>CM059488.1:208324-598324 GCA_030408155.1 Lophura swinhoii
AGAGATGTACGTTGGACAGAGTGGGAGTCAGGGGGCTCTGGAGGTGATCTGTAGGAGAGGGGTGAATTGGGACAGATGTGGGGATCCCACAGTGCTGATGTTGGATGTGGGGTGGATTGGGAAGGATTTGTGTGTATGAAAGAGTGCTAAGGGATTTGAGGGCAAAGAAAGTGTGCTGGTGTTAGAGATGAGCATTTGGGGATTTGGTGTGATTGGGAAGCATTTGGGGGCTCTGGTGGGGCCTGGAAGGTGTTGGGTTTGAAAAGATCTGGGAATCATGAGAGGGAAGAGAGCATCAGGGAGCCCAAAATAGGGAATGTGGGTCACTCCCACACAGTGCACCCCAAAGATGAGACGCTTGTGGGGAGGCATTAATGGGGTCTTCCAGCACCCACGTCAGCACCCGGACTCTCATCTCTCTGTATCCAGAGGCTGCGGGCATCAATGACAAAGAAGATGCCAAGGGCAAAAACGAGGACAGCAGCACAGCCCCTCACCACTGCAATCACCAGGTTCCCATGGGACACCAACTCAGCACCTGAGGGGTGAAAGTATTTGAGTGTCTTCATCCTCAGCATCACCTCGATGGGGAAGGGATGTGATGATACTGCCACCTGTGGGTGACACTGGAGGCACCCAAAAGGGGGGGCTGGTACCTACCTGGGGGTGCAGGTGTGGGTGCCACCTCCAGTCTCACGCTGTCCCCAAGAGGTGAGGACACAAAGAGGTAAGCCTTGGGGTGGTAGGAGCACCTGTAGGTGCCATTGTCAGCTGTGGTCACCGCCAGAAGGATGAAGGTGGCCGTGCCTTCATCCCCGGGGTCCTGGTGCTGGAGAGGGGCTGAGTGCCCATCCTTGTGCAGGAAGATGATGCCCCCATATCCCTGGTTCCAGCAGCGGATGGTGACATTGGTCCCCACTGCCACGCTTTTGTCAGGGCTCATGGAAATGTTAGGTGGGGAATATTGACTATCTGGATGCAGAGAGAGAACAGAGACAGGACATGGCCCTGTGAAGAATGCCTAGGGCCATCTGATTTCCCCATAACTCTCACCTGTCACCACCAACTCGATGGGGATGCTCTTCTCTGATATTCCTGGTGGCTCCAAAACCCGGTACTGGCACCAATACTTCATTGCATCTTCCAGCTTTACGCAAACCAAGGAGAACTCAGCCATGACCTGATGCTTGTCCACGTCCTTGTAGGATCTCAGAAGTCCATCCTGGTAAAGCTCAACCCAGGCAGCTGGCTGGGGCAGGTGGCGGCGCAGGGTAACAGGGTTCCCCAGGGACACCCCCTGGTTGGGGTGCAGTGCCAGGGAGGGTGGGGGCACTAGGACAGGGGACAGCAGTCAGCCTTCTCCCTGCACACCCTTCTCTGCCCCTCTGATTGCCCCCTGCCCATGCTCCCTGTGCCCATTCTCTCCCCATTCTCCCCCTGTCCCCATACTCACACAGCTGTGCCCTGCTCGCTGTCACCAGCCACCAACCTGCAAGGGACATGGTCCTTGTCCCACACAGGGCCACCAACCCCCGTGGCACCACGTCCCCATTGTCACTCACCCAGGATGAGGGCCAGCGCCATTGGTGCCATGAGTTAGGAGCAGCTTAGGGACAGCGAGACTGCAGTGGGGACGGGGTTTGGCGGGAGAAGCATTTTCTGTTCCCCTTGGGGACAGGATTTCATTATGTCTCCTCCCCATGTGACAATTGCTGTCCCCAGATTGTGGCTCCATGTGGCCTGGGATAGGATGGCACACTTGGAATGGTACACTCTACCCTTATTGGGGTGCCCCACACAGGCTGTCACCCTTCTGCTGTCACACACTGTTCCCAAAGGGCTGCCAGTATGTGGCTTTGCATGGTGTTCCCCATGGGATGCCAAACACAGCACACGTGTCTCCTATGGGGCGTTGTGGCTGAGAACGCTCTGTTACACTGTGCTGCTGTGCTCTGAGCAGATGAAGATCCATAGGAGGTTGTGAGGCCTCCAGATCTCGGGATAAGGGTTGGTGGTGGGTCTCCAAATCCATGGGGCGATCTGTAGGGCAGGGTTTGAAGTGATTGTAGCATCTCCAAATCTATGGGTAGTGGTTGGTTGAGGCGACTCCAATTTTGTGAGGTGAGCAATGGGACAAGATTTGGGGGGGGGGGGGTCCACAGCTGAGTGTGAATCACCAAATCTACTGAGCTACCTGTGGGGTAGGGCCCCCATCCCAGGCTCCTTCCCTAAAGGTTCCCTCAGAAGCTGCTCCCCTATGGTCCTTCCAGCTCGCTGCTCCTGGTAGATTAGTAAAGATATTGCAGAAGGGAAGAGATCACACATGGCTCCACCCCAATCCTCCCCCAAATCTCAGTGCTGTGCTGGGGAGTGCTTGGATGTGGTGTTGCTTTCCAAGAAACTCGGAGGCAGAAAGGGGAGGGAGATGGGCTTGTCTGGGGACAAAGCCTTGGGAACCAAGTAGGGATGGGGTTGAACCCTCGAGCTTTTGTGCAAATCTCTTCTGGTTGTGGCTGCACTCAGTTAGTGAAGCCAGCTGACATCATAGAAACATTGCTTGCGTCTCCTGCCCATGTTGAGTGATGCACTGGGATTGCTGGGTGGTCATCCCCAACCCAATTCAAAGCCCAGGGATCACTCTGGGGGATAAGCAGACCGGATTTCTGCTCACAGAAGCTGTGGTTTCTGTGCTGTGGATGTGGTTACAAGCTGGGCACTCACCCTGCACGCCGAGCACAGTCAGCAGCAGAAGCAGCAGCCCCAGAGCACTGGCTTTCAGGAAGACCCGGTGCCAGCGTGGGCACACGGCAGGAGCTGGAAGAGTCCGCATTTGTTGAAAAACAGACCTTTCATACTGGTTCCCATGCAACGTTGATTCAGAAGGTGATGGCTGCTCTTTTCTTCCCATGTCTGCAGGTTCCTGCATCCTAACCAGTTGCTCCAGTGGTTCTCAGTGAGGAAGGAGCTGGTAGAAGGAAGTGATGGCAGCAGGCACACCTGGGCTGGGCTCCTGCTGGAGGTTGGATGGGCACAGGGAGAAGGACATCCCCTCCATGTGTTCTTGTGGAAATGGTGGAGGCTCTGCAGGGCTTCAAGAGCATGGGCTGGGAGCTGCACAGACCCCACACCTTGTGAAATGATCCCAGGGTAGAGCAGATGACGATTGGTAGCACGTGGGTCTGTGTAGACCTCATCCCACCAGGACCCAGGCTGCATTATCACCATTTCAGATTCAGCTTGCAATTCCTCACCTCAGGGTTTCCTGATGAGGGCTATTTCTGGGGTCAAATCCATCCCACCTCTGGACATTTGCAGGCTTCCTTCTTCCCCATCCCTTCCTTCCTTCTGTCCCCACTACAAACCACCATCAGCCCACAACACAACCAACACTGCTGGTGTTTCGTGGGGAAAATGATGAAACAAGAAGCCCCAAACCAAGCTTGCAATGAGCAGCCAGCACCCAAAACAACACTCACCGTCATGCTTCTTAGCAGGAGAAAAACCACTCTCAGAATGCCTGGAATCCACGTGACTATTTTCCCCATCCATAGATCAGAAGTTCACAAGACTGTCCCCAAAATGCCAAATCCCAGGGCAACTTCTTGCTCTGTGACCAACCCACTGGTGCCTGCATCCGGTATCAGGAAATGCCACTCGCTGAGCTTCTTATCTGGGCTTTGCTTCTTTTAATTTCCCATTTTGAATACAAAAATATAAATACACGCATGCTGCAGCCTTTCCCCTTAATACAAGTCAGGAGGTGCCATAGGTTGGTCCTCTTGAGGTGTAAATACACCTCTAGGTTCAGAAATTCAGAAATGTGCATATTTATGTTTATATATTTATTCACAGTTGTTGCTGCAGATAGGAATTGCTCATCACCGACCAACTGATGTGGTTTGTGTGGTGCACAGAACAGAGGAGGAAGCTTAAAATCGAAAAGGGGAAGTCATGTTGGCTGAGAAAACGGCCTTCTAGGAAGAAATCCCCAGGAAACAGCAGGTTTTTGAATAGATGTTGGGATAAAAAGACTATTTTATATCTCAAGTGCCAGAGATGGAGTGACTTTAGTCATAGTTCAGTCCATAGCTTTATTTAAATTCAAACCTACCTGATGTGTCTCACCCAAAATGACAACATGTACATCCAGCACAGCAAAAATGTGGGCACCGAATGATGCCCGTCCTTCTCTTCCCAAACACAGACATCAGCCAAGTGCTCCGGGATGGGACTTGGTGCTCTCGGTGAAGTGCCAGTGTGTGAAATGACATGAAAACTCCTCATCCCAGAGAAATAGGAGCTGGACGTCTCTTCTCCCATAAGTTCCAGCCTGGAGATGAAGTTTGGGACCTGTGTTACCCATTGACTCTCAGTGACAGAGGTGTTCACAGTCCTGTTCATCACCACTGCTGCAGGTGAGTGTTGACGTTTCCATCATGGAGATAAAGCCGTTTGGGTCGTTGCTCGTATCCCAGACTGGGATCTGTTCCCCCAAGAAGACACAAGCAAGGCCAAAGGACTGTCCTTTCCAGTGTAGGACATCTCAGTGGGCAGAAAATCCTTCTGCAGAAAACCAGCCCCACCTCCTCTGTGGCATCTAGGCACCTGGCCTCACCCCAACATGGATAATTAGAAGAAAAATGGGCCACATCTCTGCTGGTTGTCCAAGCAGGAAGAGATGCTGGCGTGAGTCTCACCAAGCCAAGAAATCTGTAGAACCAGGAGAACTCTTCTTTTCCATTAAAGATGAATAGAACTCTTTAGGACACATTTAGGGATGGCACTGGCTGGCAACCCTAAAACGGTGCAATTGTTGAGGTACATCTCCCACAGTCCTTGTTGCCTTTGCTCTACCAATACAGTGCAGCTGTTCCAGTCCCATCCCCAGCTTTGTCGATGGAGTACAGAGGACAATGCTGTTCATTTTTCAGTGAGCACAAATGGACATCCAGCCAATCTAACTGCTCTGCTCCTGGGGTTTCCTTGGTGGTGTCTGACAGACTTTACCAAGTCTGAGGACTTGGTAAAGAGATGTGCAAAAAGCCACTGATTATTTGTTACCTTCTGGGTTCATGGACTAATTTTTGGTATCTTCCTTTAAGTCTTGGGAAGAGGAGGTGGGATAATGGTTGTCCTGAGGGTAGGTTGTGTCCTCTTATCATATTTCTCATCAGAGCCAAGTGATCATTGCCCTAACAACTGTGGGTTTTGGTGGTTGTCTGTAAATTGCAAGCACCAAAGGAGTGCAGACAACAAAGAACTTTGTATTATTGGTTGAAGGAAAGGTACTGCACAGAGTGGCTTGCTGGGAATATCCCAACAGCCCATGATCTTTCCTCTCTCCTCTTTTCCAGAGCTTCAAAAGAAAAAAGAAAGGCATCTCCCAGCTCTGGGTTGGCCTCTCAAGGGAAAGCAAAGAGCATCCATGGAATTGGGTGAACCACCCTCCCTCCCCTCACCTGTGAGTTGTTCTGCTTGTCCTGGTGGCTGCTGCTTCTCCAGCCCATAAATCTGGGATACTTCTGGGACTGGGGCCACATCGAGATGTGAACCCAGAGGTAGTTATGGAAATGAGGTCTGGAAAGGCACTGTAGCATTCAGAGCTGTGCTTTGAGATTTGGAAGTTCATTGAGATGTAGAAGTGGTGCACTGGGTGGGAAAACTTTTTGACTCCTACTTAAAAAGAGCTGCATATTTTGTTTTCTTGGAGATGATCATTGTGATTTTCCCCCATCTGAACCTGTTTGTTCATCTGCCCTTCCAGATTTGAGGTGCAGGGGGTGTCTTCCGAGCCTCCATGGGGGATTCTGTGCTCAGCTCCTCCCAGGGCAGCATGGAGAGGAATTGGGAGCTGGGACCACGTATTCCCCAGTGCACATGTCAGTTTCAGCATGTGTCCATATCAGAGTGGGTGTCACCGTGTCCCCAAAGATTCCTGATGCTGTCCCCAGTGGGGATGGCAGAGGAAAGTGCAGTGGGGACAGTGGGTTAAGTGCAGGCTGCACATGTTGTGGAATGCGTGTAACATCCCATGTGTGACACCCCATTGCAGCCATGTGTCCTGCAGTTGGCATCTCACAGGGGACACCCAGCAAGGCCACGCACTGGCAGCCTTTTGGGCACAGTGTGTGACAGCTGACCGGTGGCAGCTTGTGTGGGACACCACAATAACGGTTGTACGAACCAGTCCATGTGTGCCACCCCATGCTGGGTCCCATGGTGCCACCGCATGGGGAAGAGAATTGTCAGATGAGGAGGTGACACCATGCCATTGTGTCTCCAAGGGGAAGTGAGAGTGGATCTCCAGCCACTCCCAGTCTGCACTGCAGTCTCGCTGACCCCGAGCTGCTCCTGCCTCATGGCACCAATGGCGTTGGCCCTCATCCTGGGTGAGTGACAATGCGGATGTGGTGCCACGGGGGTTGGTGGCCCTGTGTGGGACCAGGACCGTGTCCCTTGCAGGTTGGTGGCTGGTGGCAGCGAGCAGGGCACAGCATCGTGAGTATGGGGACCAGGGGAAAATGTGGACAGAGGGAGGGGAGCATGGGCAGGGGGCCAGCAGAGGGGAAGGTGTGCAGGGACATAGCTCACTGCTGTTCCTTTTCCAAGTGCCCAGACCCTCCTTGTCGCTGCACCCCAGCCAGGGGTTAGAAGTGGGGAGCAATGTCACGCTGCGCTGCCACCTGCCCCGTCCAGCTGCCTGGGTCTCGCTGTACCAGGAGGAAGTTTGGACATTGTCCAGGTACATTGACAAGGAGCAGGACATGGCAGAGTTCTCCTTCCCTAGCATAATGAGGAAACACGCAGGTACATATTGGTGCCAGTACCAGGTGTCTGGTTATGAGGACATATCAGCGAGGAGTGACCCCGTGGAGCTGGTGTTGACAGGTGGGGGCACTGGGGACAGCAGATGGCACTGGGCACTCCCAACAGGACCATTTCCTATTGCTGTGCACTCCCCTTATGCAGATCACAGCTTTCCCCCACCCAACATCTCCCTTCACCCCGAGGAACGTGTGGGGACAGGGACCAATGTCACCATCCACTGCTGGAACAAGGAGTATGGGGCCACCTTCCTCCTGCACAAGGATGGGTGCTCAGCCCCTGTGCAACGTCAGGACCCTGATGATGCTGGCACGGCCTCCTTCACCCTCTTTGGGGTGGCCCTGGCAGACTCCGGCACCTACAGATGCTCCTTCCACCCCTGGCATTCCCCCTTTCTGTCCTCACCCCTTGGGGACAGTGTGACATTGGAGGTGACACCCACACCTGCACCCCCAGGTAGGTACCAGCCCCCCATTTGGGTGCTTCCAGTGTCACCCACAGGTGGCAGTATCATCACATCCCTTCCCCATCGCGGTGATGCTGAGGATGAACACACTCAAATACCTTCACCCCGCAGGTGCTGAGTTGGTGTCCCATGGGAACCTGGTGGTGGCAGTGGTGAGGGGCTGTGCTGCTGTCCTCGTTTTTGCCCTTGGCATCTTCTTTGTCATCGATGCCTGCAGCCTCTGGAGACGGAGAGATGAGAGTCTGCGTGGGGAAGGGATTTAATGGTTTTGATCTCCTGCAACTCTTTGTAGATCTCCCCAATTGTCCTCTTGCTTCCCTTCCATTCTTCTGTAGAGTGCACCAGGTGTACCTTTTGATCCACTATTGGTTTCCTATCGATTCCCACAAGTGTTCCCTGCCCCCATCCCATCTCCTACAAATCCCCCCATGTATCCCCTGCCTCCCCTTCCAGCCCCTATCAATTATCTTATCCACCCCTCCCCTACAGATCACCTCCAGAGCCCCCTGACTCCCATTCTGCCCAACACACATCTCCTATAGATTCCCTCATAAACCATCACTGTTCTTTCTCTCTTCCTTGACTATCTTATTAAACCGCTTTTTCTCTCAACCTCTGAGTTCTAGATTATTTTTCCTCTGATTCTCTCCCCTATCCCACTGGAAACAGTCAGTGAATGATGAGAAAGGCTTTTCTACTCTTTGAGAAGAGCCTTTCTCATCACTTGACTGCAACTCTCAGGCGTGAGAAGACAAGATCCTCTGGAGAAAGATATTCCCTCACTCTGCATTCTCTGTCTCTGCTTCTGCTCTTTGGTGAAAGCTTTGGGGAAAAATGCTGTGAGTTGGGCAGGGCAGCGCAGCGTGCACGGCAGTAAGAACTGTGCATCAGCCCTGAAGGCACCCAAGGGGGGATTTATTTTGGCACGGGATAGAAACCGTGAGTCTGCTTGAAAGGTGACGGGGGAACAGCCCTGGCACAGTGTGGGTGTTGGGGAGGACATTTACAATTTGGGGTAACACAGGTCATTGTCACACTGCACTGCCAGGAGGGGCTGGGCAGGAAAGAAGGAGTGGGACTTTGTGGAAGGAGGGAATGTCTGAGCCAGTTTTCTTTCAATGTTTGTGTTGTAAAAGTGTTCCTTGTGGAATCCCATTCCCTGTTTGAAATACTCCGTGTTGCTGTGGGACGTTGGTTACGACTCTTGCCCAGGGAATTCTGTGCCCTGGGGAAGCGGGTGGGCTCCATTACCCAGCAGCACACAAGGGATTTTCAACCAGTCCTGAAGAGCAGCCAGGATAAACAGCTGTGATGGGACAAAGGGTGTCAAAAGAAAAACCAAGAAGACCCCTCTGGCTCAGTGGAGAGACATCACTGGTGAGCCTGGGGGAACACTGACTAAGAAACCGGGAGCAGAAATGATGTAAGAGGACCAGATGTTATAACTGAGTATTGTAATGGTGAGACCGAGTGCTGGGTGAGTGTGCGAATGTATTGGTTGATTTATGGGCTTTGGAGAGAGTGAGATAAACTGGTTTGATATTGTGTGGGAGTGTAATTGAGGGTTCAAATAATGGAACTGTGGGGAAGAAAAAGGCAGAAGGGTTGAGGAAAATCAGTGATATTGAGATATCAGAGCTTATGTTCTGCGCCGGCATGAGAACAACCCGCTGCACCCCCCGTCCCCATGGCTCATAAGCAGAACACTCAGAGTGGCAGAGACAGATCCGGTCAGATCACTGAGCAGTGCTGCACAGAGCCAAGGATGGCTCTGTTTCTCATCTTCTCGCTCTGTGCTGCCAGCGAGCGGCTGGGGGGCACCAGGAGCTGGGAGGGGACAGAATCAGGACAGCTGACCTGCAGGGCCAAAGGGATCTCCCACACTGTATGGCATCAGGTGAGCTCTGAGGAGCTTCCTGGAGGGGAGAAGCCACTGCTGCAGGTGATGAGCAGTGAGCAGTTGCATTGTGCATCACTGGTTTATATCTATTCAGATCTCTGTAATTAAAATCACCGTTATTTCTCACTTCCATTTTTGTTTTCTCGGTGTGTTTCTGGCTTTATTTGTGGTGAAGACCCCATTCAGAAACAGCCCTGAGGCAGGATGGCTGTGGGCAGCACGGGGTGTGGGAGGACACGGGCAGTGTCACTCACCATTGTCCCCAACACGTGCAAGATACGAGCCCTGCCGTGGCACCAATCAGCCCAGCGGGCACAAAGGGATGCTGGGGAGAAGCTCTGGGACTGCAGCACTGACACACTTTGCAGCTTTGGGATGGGCACACTCACAGAATGGGGACACTTACAACCCTTTGGCTGACCCAGCGCTGCCATCCACAGCGCTGATCCCTTCCTCTGCCCGTCTCTCTCTTTCTCTTCCCTGCACTCCATCTCCTTCTCTTCCCTTTCCTCTCCTAAAGCTGTTCAGCAGTGCAAGGCTTATTTCCATTTCTTCTTATCGCATTGCTCAGTTGCACAGAGAGGTGTACCAGTCAGGGTGCCAATGTCTCCATAGCAATCACAGTGCAGAGATTCTCATTCAGATTGCTGATTGCATTTGGACTGTCAGTGCCAGTTTCACCTTCATGGGTTCCCATGGGAAACTCCAACTCTGCACTGAGTCACGGTCATTCATCTCAGTGCACCTGTGGTCCCAGAGCCCATCGCTGCTGTTGCAGAAAGCAACAGAGGAGGCACCAGACGTCTCTGCTTCATCTCTGTCCCGGTTTGGAAGGTGTCCATTCTCATCCAGTCATGAACTGATGTTCTCGCTGCTCCTACCTTTGTTGTTCATCCATTTCAAAACCCCGCTCTGTTGTCCCCCTCAGCATCATGCAGCTTCACCCCTCCCTGGGCTTTGCCCACACAAACTGCACGGTGAGCACAGAGTGTGGTACCCAAAGCATGTGGCGACAGCTGGCTGGACGTGTTGGAGAGCACAAGTGACATCCCATGGGAGAAACCCATTTGGAGCTACGTGTCCTGTAATTGGCATTCCATGGGCGACACCAAGCAAGGCCATGTGGTGGAGGAAGAATTTTGAGGACACTGTGTGACCTCAAAATTCCAGGGTTGACCTGTTTGTGTGCGACACCCCAGTGGAACCTTCTGTGCTGCTATGTGTGTACCACCCCATCAGGTTCAAAACATTGCCACTCCTTGGGGACTGAATTTGGCACGTGAGGAGGTGACAAATCACAACATCCTGATGCAAAAGGGGAAGTGAGAGCTGCTTTCTCTCACCACTCCCTGTCCTCACTGCAGTCTTGCTGTCCCAGAGCTGCTCCTGCCTCATGGCAACAATGGTGCTGGCCCTCATCCTGGGTGAGTGACAATGGGGATGTGGTGCCACGGGGGTTGGTGGCCCTGTGTGGGACCAGGACTGTGTCCCTTGCAGGTTGGTGGCTGGTGGCAATGAGCAGAGCACGGCATTGTGAGTATGGGGACAGGGGAAGAAAGGGGAGAGTGGGAGAGGAGTGTGGTCAGGGCGCCATGAGAGGGGCAGAGGAGGGTGTACAGGGACAAGGCTGACTGCTGTCCCCTGTCCTAGTGTCCCGACCCTCCCTGTCGCTGCACCCCAGCCACGGGGTGTCCCTCGGGGACAATGTCACTCTGCGCTGCCACCTGCGCCAGCTGGCTGCCTGGGTCTGGCTGTACCAGGATGGAGGTAGGACACACAACAAGTACCAGGACAAGGAGCAGGATGCGGTCGAGTTCTCCTTCCTTAGCACAAGCTGGGAGCATGCAGGGGCGTATCGGTGCCAGTACCATGTGTCTGAGGCACTGGGGACATCAGAAAAGAGCGATCCCGTGGAGCTGGTGCTGACAGGTGAGGGCACTGGGGAGAATGGTGGGCTTTGGGCTGTACCCATAGGGTGGTGTCCCACCTCTCTGCCCTCCCTGCACACAGATTGCAGGTACCCCCCACCTGGCATTTCTCTGAGCTTTGAGGGACACGTGATGACAGCCATCAATATCAGTATCCACGTGGGGAGAGGGTCCAACGTCACCATCCAGTGCTGGAACTGGGATTATGGATCCTCCTTCCTCCTGCACAAGGGTGGGCACTCAGCCCCTATCCAGCGCCAGGACCCCAGTGGTGGAGGAATGGCCACCTTCACCCTCTTTGGGGTGTCCCCAGCTGACACCGGCACCTATAGCTGCTCCTACCGCCCCTGGGGTCACCCCTTTGTGTCCTCACCCTTTGGGGACAGTGTGACACTTGAGGTGACAACCCCACCTACACGTCCAGGTAGGTCTGAGTCTGCCATGTCTATGTCCCTCGTATCACCCATGGGTGGCAGTGTCACCTCATCCCGTCCCCAGGGAGGTGGTTTCTGGGGATGGCATCACCCAAACACCCGGACTGCACAGGTGCCAATGGGGAATCCCGTGGGAGCCTGGTTGTGGCAGTGGCAGGGGGCTGTGCCACTGTCCTCGCCTTCAGCCTCATCCTCATCATCTTCTTCCTCCTGCCTGCCCGCAGACGCCGGATACAGAGAACTACCTGCTCTGGTGAGGAAAGGGATAAATGGTTTCATCTCCCAGAGGTGCCTCAAGCACTCACTGCTGCACACTGCAACCCCAGTACATTCCTGGAGTTCCCATTTCCCTCTCCATCCTGTATAAATCCCCCTCCATGTCCCTCTGGGATCCCTCTGAGTTCCTCTGTAACCCTGATCCTCCCCCTTTCCTCTTTTTGATGCAGGTGAACCCCTCAAGAATTCCAAGGCCAATGAGCTCCAGGTAAGAGTCTGTGTGTGATGACCTCAAATACCAAGCTGCTCCCTAAGCTCTCCCCCCCCCAGCAAACCATAAGAGGAACCCCAAACCCTGCCCATGGTGAACCCAGAGGACCTCCAGTACTGTATGGCTTACCATAACTTTATCTGCACTCCCCAAACCCAACCCATGCACAACCCAAATCCACGTTGTGGAGAGTCCCCACATCCTTCATCTCAGCCCCCTTGTTCCCTGAGGATATCCAAACCCCAAGCTCAACACAAACTCCATGAACATCACAGAACATGAACCCATAACACCACTCATTCTGACCATTAGTGTCTGACCAATGGGCACTGACAATCTCAGCCAACTGTCAGATCTCCAAACCCTAAATGTCCCCTGAATACCCCATGGGCAACCACAAACGCCTATGTCATACTCGTAGGAACACCACAACTAAGCTTCTGCACACCCCTAAACCCTTAACCATCCCCCAGAGCCCATGGGCACCCTCAAGCCAAGTAGTGGGAACCCCTAAAAACACTTGTAGCATCCCTCAGAGTCTGACCCATGCAGACCCCGAATCTCAGCCATCCCAGAACCACAAGCGCACTCTCTTGGCTATTACCCTACGTACTGAGACCATTTGTCCCCCCACAAGCACTTTGGGGAACCCCATGGTATCACCCCACTGTTCCCTGTGTCTCCAGGTGCCACCCGGTGACAACGAGGGGCTGACCTACATTGAGCTGCAAGTTGTGGCCCCCAGCTTCTGCCACCCTGGGGCCAGCACGGTCCCCCAGCCCCCTGTTATCTATGCCGAGGTGGGCTCTGCGAGACCCCACTGATGTCCCTACGTGGGTTGCCTTCTTTTTGGAGTGCAAGAATGGAAACAGACACCAAGTTCCCCGCTTGGATCTCATTGATGCCCTCTGCTCCCGCAGTCCCACAAATCTCCCCAAATTTAACATCCCCCAAATCCCCACCGGTGTGCACCAAATCGTCCCTAATCCCACCGCATCCCTGAACGGTCATCGCTACCGTCACAATCCATCCTTATCACCTGGATTCCTTTACACCCCTGGACACCTCCAAAGCCTCCCCGTCCACACCCAAACCCCACCAACACTCTTGTAGGACCCCCACAACTCTCAAACTCTGCACCAAACTCCACCCCCAGCCCTGAGGGACCCCTGGATTGGTCCCAGTTCACCACAAAAGGCCCCATAACACTGCAGTGGTGTGTAACAACAGGCGTGCACGAGCCCACGAGTGCAATTCAAGGAGTGTTCTCACACAGCTGTCGCTGTCACCTCTGCTGAAACGCACCGCCTCACTGTGCTCACATCTGCCAGAATAGCCCTCATGAAGTACATGGTGTAGTTCAACTCTTACTAACTGAACTTTTTGATATTGTTCATTCAAACTGAAAAAGAGAGAAACAAACCCATAAAATGAGTGCGGTGTTTGCCCTTGCTTTTGTGAAACAAACGCATCAGTCTGGTTCAGTGGAAGCAGCTGCAGTTCTTAGTGAGCTCTCAGGTGTCTGTCAGGGAGTTCTGAGGATATTTCCCTCCTCCTGTGCTCCGTCCTTGGCAATAGTTTGTCACAGATGTCCGTACCCCAAAGGGCCGTGCCATGGATGAGGCAGATGTGGAGCAATGGCTGTTTCTCTCTGCTCACAGAGGGCTCATGAAGTCTGGGTGAGACACACGGCCACAGTTCTGAGCTGAATGCCTGGCTGCAGCACTGTGTAATCTGAAAATTAACAGCTCCCAAAACGGATGATTTTCTCCGCACTTTTGAGCCCTGTTCCCCAATCCCTGCACACAGCTACGTCTTTCCGCTGCTCACAGCACTGAGCACCACCCCATAACCAGCCCTGTAGGACCGGAGTTCATCTCCTTCTCCCCAAGGGAACTCCTCATTCCTGAGGGGTCCCTCCAACCTTCCAGTCCTGCCCAAAGTACACCCACCATTCCTCTGGAAACCAAAACTCTTTGCAATCCAAGCCAAAATCAAGCCACCAGTCCTGTAGGACCTCAGATCTGTCCCCAGCCACCCCAAGGCCACCAGGAATCCACGTATCTGACCATACATGTGCATACCCATATGTGAGCCTCAACATGTGTGGTACTGCATCTGGTCATGTATATAATGTGTGTGGCACAGTCACACATGCACAGCAGCTGTACACGTGCACTACATGCTTAGTGCTCTGCCTCTGTGTGTGCGTGACATCATGTGTGTACACTGATCCACATACAAAATAATGCAGACTTGTGTGTCCTTAGCATGTGACAAATGTCTGTGTGGGTGTCACTGTGTCCCCAAAGGTCGCTGCTGCTGTACCCAGCGGGATGGCAGAGGAAAGTATAGTGGGGACAGAGTGTGGTGCCCAAAGTGCATGGTGACAGCTGGCTGGACGTGTTGGGGAACTTGTGTGACATCCCATGTGGGACACACCATTGGAGCCACATGTGCTGTGCTTGGCATCCCAGGGGGACAACGTGCAGGGCCACGTGCTGGCAGAGCACTAAGGATGGTGTGTAACAACCAAGCGATGACAAACTGCAAAGGACAAAAAAAGGAGGACTATTTGCACAGCTCCATGTGTGCCACACTGCTGGGGACCCCACAGTGCCACTTCCCGTTTTGGCAGTGATTTCCACGTCAGGTGGTGACACCAAAACATCCTGTCCTAAAAGGGGAACTGACAGCAGCTCAACGCCAACCCCTGTCCCCACTGCAGTCTGGCCGTCTCCAAGCTGCTCCTGCCTCATGGCACCAATGGCGCTGGTCCTCATCCTGGATGAGTGATAATGGGGATGTGGTGCCTCGGGGGTTGGTGGCCCTGTGTGGGATCAGGACCGTGTCCCTTGCAGGTTGGTGGCTGGTGGCTGGTGGCAGGAAGCAGGGCACAGCTGTGTGAGTATGGGGACAGGGGGAGAATGGGGAGAGAGGGAGGGAAGAGTGGTCAGGGGGCCATCAGAAGGGCAGAGGAGGGTGTGCAGGGACAAGGCTGACTGCCGCCCCCTTTCCTAGTGCCCCGACCCTCCCTGACACTGCACCCCAGCCAGGGGGTGTCCCTGGGGGACAATGTCACCCTGCGGTGCCACCTGCCCAGGTCAGCTGCACAAGTTGAGCTCTACAAGGAAGGATACTGGTGGTATGGAGAGCAGGCAGACATGGACATGGTACAGGACACGGCTGAATTCCTCTTGGTTAGTGTAGAGAGGAAAGATGCAGTGAAATATCATTGCCGGTACCGTGTTTTGGAGCCACCAGGGACATCGGAGAAGAGTGACCCCGTGGAGCTGGTGGTGACAGGTGAGGACACTGGGGACAGTGATTGGCCCTGAGCTGACCCAACAGGGCCATGTCCCATTGCTGTCTCCCCTTTGAACACAGATCCCAAATTGCCCCCACCCAGTATTTCCATGAGCTCTGGGAGTAAAGTGGGAACAGGGACCAATGTCACCATCTGCTGCAGCAACCAGCAGAACAGGGGCACCATCTTCCTGCACAAGGATGGACACTCAGCCCCTATCCAGCTCCAGGACCCTGATGCTGGGGGCACGGTCACCTTCACCCTCTTTGGGGTGACACAAGCTGACTCTGGCACCTACAGGTGCTCCTACCGCATTGGAGGCTTCTACCTTCTTTCCTCACCCCTTGGGGAAAGCGTGACACTGGAGGTGACACCTGCACCTGCACTCCCAGGTAGGTTTGAGGCCCCATTTCGGTGTCCCTGGTGCCACTCCTTTCTGGCAGAGTCTCTGCATCCCATCCTCATGCAGGTGATGGCTGAGGATGGGGACATGCACACTGCTGGACTCCACAGGTGATGGGAACCTGGTGGTGGCAGTGGTGAGGGGCTGCGCTGCTGCCCTCGTCTTTGGCCTTGGCCTCTACTTTGTCCTCGATGCCCGCAGCCTCTGGATACGAAGAGATGACAGCCCTAGTGGGGAAGACAGCTGAATCACTTTGGCACTGGATAGAGCAGCTTTAGATCACACCCAAGTATGCTCTGTTTCCTCTTGCATAGTTCATATACCCTCCAATCTCCCTCCCATACCTTTCAATCCCTATTCCTCCCTCCAGCTGTGTGCTTCCTCATCTTCCATCCCATATAGGTGGATAATTGCCCTTAACATTCCCCTGCTTCCACTTCCATGCACTACTGATCCCCCTCGTGCTCTTTGGTGCCCTCCATAACCCCCATCCCGCTCCCCTCCCCAGTTTGATACGGATGCCTCCTCATCCAGGAAGTCTGAAGCCATTCATTTCCAGGACAATGTCTGAGACATTGAATCCAGAAACTGAACTTGCTCCCTTGGAGACTCCCCCAAAACACCACTGTTAACTCCAAACCCTGTCCTTATGGACCCCAAGAGACTCCCAACCTCATACATCTTACTCTGTCTTTATGTGCATCCCCAAATCCAGCCCATGGGAAAACCAAAAACTACATTGTAGGAATTCCAGATGGAATCCACCAGCCCCTCTGGTGTTCTTCCAGACCTACTCACACCCAGACCCTATAGGCACCCCCAGATCTGAGCAAATACCACCCATGTAGTGCGCAGTGAGCTCAAAGTTCCCAGGAATCCCAAACTTTCTGCACAGCCCCCAGATCCATGGGCATCCCAAGCCATAGAGAAACCCCCAAAAGCCATGCATAGAGATGCCAGTATGTCTCCTACGGAGTCCTCAAAGTTAAGCCTCCCCATATCTCCTAGCCCTAAACTCTTATCAGAACTTGTCAGAGCCCTCAAACCATTAGGAAAGACCCCCAAAACACACTTGGATCCACAAAAATAAGCAATTCCACGCTCCCAAGGCCACATGCCCTGTTACCCAGTCTTAGCCACCAGAATCCCAAATGCCCCCAGTCTAACATCCACAAATCCTTACCGGTATATCCCAGACACTTCACAAATACCTAAATGCTCAGTTCTCACCGCAAAATCCTTCCTTATTTTCCTCAAAGACCTTAACATCCATTAAATCTCCAAGTGCTCCCAAGATTTCAGCATCAATCAGAAGGCACTGGGCAGTTGTGTTGAGTGCTAGCTGTTTTGTAAATATATAAATGTTATTAGCATTACTGTTATTACTCTCTTCCTTTTCTGCTCTAGTGAATAGCTTTAAACTCAAACAATGAGTTTTTCCTTCTTTTATTCTGATTCTCACCTGAACCCACAAAGAGCGGGGGCAGTGAGAATCAATGCTGTGTGTTGCTGAGCTGCTGTCAGGCGACAGCACCACAGTCCTTGAGGTGCCCAACGTGGGGCCCGAAGGGTGGAGATCCCGGCAGCTGTGAGCAGAGCGTGTTCCAACACAACTGCTCTCAGCGCTACAGCAGCCTCAGAGCTGCTGCTCACAGCGCTCAGCTGTTCCTTCACTCGGTGCCATCCATCACAGCTCTCAGGGCTGTTCCCTTCACTGCGCTGGCGCTGCTTCTCGTCTCCAAGGGCTGCCCTGCAATTCTGGCTGCTTCTGCCCGTTTGTCTGCAGCGTGTGCTCGTGTGACAGCGGCCATGGATGCAATGTGCTCCTTGTGATCAGCAGTGCCATCACTCTGCCACTGCAGGACCCTCACCACGGGAACTCCTCACACGGGCACTCTCTGCTCCGCAGTTACAATCCAACAACAAAACACATTTGCTGACATTTTTGTGTGCTTGCTACCTCTCCAACACTTGCCAGAACAAGGCTCTTGCCAGAACAACAGAGGCTGCAAAGCACCAGATGCTGTGAGAGAACCGCACAGCCTTTGTGTGTCCACCAATGGCACTGCTTCACCGCAAGAACATTTCTGGCACAAACACATTTCTGACAAACCTGTCACTGTGAACTCACTTCTTTACAACCATGTGATGCTGCAGCTGCCAACTAGCAGGCAGGAAGGGATGCCCAGAGAAGCTGCATTTTGTGCTGTCTCCTTTTTGCCAGTTGGAGACTTCAGGCACTGGATGAGCACTCTCATCCCCCCTTCTGCTCCAGCACTGCAGCTCCAGCTCCTCAAAATGGACCACAATTGCTTTCCCCCCCATCTTTCTCTCTTATGTTCTTTCTCTGCTTCTCTCCATTTTCTCTCCTTTCTTTTTTTTTTCTCTCTCTTCCTCATTTTCCTCCCAGTCCCCTTTTACTCTTCTTCTGCTGCAGCCATATCCTAAATTTCCCTGGAAGTTACTGATAAGGCAATAACACCAGTGTCTAGGTATCATAATCATAGAATCATAGAATGGCCTGGGCTGAAAAGAACTACAATGATCATTGAGTTTAAACCCACCTGCTATGCGCTGGATTGCCAGCCACTAGACCAGGCTGCCCAGAGCTACACCCAGCCGGGCCTTGAATAGCTCAGGGGATAGGAAATCCACAACTTCCTTGGGCAACCTGTTCCAGTGCGTCACCACCTCAGCGTGAAAAACTTCCTCCTAATATGTAACCTAAACCTCCCCTGTCGCAGTTTAAAACCATTCCCCCTTGGCCTATCACTATCCACCCAAATAAACAGCCACTTCCCCTCCTGTTAATACGCTCCCTTCAAGTTCTGGAAGGCCACAATGTGGTCTCCCTGGAACCTTCTCTTCTCCAAGCTTAACAAGCACACTTCCCTCAACCTTTCCTCATAGGAGAGCTGCTCCAGCCTTCTGATCATCTCAGTGACCCTCCTCTGGACCTGCTCCAAGAGCTCCATGTCCTTCCTGTACTGGGGGCCCCAGGGCTGGACACAAAACTGCAGATGGGGCCTCACAAGGGCTGAGTGGAGTGGGACAGTCACCTCCCTCACCCTGCTGGCTTTCCCTTTTGTAATGCAGCCCAGAACACAGTTGGCTTTCTGGGCTGCAAGCTCACACTGCTGGCTCATGTCCAGCTTCTCGTTCACCAGCCACGACCCCCAAGTTCTTCTCCGCAGGGCTGCTCTGCAGGAGATCTTCCCCCACTTTGTATAAATACCTGGGATTGCCCTGACCCAAGTGCAGCACCCTGACACAGAACCACCCATCACAACCCTTTGGCTGTGTCCAGCCAGACAATTCCTAATCTATCAAACAATCCACCCCTCAAATCCACACCTCTCCAATTTAGAGAGAAGGATGAGCGACCATGTCAAAGTCCTTGCAGAAGTCCAGGTAGATGACATCCACTGCCCTTCCCCTGTCCACCTAAGCCCTCACTCCATCATAGAAGACCATAATATTGGTCAGGCATGATCTGCCCTTGGTGAAGCCATGGTGGCTGTCTCGAATCACCCAGGGTTGGCAGCGTGTGGGGCACCTCAATAGGCACAGTGTGCAGTGGGCACCTCTCCACTTGTCCCACCCCGGAGGGACACCACAGTGCAACCACATCAGGAGGTGACGTCACAACATTCTGTACTCAGGGGGAATCTGAGAGCAGCTCTCCGGCCATGTCCTTTCCCCACTGCAGTCTCGCTGTACCATAGCTGCTCCTGCCTCATGGCACCAATGGTGCTGGCCCTCATCCTCGGTGAATGACAATGGGGACGTGTTGCCACGGGGGTTGGTGGCCCTGTGTAGGACCAGGACCGTGTCCCTTGCAGGTTGGTGGCTGGTGGCAGCGAGGAGGGCACAACATCGTGAGTATGGGGACAGGGGGAGAATGGTGAGAGAGGGAGGAAAGCGTGGTCAGGGGCCCATCAGAGGGGAAGGTGTGCAGGGATATGGCTGACTGCTGTTCCCTCTCCTAGTGCCCAGACCCTCCCTGTCGCTGCACCCCAGCCAGGGGGTGTCTCTGGGGGAAAATGTCACCCTGCGCTGCCACCTGCCCCAGTCAGCTGCCTGGGTCCGGCTGTACAAAGAAGGACATCGGACATACAGCTATTACAAGTACAAGGTACAGGACACTGCAGTCTTCTCCTTCTTGAGAACAAATCAGGAGCACGCAGGTACATATTGGTGTCAGTACCAAGTGCGTTGGTCAGCAGAGGAATCAGAGAAGAGTGATCCTGTGGAGCTGGTGCTGACAGGTGAGGGCACTGGCGGCAGCAGATGACTCTGGTTGCTCCTGACAGGACTTTCTCCCACTGCTGTCCCCTCCGTTCATGCAGATCACAGATTCCCCCCACCCAGCATTTCCCTGAGCCCTGAGCAACGTGTGGAGACAGGGACCAATGTCACCATCCAGTGCTGGAACAAGGACTATGGGGCCGCCTTCCTCCTGCACAAGGATGGGTGCTCAGCCCCCATCCAACGCCAGGACCCTGATGCGGTGGGCACAGCCACCTTCACCATCTTTGGGGTGACCCCAGCTGACAGCGGCACCTACAGGTGCTCCTACCGCCCCTGGGCTTACCCCTTTCTGTCCTCACCCCTTGGCAATAACGTGACTCTGGAGGTGACATCCACACCTGCACCCCCACGTAAGTCTGAGCCCCCCATTTGCGTGCACCCCCTGCCACGGATGGGTGGCTGTGTTGCTGCATCCGGGCTGAATTGGGGTTGTGGCTGGCAATAGGGACACCCAAACACCCGGACTTTACAGGTGCTGAGGAGCAGTCCCGTGCCAATCTGGTGCTGGCACTGGTGAGGGGCTTTGTGGCTGCACTCATCTTTGGCCTTGCAGTTTTCTTCATCATCGATGCCCGCAGCTTCTGGATACGGAGAGATGAGAACTGTGGTGAGGAAGGTTTTAAATGTCCACCATCCCCTCCTGATTCCCCCAGTGTCCCCTGCCTGCACTTCTACCCTATATAGATCCTCCCAGGTGTCCCTTGCCTGCCCTTTCATCCCCTATAGATTCCCTTCAGGGCTCCTTGAGCATGATTCATGACCTCCCCATAACTCTCACCTTCTCCAGTTACTGACACAGAAGCCTCCCGAATGCAGAGGCTGTGCAGTTCCAGGTCAGTGACTGGGTCAGGGGACACAAATCCCAGTATTCCCCTTGGGGCCTCACCAAACCCTGCTCAGAATTACCCCAAAGGACCACCAACCCCAGATGGCTTACCCTATCTTGATATGTAATCTCCCAAACCCAGCTCATGGAGGACTTGAATTCTGCATGTTGTGCTAAAGCCAGACTCCAAATCTCAGCCTTCACACTCATTGGAGCTCTCCAAGCTTGAAACATGTCCCAGACCCCAAAAAGCTCTCAGAAACCAATTAAAGGGAACCCTCAAAAGCCACACATATGGAACCCCCAATGTATAACCCACAGGGATGACAAATCGAATCCGCTGCAGTCCCACAATCCCTAAACACTCTCAGACCCTTTGAGCACACCGAAAACACAGCAGGACCCCCAAACATCCCCCTTGGGATCCTCAAAGAGAAGGACAGCACAACTCCACACCCACCCTCTTGAACACCACTCCCAAATACCAACACCATCAATCCCCCTCCAAAGCCTGTTGGAGACCCCTATGGTGGCACCCCGCTGTTCCCCTGTGTCTCCAGGTGCCCCCCAGTGACAGTGAGCGTCTGACCTACGCCGAGATTCATGCTGTGACCCCTATTCTCTGGCCACCCAGGGCAGCTGCCACCCCTCAGCCCCCCATTATCTACACCCATGTGGATACTGGGGAATCCCTGCTGATACCCCCTCACCCGCAGTGCCTCATTTTTAAGGAGCTCTGAAAGGGACACACCCCAAATTCCCTGCTTTCAGATCCACGATACCATGATCCCACGCTTTCATCCCCAAGTCCCAAGATATCTGACATCCCCAAATCCTTACCTATATACCTGATCTCATTCCCAGACCCACCAAATCCCTGAGTTCTCCACACAAACCCGGAAATCCTTCCTGATCCACCTCAAATCCCATAATATCCCTTGAGTTGACAAGTACTCCTTAAACCACCCCAAAACCCAACACCATTCCTTCCACGATTTGACCCCAAAAATTCTTCCCAATCCTCCCCACAATCGCACTGAGTGCCCACTAGCACAACACCACCTGTCATCCACCTCCACTTTGACCCCCTCCAGATCCCACCCAGTGTCTCCCTCCTGCTCTTTTGTCCTGGTCTCATCAGGGCATCAGGAGGGTTTGGAGGCACTGTGTGGGCATCACTTTGTAAATATATGCCATTGTTATCATGATATCATTCACTGTGATTGTTCCCTTCAGTCTTAGTAAACAGAATTTATCATCACCTGTGAGTTCTGCACTTATATCTTCTACCCCTCCCTTGGGCTTCCGGATGCTTCTGCCTGTTTGTCTGCAGCGTGTGCTCGTGTGACAGCAGCCATGGATGCAATGTGCTCCTTGTGCTCAGCAGTGCCATCACTCGGACACTGCAGGACCCTCACCGCGGGAACTCCTCACACGGGCACTCTCTGCTCCACAGAATTACAATCCAACAACAAAACACAGCTTCTGACATTTTTGTGTGCTTGCTACCTCTCCAACACTTGCCAGAACAAGGCTCTTGCCAGAACAACAGAGGCTGCAAAGCACCAGATGCTGTGAGAGAACCGCACAGCCTTTGTGTGTCCACCAATGGCACTGCTTCACCGCAAGAACATTTCTGGCACAAACACATTTCTGACAAATGTATCGATGTGAACTCACTTCTTTACAACCTTGTGATGCTGCAGCTGCCAACCAGCAGACAGGAAGGGATGCCCAGAGAAGCTGCATTTTTGCTGTTCCTTTTTGCATGTTGGAGACTTCATCCATTGGATGAGCACTCTCATCCCCCCTTCTGCTCCAGCACTGCATCTCCTCTCAATGGACCATGATTGTTTTTCTCCCTCCATCTCCCTCTATTACATTCTTTCTGTCCTACTCTCCATTTTCTCTCTTTTCTTTCTTTTTCTCTCTCTTCCTCATTATCCTCCCTGTCATCTTTCTCTTTTGCTGCAGCCTAAACGTGATTTCTCTGTAACAAGCAAATCCAGCAATAACACCAGTGTCCAATTATCCTTTATCCGTATCACTCCATAATTTTTACTTGGAATTCCCCTAATTTTGTTGCAGAGCAGTTGATTGGTTGCTGCTGGAAAGTTCAATAAATGGTCTTCTATTGCTCCTCTGAGTCACTGTCTGACTCTGTTGCCCTGGAGACCCCAGGAAAGCATGGACTGCACTCTTGGAGCACTGTGCAGACAGTCTGGCATCCCTTGGGGGACAGCATGCCAGGGAACTGACTCACAGCCCTTTGGGGTCAGTGTGTGACACCCCAGTGTTGAGAGCGTGTGTGGGGCACCTCAACAGGCTCAGAGTGCAGTGAACACCTGTCCACTTGTCCTAACACAGATGTGCACCACAGATGTGCCAAATCAGGAGGTTACATCACATCATCCTGCACCCCGGTGGAAACTAAAAGCAGCTCTCCGGCCACTTGCTTTCTCGGCTGCAGTCTTGCTGTCCCCAATCTGCTCCTGCCTCATGGCACCAATGGCGCTGGCCCTCATCCTGGGTCAGTCAGTGGATCCCACATCCCAGTTCACACTTTGGGGTGCACAGAAAACATCACGATGGAGACCCACATCCTTCCCATGAGGCCCATAAATGACCCCAGTCCTGGACTCATACCGTGACATTTATGTGCACCACCTGTATCCAGCCCATGCAAATGCAAAATCTACAATTTGTGGACCCCTCAGCCCACAAACCTTAGTCCCCAGACCCACAGAAGACCTCCAAGTCTTAACTGTCCCCCTGTACCATGTAGGCACTCACAATTCAAGTAGAGGGGCTCTAAATGCACTCACAGGGAAGCCCAATGTCTTGTGGGGACCCCAAAACAATGCTTCTGTGTTCCCCAAGTCTCCAAACACCACAACACCATATGGGGACCCCAAAACCCTAGCTGGACTTACAAATATCCCCCCATGCAGACCCCAAATCTAAGACCCCCAGAACTCCAGACTCACCTTCATAGTTACATCCACCTCATACCTACACCAGAGGCACAAACTCAGCCCACCCATCTTGGGGACCCCCATGGAAACACACCACTCTCCTACTGTATCTCCACAGTGATACAGGGACAGCGAGGATCTGACTTACATCGAGATGCCAGCTGCCATCCCATGCTCCCAGACTCCCAGTTCCTCCACAGCCCCCCAACCCACCGTTACCTACACCATAGTGAGCACTGAATTACTGTGTTGATGGGCCTCCCCAGGGGCCTCATTTTTGGGGTATGTGGAGGGGGACAGACCTCAAATTCCCTGCTTGGGACTCCCTCATGTCCTCTTCTAACCACAGACATAATTGTCTTCCCAAATCTAATGGTTCCGATTTCCCACTGGTGCATCCCAAATGCTTCCCACTCACACCAAATCCCTTAATGCACATCTCTTAACTCAAAGTACTTCTTTATCCCTGCAAATATTTTAACACACTTTGAGACCTCCAGATCCTCTCCAATTCGATTAAACACCACCACTATTCCTCTGAGACACCCTCATCTGTCCTAATCTATTCCTCTTCTGAAGATACCAAGAATGACCATTTCTTCCACTTCCATCTCCTACAGATGTCCGATACATCCCCTAAAGATCCCTCCAAAATCCCCTGCCTCCCATTCTGTCCTGCAGTTATCATTGGTCTTTGCCTGGTGAGTACAGACACAGGGAGCACACGCTAAGGACACACATGAGCAGCAATGTGTCCAGCTGTTGGTGCACACACACGGCATCGCACAGACACACACAGAGGCACAGAGTTCAGCGTGTCCCACACGTGTGTTTGGACACCTGTTGTGCACGTGGGATGGTGCACACATGTTTAATCCACAGCCACGTGCTCACGTGCACAGGTACATGGATGTAATTCACAGGTGATGGTGAGCACACAGAGCACACTGGCACTGTGCACACTAGATGTGTGCACACAACATCCACGTCTTTGTGTCCACAGATGGGGGCATCAGCGGGGTCCCCCAGTGCCCACCTCAGCGTAGATAATGGAGGGTTGAGTGGTGGTAGAAGAGCCGGGGGTGTAGGTGCTGGGGGTCAGAGGTTGCAGCTCGGCGTAGGTCAGAGCCTGGCTGTCAGCGGGGGACACCTGGGGACACAGGGACAGCAGTGTGAGCATGGGATCCCAACATGCCTGAGGGGATGATGGCATTGTGTAATGTGTGGGGGCTGTGCGAGAGGTGGGGTAGGAAGTCTGGGGTGGTGTAGATTTTGGGAAGCTGTGGGTGTGACATTGGGGTTCCCTGTGGGTGGTGTTTGGGTGTCCCGCTATGTTTTGGGGTTGCCCATGTAGTTTGAGGGTGTTTAAGGCTTGGAGCATCCCAGGTGGCTTCAGTTTGGGATTTGGGGCATCCCCTTGGTGGAGATTTGGAGGCCCCCATGGGCTGGATTTGAGGGTGCACACAATGTCATGGGAAGCCATAAAATGCAGGGGGTTCTTTGCAGACTTCATGGGCAGGGTTTGGGTTTCCATGTGAGGGGCAGGGGCAATGGGGTAGGTTGGGGTTAGGAGTCCCCTGACCCAGACACTGACCTGGAACTGCATGGCCTCAGGACTTCTGGGGGTGGCACCTGAGTCATAAATTAGAAGGGAGAGGAGGGATGTTATGGGGGCACCAATCAACACCAGAGGGGATCTATAGGGGATCTATGGGGGATCAAAGCCATTTAATCCCTTCCCCACCAGGGCACTCATCTCTCTGTATTCGTCTGCTCTGGGCAGCGAGGAGGAATGAGACTATGAGGATGAGGATGATGAGAATCACAGCAGCACAACTCCCTGCCACCGCGGCCACCGGGTTCAAGCTGGGACCCCTATTGTCACCTGTGGGGTCAAAGTGTTTGAGCTGTCCCTGTACCCAGTCCCTTTCTCAATGGAGGTGGGATGCAGAGACAGGGTCACCCACAGGTGAAAAGTGGAGCACCAAATGAGGGCCTCAAACCTACCTGGAGGTGCAGATCTGGCAATCACTTCCAGGGTCACATTATCTCCGAGGCATGAGGACAGATGGTAAAAGCCCCCAACACGGTAGGAGCACCTATAGGTGCCAGAGTCAGCTGGGGTCACCCCAAAGAGGGTGAAGGTGGCTGTGCCCTGATCATTGGGTTTTTGGTGCTGGAGAGGGGCTGAGTGCCCATCCTTGTGCAGGAAGATGATGCTCGCATACTCCTGGTTGCAGCACTGGATGGTGACATTGGTCCCCATCTCCACATGTTCCTTGGGGATCAGGGAAATGTTGGCTGGGGGATAGCTGGGATCTGAGTGCCGAGAGGAGACAGGGATGGAACACAGCTCTGTTGGAACTGCCCAGGGCCATCTGCTTTCCCCAGTGCCCTCACCTGTCACCACCAGCTCCACAGGATCACTCTTCTCCGATGTCCCTGGTGGCTCCAACACTCGGTACTGACACAGATATTTCACTGCATCGTCTTTCTTTACACTAACCAAGGGGAATTCAGCTATGTCCTGTACCATGTCCATGTGTGCTTGCTTTTCAAATCCCGAATATCCATTCTTGTAGAGCTCAACCTGTGCAGCCGGCTGGGGGAGGTGGCAGCGCAAGGTGACATTGTCGCCCAGGGACACCCCGTGGCTGGGGTGCAGCGACAGGGAGGGTGGGGGCACTAGGACAGGGGACAGCAGTCAGCCTTGTCCCTGCACACCCTCCTCTGACCCTCTCATGGTCCTCTGACCACGCTCCCCTCCCTCTCTCCCCATTCTCCCCCTGTCCCCATACTCACACTGCTGTGCCCTGCTCGCTGCCACCAGCCACCAACCTGCAAGGGACATGGTCCTGGTCCCACACAGGGCCACCAACCCCTGTGGCACCACGTCCCCATTGTCATTCACTGAGGGTGAGGGCCAGTACTGTAGGTGCCATGAAACAGAAACAGCCTGGGGACCGTAAGACAGCAGCAGAGACAGGGAGTGGCCGGAGAGTTACTTTCAGTTTCCCACTGGGCACAGGATGATACGATGTCACCTCCTGATGTGGCAATGTGAGCCCTTAGCAGTGGTTACGTTGTGGCGTCCTTTTGTAGTGGGACAAGTGGAGAAGTGTTCACTGCACACTGTGCCTGTTGAGGTGCCCTACACACGCTGTCAACTCTGGGGTGTCACACACTGACCCCGAAGGGCTGTGAGTGTGTGCCCTGTCATGTTGCCCCCCAAGGGATTCCAGACTGTCTGAACAGTGCCCCAGTAGGGCAGTCCGTACTTTCCTGCGGTCTCCACGGCAGCAGAGTCAGACAGTGACTCAGAGGAGCAACAGAAGACCATTTATTGAACATTCCAGCAGCAACCAATCAACTGCCCTGCAAGAAAATTAGGCGACTTCCTATTAACAATTCTTGAGTGATACAGATCAAGGATCCTTGGACACTGCTGTTTTTGCCTGATCTGCTAATTGCAGGGAAATCAAATTTATGGCTGCTGCAGAAGAAGAGTAAAAGATGACTGGGAGGAATATGAGCAAGAGAGAGAGAAAGAAAGAAAAGAGAGAAAATGGAGAGTAGGACAGAAAGAATGTAAGAGAGAGATGAAAGGAGAAAAGCAATCATGGTCCATTGAGAGGAGTTGCAGTGCTGGAGCAGAAGGGGGGATGAGAGTGCTCATCCAGTGCCTGAAGTCTCCAACTGGCAAAAAGGAGACAGCACAAAATGCAGCTTCTCTGGGCATCCCTTCCTGTCTGCTGGTTGGCAGCTGCTGCATTGCAAGGTTGTAAAGTAGTGAGTTCACAATGACAGGTTTGTCAGAGAAGTGTTTGTGCCAGAAATGTTCTTGCGGGGAAGCAGTGCCATTGGTGGACACACAAAGGCTGTGCGGTTATCTCACAGCATCTGGTGCTTTGCAGCCTCTGTTGTTCTGGCAAGAGCCTTGTCTTGCAAGTGTTGGAGAGTTAGCAAGCACACAGAAAATGTCAGCAAATGTGTTTTGTTGTTGGATTGTAATTCTGTGGAGCAGAGAGTGCCCGTGTGAGGAGTTCCCGCGGTGAGGGTCCTGCAGTGGCAGAGTGATGGCACTGCTGAGCACAAGGAGCACATTGCATCCATGGCCGCTGTCACACGAGCACACGCTGCAGACAAACGGGCAGAAGCAGCCAGAATTGCAGGGCAGCCCTCAGAGGCGAGAAGCAGCGCCAGCACAGTGAAGGGAACAGCCCTGAGAGCTGTGATAGCACCGAGTGAAGGAACAGCTGAGCGCTGTGAGCAGCAGCTCTGAGGCTGCTGTAGCGCTGAGAGCAGTTGTGTTGGAACACGCTCTGCTCACAGCTGTCGGAATCTCCACCCTTTGGGCCCCACGTTGGCCACCACAAGGACTGTGGTGCTGTCACCCGAGAGCTGCTCAGCAACACACAGCCCTTCAAGCATTGACCTTTCTCTTTGTGGTCTGCCAAGAGAATCAGACAAAGAAAGGCAGAACTCATTGTTTGAGCCAAAAACTGTTTACTCAGACTAAAAAGGAAGAGAGAAATAACAGGAATGATAATAAAAATTTTATGCTTATTAAAATAGTGATGCTCAACACAGCTGCCCACCACTCTCTGACCAATGTTCCAACCTGGGAAGGACTTGCAGTCCCAGGGGGTGTTAACAGACCCAAGGAGTACAAGGAAGGATTGTGGGGTTAGAAGTGAGCATTTAGGTATGTGGTGTCATTGTGAAGTGCATGGGGTACACTGGTAAATATATGGGATGTTTGACGGGGGACATTTGGAATTCTGGTGGCTATGATTGGGTAACAGGGGACATGGGTTTGGGAGCCTGGAATTTCTTAGTTTCAGGGATCCGATCATGTTTTTGGGGTGTTTCCTTATGGTTTGAGGGTGCCCATGAGTTCTGTGGGGTGTTAAGGACTAGGGGGTGTGGGGAGACGTAGATCTGGGGACTCAATAGGCAAGATACTGGGGGTGACTATGCATGTCATTTGTGGGTTCCACTATGGCTTGGGGATGCTCATGGGATCGGAGTGCTGTGAAGGAGGTCTGGGAATTTCCTGGTGCTTTGTTCTGGCTGCGGTCTACACAGGTGCTATATTCTCAATGCTGGGGGTTCCTAAAGGATCTGGGTGTGTGTAGGGCTGGAAGAGCACCAGAGTGGCTGGGGGATTGCACCTGGAATTCCTGTGATCCATACTTTGAGTATCCCGTGGGCTGGATTTGGGGATGCACATGAAGACGGAGTAAGCCATAAGAAACTGGAAGTCACTTGGGATCCACATGGACAGGGTTTGGGGTTCCAGGTAGGGTATGGGTGTTCCCAAGGGGCAGGTTATGTTTAGGGTTTCCCTCACTCAAATACTGTCCTGGAAATGAATGGATTCAGCCCTCTTTGGGGTGGGGCACCTGCATCAAAATTGGGATGGGACTGGAATGGGGGTTATGGAGAACCCCTTAGAGCACGAGGGGGATTAATAGTGCATGGAAGTGGAGGCAGGGGAAAGTCAAGGGGATTTAAACACCTGTATGGGATGGAAGATGAGGAAGGACACAGCCGGTGGGAGGTATAATGATTGAAAGATATGGGAGGGAGATCGGAGGGTATATATGCTATCCAAGAGTAAAAAGTATATGCTTGCGGGAATCTAAAGCTGCTCTATCGGGTGCCTAAGTGATTCAGCTGTCTTCCCCACCACGGCTGTCATCTCTTTGTATCCAGAGGCTGCGAGCATCGAGGACAAAGTAACGGCCCAGGCCAAAGACGAGGGCAGCAGCGCAGCCCCTCACCACTGTCACCATCAGGTTCCCAAGGGACCTCCTCTCATCACCTGTGTGGTCCAGCAGTGTGCATGTCCCCATCCCCGGACATCACCTCCACGAGGATGAGATGCAGAGACACTGCCCGAAATGAGAGACACAAGGGACACCGAAATGGGGCCTCAGACCTACCTGGGCGTGCAGGTGCAGGTGTCACCTCCAGTGTCACATTGTCCACAAGGGGTGAGGAAAGAAGGTAGAAGCCTCCAATGTGGTAGGAGCACCTATAGGTGCTGGAGTCGGATGGGGTCACCCCAAAGAGGGTGAAGGTGACCGTACCCCCACCATCAGGGTTCTGGTGCAGGATGGGGGCTGAGTGCCCGTCCTTGTGCAGGAAGATGGTGCCCCCATACTCCAGGTTGCAGCACTGGATGGTGACATTGGTCCCCGTCTCCACACGTTCCTTGGGGATCAGGGAAATGTTGACTGGGGGATAGCTGGGATCTGAGTGCCGAGAGGAGACAGGGATGGAACACAGCTCTGTTGGAACAGCCCAGGGCCATCTGCTTTCCCCAGTGCCCTCACCTGTCACCACCAGCTCCACAGGATCACTCTTCTCCGATGTCCCTGGTGGCTCCAACACTCGGTACTGACACAGATATTTCACTGCATCGTCTTTCTTTACACTAACCAAGGGGAACTCTGCTGTGTCCTGTACCATGCCCATGTCCATGTGCTTCTCAAATCCCCAACGTCCTACCTTGTAGAGCTCAACCTGTGCAGCCGGCTGGGGCAGACAGCACCGCAGGGTGACTTTGTCCTCTAGGGACACCCCGTGGCTGGGGTGCAGCGACAGGGAGGGTCAGGGCACTAGGATAGGGGACAGCAGTCAGCCTTCTCCCTGCACACCCTCCTCTGCCCCTCTGATGATCCTCTGACCACACTCCCCTCCCTCTGGCCCCATTCTCCCCCTGTCCCCATACTCACGATGCAGTGCCCTGCTCGCTGCCACCAGCCACCAACCTGCAAGGGACACGGTCCTGGTCTCACACAGGCCCACCAACCCCTGTGGCACCACGTCCCCATTGTCACTCGCCAAGGATGAGGGCCAGCGCCATTGGTGCCATGAAACAGAAGCAGCTTGGGGACAGCAAGACTGCAGTGGGGAAAGGACGTGGCCGGAGAGCTGCTCTCAGATTCCCCCTGAGCACAGAATGTTGTGACGTCACCTCCTGATGTGGTTGCACTGTGGTGTCCCTCCGGGGTGGGACAAGTGGAGAGGTGCCCACTGCACACTGTGCCTATTGAGGTGCCCCACACGCTGCCAACCCTGGGTGATTCGAGACAGCCACCATGGCTTCACCAAGGGCAGATCATGCCTGACCAATATTATGGTCTTCTATGATGGAGTGAGGGCTTAGGTGGACAGGGGAAGGGCAGTGGATGTCATCTACCTGGACTTCTGCAAGGCCTTTGACACAATCCCTCACCACATTCTTCACTCTAAATAGGAGGGGTGTGGATTTGAGGGCTGGATTGTTTGATGGATTAGGAATTGTCTGGCTGGACACAGCCAAAGGGTTGTGATGGATGGTTCTGTGTCAGGGTGCTGCACTTGGGTGAGGGCAATCCCCGGTATTTATCCAAACTGGGGGAAGATCTCCTTGAGAGCAGCCCTGTGGAGAAGGACTTGGGGGTCCTGGTTGGTGGACGAGAAGCTGGACATGAGCCAGCAGTGTGAGCTTGCAGCCCTGAAGGCCAACTTTGCTGTGGGCTGCATTAAGTAAGGGGTGGCCAGCAGGGTGAGGGAAGTGATTGTCCCACTCCACTCAGCCCTTGTGAGGCCCCATCGGCAGTTTTGTGTCCAGGCCTGGAGCCCCCAGTACGGGAAGGGCATGGAGCTCTTGGAGCAGGTCCAGAGGAGGGTCACTAAGATGATCAGAGGGCTGGAGCAGCTCTCCTCTGAGGAAAGGTTGAGGGAAGTGTGCTTGTTAAGCTTGGAGAAGAGAAGGTTCCAGGGAGACCTAACTGTGGCCTTCCAGAACTTGAAGGGAGCGTATAAACAGGAGGGGCAAAAGCTGCTTATGAAGGTGGATAGGACAAGGGGGAGTGGTTTTAAACAGCGTCAGTGGAGGTTTAGGTTAGATATTAGGAGGAAGTTTTTCACGCTGAGGTGGTGACGCACTGGAACAGGTTGTCCAAGGAAGTTGTGGATTTCCTATCCCCTGAGCTATTCAAGGCAGGCTGGATGTGGTTCTGGGCAGCCTGGTCTAGTAGTTGGTGATCCTGCACATTGCAGGTGGGTTTAAACTCGGTGATCATTGTAATCCTTTTCAGCCCAGGCCATTCTATGATTCTATGATTATGATACCAAGAAAGTGGTGTTATTGCCTTATCAGTAACTTTCAGGGAAATTTACTATATGGCTGCAGCAGAAGAAGAGTAAAAGGTGACTGGGAGGAAAATGAGGAAGAGAGGGAAAAAAAAAAAAAAAAAAATGCAAAACAAGAAAAAAGAGAACAGAGAAAATGGAAAGAAGTAGAGAAAGAACGTAACGGAGAAAGATGAAGGGAGAAAAGCAGTCCTGGTCTATTTTGAGGTGTTGCAGTGCTGGAGCAGAAGAGGGAATGAGAGTGCTCATCCAATGGCTGAGGTCTCACACTGGCAAAAAGGAGACAACACAAAATGCAGCTTCTCTGGGCATCCCTTTCTGCCTGCTGGTCGGCAGCTGCTGCATCGCAATGTTCTTAAGAAGTGAGTTCACAATGACAGGTTTGTCAGAAATGTGTTTGTGCCAGAAATGTTCTTGCGGTGAAGCAGTGCCATTGGTGGGCACACAAAGGCTGTGCGGTTATCTCACAGCATCTGGTGCTTTGCAGCCTCTGTTGTTATGGCAAGAGCCTTGTTCTGGCAAGTGTTGGAGAGGTAGCAAGCACACCGAAAATGTCAGCAAATGTGTTTTGTTGTTGGATTGTAATTCTGTGGAGCAGAGAGTGCCCGTGTGAGGAGTTCCCGCGGTGAGGGTCCTGCAGTGGCAGAGTGATGGCACTGCTGAGCACAAGGAGCACATTGCATCCATGGCCGCTGTCACACGAGCACACGCTGCAGACAAACGGGCAGAAGCATCCAGAATTGCAGGGGAGGGGTAGAAGATATAAGTGCAGAACTCACAGGTGATGATAAATTCTGTTTACTAAGACTGAAGGGAGCAATCACAGTGAGTGATATCATGATGACAATGGCATATATTTACAAAGTGATGCCCACACAGTGCCTCCAAACCCTCCTGATGCTGAGACCAGGACGGAAGGGCAGGAGGGAGACATTGGGTGGGATCTGGAGGGGGTCAGAGTGGAGGTGGATGCCAGGTGGTGTGGTGTTACAGGGCACTCAGTGGGATTGTGGGGAGGATTGGGAAGAATTTTTGGGGTCAAATCGTGGAAGGAATGGTGTTGGGTTTTTTGGGTGGATTAAGGAGTACTTGTCAACTCAAGGGATATAATTGGATTTGAGGGGCGTCAGGAAGGATTTCTGGGTTAGAGTGGAGAATTCAAGGATTTGGTGGGTCTGGGAACAAGATGAGGTGCATAGGTGAGGATTTGGGGATGTCAGATATCTTGGGATTTGGGGATGAAAGGGTGGGATCATGGTATCGTGGATCTCCAAGCCGGGAATTTGGGGTGTGTCCCTTTCAGAGCTCCTTAAACATGAGGCACCGTGGGTGTGGGGTTATCAGGAGGGGTCCTCCAGTATCCACATGGGTGTAGATAATGGGGGGCTGAGGGGTGGCAGCATCCCTAGGTAGCGGGGGACCAGGGGTCACAGCATGAATCTCGGCGTAGCTCAGACGCTCACTGTCACTGGGGGGCACCTGGAGACACAGGGGAACAGCGGGGTGCCACCATGGGGGTTTGCAACAGGCTTTGGAGGGGGATTGCTGGTGTTGGTATTTGGGAGTGGTGTTCAAGAGGGTGGGTGTGGAGTTGTGCTGTCCTTCTCTTTGAGGATCCCAAGGGGGATGTTTGGGGGTCCTGCTGTGGTTTGGGTGTGTCCGAAGGGTCTGGCAGTATTCAGGGATTGTGAGACCACGGGGGATTCGATTTGTCATCCCTGTGGGTAATACATTGGGATTCCATATGTGCTGCTTTTGGGGTTTCCTTCAATTGGTTTATGAGTGCTTTTTGGGGTCTGGAACATGTTTAGAGCCTGGAGAGCTTTAATGAGTGTGAAGGCTGAGATTTGGAGTCTGGCTTTAGCATAACATGCAGAATTCAAGTCCCTCATGAGCTGGATTTGGGAGATTAGCTATCAAGTTAGGGTAAGCCATATGGGGTTGGTGGTCCTTTGGGGTAATTATGGGCAGGGTTTGGTGAGGCCCCAAGGGGAATGCTGGGATTTGTGTCCCCTGACCCAGACACTGACCTGGAACTGCACAGCCTCTGCAATCGGGGGCAGCTCCTGTGTCAGCAAGTAGAGGCCATCCCAGAGCTGGCAGATGCCTTTCTATCTTGTTTTGAAGCTCAGGAAAAGAGGAGAGAGGAAAGATCACGGGTTGTAGGGACATTCCCAGCAAGCCACTTCGTGCAGAATCTTTCCTTCAACCAATAATACAAACGTTCTTTGTTGCCTGCACTCCTTTGGAGCTTGCAATGTACAGTCAACCAGCAGAATTGTGACCCATTTTTCTTCCAATTATCCATGTTGAGGTGAAGTCAGGTGCCTAGATGCTATAGAGGAGGTGGGGCTGGTCTTCTGGAGAAGGATTTTCTGCCCACTGAGATGTCCTAGACTGGAAAGGACAGTCCTTTGGCCTTGCTTGTGTCTTCTTGGGGGCACAGATCCCACTCTGAGATACCAGCAATGACCCAAAGGATTTTATCTGCATGATGGAAACCTCAACACTCACCTGCAGCAGTGGTGATGAACACCTCTGTCACTGAGAGTCAATGTTAACGCTGGTCCCAGGCTGCATCTCCAGGCTGGAACTTATGGGATAAGAGATCTCCAGCCCCTCAGGGGCCAACAACAAGCTCCAGGTTCCAGGAGCTGACCCAAGAGATGGGGCTTTCCTCCTCTTGCTCAGGGATGAGGAGCTCTGATGTCGTTTCCCACACTGGGACCTCACCAAGAGCACCAAGTCCCATCCCTGAGCACTTGACTGATGTCTGTGTTTGGGAAGAGGAGGACTAGCAGCATTCGGTGCCCTCATTTTTGCTGTGTTGGATGTACATGTTGTCATTTTGGGTGAGGCACATCAGGTAGGTTTGAATTTAAAGAAAGCTTTGGACTGAACCATGACTAAAATCGCTCCATCTCTGGGACTTGAGATATAAAATGGTCTTTTTATCCCAACCTCTACTCAGACAATCTGCTGTTTCCTGGGGATTTTTTCCTAGAGGGCTGTTTTTTCAGCCAACATGACTTCCCCTTTTCTATTTTAAGCTTCCTCCTCTGTTCTGTGCACCACACAAACCACATCAGTTGGTCGGTGATGAGCAACTCCTTTTTCCAGCAACAATTGTGAAAAAATATATAAATGTAAATATACAAATTTCAGAATTTCTGAACCTAGAGGTGTATTTATATCTCAAGAGGAGCAACCTATGGCACCTCCCGACTTGTGTTAAGGGGAAATGCTGCAGCATGCACGTATTTATGTTTTTGTATTCAAAATGGGAAATTAAAAGAAGCAAAGCCCAGATAAGAAGCCCAGCGAGTGCCATTTCCTGATACCGGATGCAGGCACCAGTGGGTTGGTCACAGAGCAAGAAGTTGCCCTGGGATTTGGCATTGTGGGGACAATCTTGTGAACTTCTGATCTATGGATGGGGAAAATAGTCACGTGGATTCCAGGCATTCTGAGAGTGGTTTTTCTCCTGCTGAGAAGCATGATGGTGAGTGTTGTTTTGGGTGCTGGCTGCTCATTGCAAGCCTGGTTTGGGGCTTCTTGTTTCAGCGTTTTCCCCACGAAACACCAGCAGTGTTGGTTGTGTTGTGGGCTGATGGTGGTTTGTAGTGGGGACAGAAGGAAGGAAGGGATGGGGCAGAAGGAAGCCTGCAAACGTCCAGAGGTGGGATGGATTTGCCCCAAGAAGTAGCCCTCATCAGGAAACCCTGAGGTGAGGAATTGCAAGTTGCATCTGAAATGGTGATAATGCAGCCTGGGTCCTGGTGGGATGAGGTCTACACAGACCCACGTGCTACCAACCGACATCTGCTCTACACTGGGATCAATTCACAAGGTGTGGGGTCTGTGGAGCTCCCAGCCCATGCTCTTGAGGCCCTGCAGAGCCTCCACCATGTCCACAAGAACACATGGAGGGGATGTCCTTCTCCCTGTGCCCATCCAACCTCCAGCAGGAGCCCAGCCCAGGTGTGCCTGCTGCCATCACCTCCTTCTACCAGCTCCTTCCTCACTGAGAACCACTGGAGCAACTGGTTAGGATGCAGGAACCTCCAGATATGGGGAGAAAAGAGCAGCCATCACCTTCTGAATCAGCGTTGCATGGGAACCAGTATGAAAGGTCTGTTTTTCAACAAATGCGGACTCTTCCAGCTCCTGCCGTGTGCCCACGCTGGCACCGGGTCTTCCTGAAAGCCAGTGCTCTGGGGCTGCTGCTTCTGCTGCTGACTGTGCTCGGCGTGCAGGGTGAGTGCCCAGCATGTAACCACATCCACAGCATAGAAACCACAGCTTCTCTGAGCAGAAATTCGGTCTGCTTATCCCCCAGAGTGATCCCTGGGCTTTGAATTGGGTTGGGGATGACCACCCAGCAATCCCAGTGCATCACCCAACATGGGCAGGAGATGCAAGCAATGTTTCTATGATTTCAGCTGGCTTCACTAACTGAGTGCAACAACAACCAGAAGAGATTTGCACTAAAGCTCGAGGGTCCAACCCCATCCCTGCTTGGTTGCCAAGGCTTTGTCCCCAGTCAAGCCCATCTCCCCCCACTTTCTGCCTCCGAGTTTCTTGGAAAGCAACACCACATCCAAGCACTCCCCAGCACAGCACTGAGATTTGGGGGAGGAATGGGGTGGAGCTGTGTGTGATCTCTTCCCTTCTGCAATATCTTTACTAATCCACAAGGAGCAGCGAGCTGGAAGGACCATGGGGGAGCAGCTTCTGAGGGAACCTTTAGGGAAGGAGCCTGGGATGGGGGCCCTACCCCACAGATAGCTCTGTAGATTTGGTGATTCACACTCAGCTGTGGACCCCCCCCCAAATCCTGTCCCATTGCTCACCTCACAAAATTGGAGTCGCCTCAACCAACCACAACTCATAGATTGGGAGATGCTACAATCACTTCAAACCCTGCCCTACAGATCGCCCCATGGATTTGGAGACCCACCACCAACCCTTATCCCGAGATCTGGAGGCCACACAACCTCCTATGGATCTTCATCTGCTCAGAGCACAGCAGCACAGTGTGACAGAGCATTCTCAGCCACAACACACGATAGGAGACTCGTGTGCTCATGTTTGGCACCACATGGGGAACACCATGCAAAGCCACACGGTGGCAGCCCTTTGGGGACAGTGTGTGACACCAGAAGGGTGACAGCCTGTGTGGGGCACCCCAGTAAGGGTAGAGTGTACCATTCCAAGTGTGCCATCCTATCCCAGGCCACATGGAGCCACAATCTGGGGACAGCAATTGTCACATGGGGAGGAGACATAATGAAATCCTGTCCCCAAGGGTAACAGAAAATGCTTCTCACGCCAAACCCCGTCCCCAATGCAGTCTCGTTGTCCCTAAGCTGGTCCTAACTCATGGCACCAATGGCGCTGGCCCTCATCCTGGGTGAGTGACAATGGGGACGTGGTGCCACGGGGGTTGGTGGCCTTGTGTGGGACCAGGACCGTGTCCCTTGCAGGTTGGTGGCTGGTGACAGCGAGCAGAGCACAGCTGTGTGAGTATGGGGACAGGGGGAGAATGGGGAGAGAATGGGCACAGGGAGCACGGGCAGGGGGGCAATCAGAGGGGCACAGGAAGGTGTGAAGGCACAAGGCTGACTGCTGTCCCCTGTCCTAGTGCCCCCACCCTCCCTGTCACTGCACCCCAGCCACGGGGTGTCCCTGGGGGACACTGTCACCCTGCGCTGCCACCTACCCCAGCCAGCTGCCTGGGTTGAGCTTTACCAGGATGGACTTCTGAGATCCTACAAGGACGTGGACAAGCATCAGGTCATGGCTGAGTTCTCCTTGGTTTGCGTAAAGCTGGAAGATGCAATGAAGTATTGGTGCCAGTACCGGGTTTTGGAGCCACCAGGAAGATCAGAGAAGAGCGTCCCCATCGAGTTGGTGGTGACAGGTGAGGGTTATGGGGAAAGCAGATGGCCCTAGGCATTCTTCACAGGGCCATGTCCTATCTCTGTTCTCTCTCTGCATCCAGATAGTCAATATTCCCCACCTAACATTTCCATGAGCCCTGACAAAAGTGTGGCAGTGGGGACCAACGTCACCATCCGCTGCTGGAACCAGGGATATGGGGGCATCATCTTCCTGCACAAGGATGGGCACTCAGCCCCTCTCCAGCACCAGGACCCCGGGGATGAAGGCACGGCCACCTTCATCCTTCTTGCGGTGACCACAGCTGACAATGGCACCTACAGGTGCTCCTACCACCCCAAGGCCGACCTCTTTGTGTCCTCACCTCTTGGGGACAGCGTGAGACTGGAGGTGGCACCCACACCTGCACCCCCAGGTAGGTACCAGCCCCCCCCATTTGGGTGCCTCCAGTGTCACCCACAGGTGGCAGTATCATCACATCCCTTCCCCATCGAGGTGATGCTGAGGATGAATGCACCCAAATACCTTCACCCCGCAGGTGTTGAGTTGGTGTCCCATGGGAACCTGGTGATTGCAGTGGTGAGGGGCTGTGCTGCTGTCCTCGTTTTTGCCCTCGGAGTCTTCTTTGTCATCGATGCCCGCAGCCTCTGGATACGGAGAGATGAGAGTCCGGGTGCTGACGTGGGTGCTGGAAGACCCCATTAATGCCTCCCCATAAGGCGTCTCATCTTTGGGGTGCACTGTTTGGGAGTGACCACATTCCGTATTTTGGGCTCCCTGATGCTCTCTTGCCCTCTCAATGATTCCCAGATCTTTTCAAACCCAACACCTTCAAGGCCCCACCAGTGCCCCCAAATGCTTCCCAATCACACCAAATCCCCAAATGCTCATCTCTAACAACAGTACCCTTTCTTTGCCCTCAAATCCCTTAGCACTCTTTCATACACACAAATCCTTCCCAATCCACCCCACCTCCAACATCAGTGCTGTGGGGTCCCCACATCTGTCCCAATTCACCCCTCTCCTACAGATCACCTCCAGTGCCCCCTGACTCCCACTCTGTCCAACGTGCATCTCCTATAGATTCCCTCATAGACCATCACTGTTCTTTCTCTCTTCCTTGACTGTCTTATTAAAATGGTTTTTCTCTCAACCTCTGAGTTCCAGATTATTTGTCCTCTCATTCTCTCCCCCATCCCTCTAGGAGCAGTCAGTGAATGATGAGAACAGCTTTTCTACACTTTGAGAACAGCCTTTCTCATCACTTGAGCAGATATAAGCTTAAGGACGTGGATAGAAGCTCGAGAACTGAATGCAGAGGAGCCACAGAGCTTGTTGTCCAGTGAAGATAAGAAAGTAGAATAGAAGTTCTGTTGTTAAAAATTAGATGGCAAAACAGATGCCTGGGCTCAGTGTAACATCAGTGGGAACTGGTTTGGTCTACCCTCCCACCCCCTGAATGCTTGGAAATTTACAGCCATAATGCATCCCACCACCATGCACCAGAGATGGGAGTTATTTCCTGGAATCTCTACCCGTGTCCTTGGAATGCAGTGAATATGTTCATGCTATGCCTTCAGGCACATGGCTGTTTCTCCCTTTGGTGTGCATGTTGGTGGAGCGATCCCCCACGCACCCAGTGCTGTGATAAAGGGAACACCTGCTTGACATCACACTTTGGTGTCTCAGGGTACTTTGTTGTTTTTCTTGGCTTCCAGAGGGCTCTGAATTGTGCTTGATAGGCACAGCCAGAGCCCAGTGCTGTGCAGCGTGATGGAGAACAAGAAGGGATTCTTTAGAGGTCAGCAGAGACAGGCAAAGGAGAGTGTTCCCCCTGTGACAAAAGAGAAGGCACAAGAGACTGCAACTGGCATGGAGAAGGCTGAAGGACTCAGGGAGTTCTTTGCCTCCATCTTCACTGGCAGCCAGGTTCCCACACCCCTCGTGTCCCTGAGCCTCCGGGTGGGAACTGGGAAAGCAAAATCCTCCTCTGCATGTAAAAGCAGACAAAGTTTGATACTGCCCCTCAAGGCTGAATTGTCCAAGTCTGTTGGGCTGGATGACATGGATCCCAGGTTCTGAAGGAGATGGCTGATGTGGGTGCCTCCATGAGTGCACGTGTAACATCACGTGTGCATGGATAGCTGCACACCATAATGCACACACGTGTTCTAAAGAACATGTCCTGCTCGAGTCCGAACTACATGTTTGCCATCACCATTCCTGTGTGTTCTCACAATGTGTCCCATCTCTGTGTGGTGTCACTGAGTCCCCAAAGGTCCTTGCTGCTGCCCCCAGTGGGGATGGTGGAGGAAATCACAGTGGGGACAGAGTGTGGTACACACAGTGTGTGGTGACAGCTGGCTGGAAGTGTTGGGGACCACATGTGACATCCCATGTGGGACACCCCATTGGAGCCACATCTGCTGTGTTTGGCATCCCACGGGGGACACCACACGTGCTGGCAGAATTTTGGGAATGACGTGTGACACTCGAGGGGTGATCGTCTAAGTGGAACAGGACAACAAAAACTGTGTGCAGTGCATTGATCATATCGGGAATGCAGCAGTGTCACCACAAATGGGGGAAATTCATCATGAGGAGGTGACATCATGGCATCCTGTCCAAAAGGGGAAATGAGATTGCCTCTCCGGCCACTCCCTGACCCCACTGCAGTCTCGCTGTCCCCAAGTTGCTCCTCCCTCGTGGCAACAATGATGCTGGCCCTCATCCTGGGTGAGTGACAGAGGGGATGTGGTGCCATGGGGGTTGGTGGCCGTGTGTGAGACCAGGACCGTGTCTCTTGCAGGTTGGTGGCTGGTGGCAGCAAGCAGGGCACAGCTGTGTGAGTATGGAGACAAGGGGAGAATGGGGAGAGAGGGAGGGGAGCATGGTCAGGGGGCCATGAGAGGGGCAGAGGAGGGTGTGCAGGGACAAGGCTGACTGCTGTTCCCTGTCCTAGTGCCCCAACCCTCCCTGTCGCTGCACCCCAGCCACGGGGTGTCCCTGGGGGACACTGTCACCCTGCGCTGCCACCTGCCCCGAATGCCTGCCTGGGTCCAGCTCTGGTTGAATGGAACTCTGAAATCTGACAAGGGAAAAGACAAGGAGCAGGATACGGCTGAGTTCTCCTTTGCTGTCACAAACCTGGAAGACGCGGGAACATATCAGTGTCGGTACCAGGTGTCAGAGCCACTGTGGACATCAAATAGGAGTGAGCCCGTGGAACTGGTGCTGACAGGTGAGGGCACTATGGACACCAGCTGGCCCTGAGAAATTCCCACAAGGCAAAGTCCCATCTCTTCTCCATCCTGCTCACAAATGGCAGCTTCCCCCAACTCAGCATTTCCCTGAGCCCAGGGAACGTGTGGCAGTGGGGACTGATGTCACCACCCAGCGCTGGAATGGGGGTGATGGTGGCACATTCCTCCTGCACACAGCTGAATGCTCGGACCCTATCCTGAACCAGGACCCACTGATGTGGCAGAGCCACCTTCACCCACTCGGTGAGGATTCTGGCCTCTGCCAGCACCAATGCATAATCTTACAACCCCAAGGATCGCACATTTGTGTCCTCACCTATTTTAGACAGCATGACATTGCAGGTGACTCCCACGCCTTTAACCCCAGTTAGATCTGAGACCCCGTTTGTATGCTCCCAGTGTCAACCATGGGTGGAACTGTCCCTGCATCCCTGCCCTGTCATGCTGAGACCCAAACACTCGCACCCCACAGGTGCCAAGGGGCGGTCCCATGGGAACCTGGCTGTGGCGGTGGTGAGGGGCTGTGCTGCTGTCTTGGTCTTCAGCCTGGGCCTCTACTTCGTCCTCGATGCCCGCAGCCTCTGGACACAGAGAGATAAGAGCCCTGGTGAGGAAGTGGTTAAACGGTTTCCATCCCCTAGAGATGCCCTCAGGTGTGCCCTGCCTCCTCTTTCTCTCCCCAGTTGAATTCCCCAGGTGTCCTCTTCCATTCCCTCTACATCCCCTCAGGTGTCCCCAGCCGGTTCTTTGATCCCCTACAGATCCTTACGGATCCTCCAGTTGTCACTTGAGACCCCACCTAACCCCCACCCTCCACTTTTTGATGCAGGTGTCACTCCTGAAATGCCCAAGCCAGTGGAGGTCCAGGTAAGTGTCTAGGTTAGCTGACCCTGCATCCCAGTCTACCCCTTGGGGCACACAGAGAACATCACTATGGAGACCCACACCCTTCCCATGAGGCCCACAAATGAACTCCAGCCTCACATGGCTTACTCTGACATTTATGTGCCCCACCTCTATCCAGCTCATGGGAAATCCAAATCTGCATTGAGGGGAACCCTCAGCCCACAGACCTAAGTCCCCAGACCCACAGAAGCCCTCCAAGTCTTAATCCCTCCCAGAACATATAGACACATACAACTTGAGAAGAGAGGCCCTAAATGCACCCACACAGAATCCAAATGACCCATGGGGAACACACAAAAAAAAGCCCCTGTATTCCCCCCGTCCCTAAACACCCCAAGACTATAGCTGGACCCCAAAGATATCCCTTGTAGACCCCCCCGTGCCCCCTCGAACTCCAGGATCACCCTCATGGTCACATCCCACTCATACTTACACCAGAGCCTCACCCTCAGCCCACCCATCTTGGGCACCCCCATGGTAGCACCCCACTCTCCTCCTGTATCTCCAGGTGCCCCCCACGGACAGCGAAGATGTGACTTACGTTGAGATGCCAGCTGCCATCCCATGCTCCCAGACTCCCAGTTCCCCCACTGACCCCCAAACCTCCACTATCTACACCACAGTGAGCACTGAACTACCGTGCTGATGGGCCTCCCCAGGTGTCTCATTTTTGGGGTGTGTGGAAGGGGACAAACTTCAAATTCTCTGCTTGGGACTCTCTGATGTACCCTTCTTATCCTAGACCAGCTGATCTCCCCAAATCTAACAATCCCAAATTCTCACTGGTGCATCCCAAATGCTTCCCACTCACAACAAATGCCTAAAGGCTCAACTCTTACCCCAAACTCCTTCTTTCTCCCCTCAAATCTTTTTACACACCTTCGGTCCTCCAAATGCTCTCCAATCCACTCCAAAACGCCACCACCATTCCTCTGAAACCCCCTCATCTGTGCAGATCTTCCCCTCTTCTGATTATCCCCCAAAATGTCCTTTTCTTCTTCCATCTCCTACAAATGCCTTATACATCCACTACAGAGCCCTCTAAATCCCCTGCCTCCCATCCTGCCCAGGTTGTATCTTTGGTCTTTGGGTGGTGAGCAATTCCTTTATGCATCACTTGCATTCGCAAAATACATAAATCTATCTGATTATCATTACAGTAATTTCTCTCTTCTTTTTCAGTCTCAGTAAGTAGATTAGAAATCCTTATCTAGCCCTCCAACTGGCTGTCATTCTTCCACTCCCAGAACCTCCATTCTGCACCAAAATCCAGACTAAAAACAAACAAACAAAAAAACAAACAAACAAACAAAAAACCTCCAATCAACCTCCAGAGTCTCTGTTCAGCCCCAAAAACTTCGATTCATCTCAATGGTCTCCATATATTCCCTAAACCTCCATCTCACACCAAACTCTACATCCAGCACCACAGTCTCCATGCAGCCACCAAATCATTCATCTAGCCCAAATATCTACACCCCAAACCACCCTCCATACACAGCCCTCCAAAACCACAATCAACCCAAGACCTTCAGGCCCCTAAATCATCATCCACCCAAAAAACTCCATTCAGCCACCACCTCCAAAATCCAGCCCCCCAAAATTCTATCCAGCCCCCAATATCCCCATCCAGCCCCAAATCTCCATCCAACTCTTATCTCTACATCCAGAACCAATCTCTACATTCAAGCTCACAAGACACCATTCAATTCCCAAAAACATCACTCAAACACCAGAAATCCATCTACACCAAAACCTCCATCCGTCCCACAATCCTCTGCTCAGACCCAAAGCCTCCATCCACCCAACGTTTCTATCCAGCCCCAAAACGTCCATTGAGCCTGAAAATCATCCATGCAGCTGCCAGATATTCGTGTGGCCGCAAAAGTCTCCACCCAGCCCAGCAAAATCCACCATCTGGACTCAATTATCTCCATCGAGCTCACAAACTCTCCAGCAATTCCGCTTTCATTACCAAAAGAGGGAACTCAGTTCTCCTGCCCTTCCCCTCACTGCTGCTCCCACACACAGCCCTCCCACACACAAACTTCACTTTTTCCCCCATTTGCTGCAAAACCCCACAACCACTCTGTCCTCTTCCAAACCGTCACCAAAATGCATTCCTTCCCTGCTTCTCTCCATTTTCTCTCCTTTCTTTCTTTCTCTCTCTCTTCCTCACTTTCCTCCCAGTCATCTTTTACTCTTCTTCTGCAGCACCAATAACCCAAATTTCCCTGGAATTAACTGATAAGGCCATAACACCAGTGTCCAAGTATCCTTTATCCATTCGCTCAGTAATTGAAACCCCCCAATTTTGTTGCAGGGCAGCTGATTGGTTGCTGCTGGAATGTTCAATAAATGGTCTTCTGTTGCTCCTCTGAGTCACCGTCTGACTCTGTTGCCCTGGAGACCCCAGGAAAGCACAGACTGCCCTACTGAGGCACTGTGCAGAGAGTCTGGCATCCCTTGGGGGACAGCATGCCATGGCACACACTCACAGCCCTTTGGGGACAGTGTGTGACACCCCAGGGTTGACAGGGGTGGGGGGCACCTCAACAGGCACTGTGTACTGAGCACCTCTGCACTTGTCCTACCACAGAGGGATCCTTCAGTGCAACCAGCCCGATGGGCTAATAGTGCCACATCAGGAGGTGAAATCACATCATCCTGACCCCAAGGAGAACTGACAGCAGCTGTCTGACTATTCCCTGTCTTTGCTGCAGTCTGACTGTCCCCAGGCTTCTCCTGCCTCATGGCACCAATGGCAGTGGCCGTCATCCTCGGTGAGCCACTGGACCCCACATCCCAGTTCACACCTTGGGGCTCACAGAAAAAATCACTATGGAGGCCCACATCCTTCCCATGAGGCCCCCAAATGACCCCCAGCCTCATACTGCTTACCTTGACATTGATGTGCACAACCTGTATCCAGCTCATGCAAATGCAAAATTTACATTTTGGAGACTCCTCAGCCCACAGTCCTAAGTCCCCAGACTCACAGAAGCCCTCCAAGACTTAATCGCCTCCCCCACTACATAGGCACCTACAATTCCAGTAGAGGGGCTCTAAATGCACCCACAAGGAAGCTTGGTGACTCATGGGCACCCCAAAACAATGCTTCTGTGTTCCCCAAGTCTCCAAACACCACAACACCCTATGGGCAACCCAAAACCTGAGCTCGACTTACTGTCATCCCCTATGCTGACCCCAAATCTAAGCTCCCTCAGAACTCCATACTTCTCCTCATGGACACATCCCACTCATACCTACACCAGAGCCCCAAACTCAACCCACCCATCTTGGGGACCCTCATGGAGGCACTCCACTCTCCTCCTGAATCTACAGGTGACCCCAGGGACAGCGAAGATGTGATTTACGTTGAGATGCCAGCTGCCATCCCGTGCTCCCAGACTCCCAGTTCCCCCACCACCAACCAACCCCTGGTTATCTACACCACAGTGAGCACTGAATTACCGTGCTGATGGGCCTCCCCAGGTGTCTCATTTTTGTGGCATGTGGAAGGGGACAGACCTCAAATTCCCTGCTTGGGACTCCCTAGTGTCCTCTTCTAACCACAGACATAATTGTCTCCCCAAATCTAATGGTTCCGATTTCCCACTGGGGCATCCCAAATGCTTCCCACTCACACCAAATCCCTCAATGCACATCTCTTAACTCAAAGTACTTCTTTATCCCTGCAAATATTTTAACACACTTTGAGACCTCCAGATCCTCTCCAATTCGATTAAACACCACCACTATTCCTCTGAGACACCCTCATCTGTCCTAATCTATTCCTCTTCTGAAGATACCAAGAATGACCATTTCTTCCACTTCCATCTCCTACAGATGTCCGATACATCCCCTAAAGATCCCTCCAAAATCCCCTGCCTCCCATTCTGTCCTGCAGTTATCATTGGTCTTTGGCTGGTGAGTGCAGACACAAGGAGCACATGCTAAGGACACACATGAGCAGCAATGTGTCCAGCTGTTGGTGCACACACACGGCATCCCACAGACACGCACAGAGGCACAGAGTTCAGCGTGTCCCACACGTGTGTTTGGACACCTGTTGTGCACGTGGGATGGTGCACACACGTTTAATGCACAGCCACGAGTTCACGTGCACAGGTACATGGATGTAATTCACAGGTGATGGTGAGCACACAGAGCACACCGGCACTGTGCACACTTGATGTGTGCACACAACATCCACGTCTTTGTGTCCACAGGTGGGGGCATCAGCGGGGTCCCCCAGTGCCCACCTCAGCATAGATAATGGGGGGTTGAGGGGTTGTAGAAGAGCCGGCGGGGTGGGTGCTGGGGGTCAGAGGTTGCAGCTCGGCGTAGGTCAGAGCCTGGCTGTCAGCGGGGGACACCTGGGGACACAGGGACAGCAGTGTGAGCATGGGATCCCAACATGCCTGAGGGGATGATGGCATTGTGTAACGTGTGGGGGCTGTGTGAGAGGGGGGGTGTTGGGAGTCTGGGTTGGTGTAGATTTGGGAAGCAGTGGGTGTGACACTGGGGTTCCCTGTGGGTGGTGTTTGGGTGTCCCACTATGGTTTGGGGCTGCCCATGGAGTCTGAGGGTGTTGAAAGCTTTAAGCATCGCAGGTGGCTTCAGTTTGGGATTTGGGGCATCCCCTTGGTGGAGATTTGGAGATCCCCATGGGCTGGATTTGGGAGTCCAAACAATGTCATGTGAAGCCATAAAATGTGGGGAGTTCTTTGCAGTCCCCATGGGCAGGGTTTGGGTTTCCAGGTGAGGTCTGGGGGAGGGGCAATGAGGCAGATTGGTGTTAGGTGTCTCCTGGCCCAAACACTGACCTGGAACTGCATGGCCTCAGGACTTCTGCGGGTAGCACCTGAGTCGTAAAGGGGAAGTCAGAAGGTTGGCATTATTGTGGGCCCAAAGAACACCAGGGGATGTCTACAGGGAATATATGGGGGAATCATGCCATTTAACTTGTTCCCCACCAGAGCTTTGGATCCATTGTCTGCGGGCAGCGAGGAGGAAAAAGACCATGAGGACAATGATGATCACAAGGGCAGCAGCACAGCTCCCCACCACTGCTGACACCAGGTCCCAGCTGGGCTCCCCATTGTCACCTGTGGGGTCAGAGTGTTTCAGGTGTGCCCATCCCTGGCCAGCACCACAGTGGAGGTGGGATATAGTGACACTGTCACCCATGGGTAAGAAGGGATGCAGAGACACTGTCAGAAATGACAGACATCAGGGACACCAAAAAGTGGGACTCAGACCTACCTGGGGTTGCAGGTGTGGAATTCACCTCCAGTGCCACGCTGTCCCCAAGGGGTGAGGAAAGATGGTAATAGCTCCTGGGGTGGTAGGAGCACCTATATGTGCCAGAGTCAGCTGGGGTCACCCCAAAGAGGTTGAAGGTGGCCATGCCCCAGCATCGGGGTCCTGGTGCTGGATAGGGACTGAATGCCCATCCTTATGCAGGAAGATTGTGCCCCCATATTTCTGGTTGCAGCAATGGATGGTGACATTCATTCCCACCTGCACATATTCCAGAGGGCTCAGGGAAATGCTGGGAGGGGGGTAGATGGGATCTGAGTGCAGAGAGGAGATAGCGATAGGACACGGCACAGTGGGCACAGCCCAGGGCCATCCGCTTTCCCCAGTGCCCTCACCTGTCACCACCAGCTCCACAGGGTCACTCTATCTGATGCTCTCCGTGACCCAAAAATCTCATATTGACACCAATACTTCACAGCATCTTTCTGCTTTATGCCAACCAGGGAGAACACAACTGTATCCTGATGTTTGTCCTAGTACTTGTTGCATGTCCAACCTTAATCCTGATACAGCCAGACCGAGGCAGCCAGCTGGGGCAGGTGGCACTGCAGAGTGACAGTGTCCCCAAGGGACACCCCCTGGCTGGGGTGCAGCGACAGGGAGGGTCGGGGCACTAGGACAGGGGACAGCAGTTAGCCTTGTCCCGGCACACCCTCCTCTGCCCCTCTCATGGCCCCCTGACCATGCTCCCCTCTCCCTCTCCCCATTCTCCCCATGTTCTCATACTCACGTTCCTGTGCCCTGCTCACTGCCACCAGCCACCAACCTGCAAGGGACATGGTCCTGGTCTCATACAGGGCCACCAACCCCCGTGGCACCACGTCCCCATTGTCACTCACCCAGGATGAGGGCCAGCACCGTTGGTGCCATGAGGCAGGAACAGCTTGGGGACAGCAGGACTGCAGTGGGGGCAGGAAGTGGCCTCAGAGCCACTGTCAGTTCCTCTTGTGGACGTTACTCTGTTACATCACCTCCTGATGTGGGATTTGTGGTCCCCAAGGGGTGGTGGTACTGAGGGCACCCAATGGCTGACACACACAGCCGTGCACACATGCCCCAGTTGTGGTGTCCCACACAGGCTGTCAGCCCTCTATGCCTCACGCTGACCCCAAAGGGCTGCCAGTTTGAAGCCCTCTCAGTGAACCCTGCCTGTTTCTGGTCTGAGATCCTCTTCTCCCTTTCAGACAGGTGGGATCCACTTGCAGCCATCAGCGCAGCACAGAGTACAGCGCCCTCTGGTCAGAAAAAGAAACAAAACTTCTGCTGTGTCACCAACCTCTCAGCCACATATTTGTCAGATGTGTTTCCCTGACCTCTCAGTATCCCTCATTGCCTCTCAGTGGACAGAGAACACCACCTGTACTCCCACTCCTTCCACTGAGCACCCAGTGCCCTGAAAAGCCTTTGCATGGCCCTCAGGCTTTTCTCAGTGACTGCATCACTGCCGGTCTGACCCATCAGTGAGGGAGAACAAGCAGAGGGGTGAACTAGAACAGGGAGTCTCCTGCTGATGTCCCTGAGCCAGGCCCCAGGAAGGCAGCATTCGTTTCTACAGGTAGGGTCAGGCCAATATCTCAGAGCCTCTTTTCCCCTCAGAAGAAGCCCCCTGCAACAGCCACCCTTCTTTCCTTCTCCCTGGGGCAGTCTGGAGATGTGGAGCTGACCGCCTTGCCCTAGGCAATGACCTGAGTGCAGGCTCAGGCACTCCCTGCTGCAGCAGACCTGCTTGGCCGCGTTTTGGGGTGGGCACTCGCCCGGGAAGCTGCATTCTTTTTGGGAAGACCTTTCAGCCTCATGGGGGCTACAGCACGATGGGAGGGTGCGCTTCTTGTCAAGCTCCGCAAGGTTGTGTAATTTGGGGATCAGCAGGGCAATTACCTGGGGGGGGAGGTCATATGGGGCTGTAGTGACATTGGAGGAAATCCAGCGTTTCCTGAATGACCGCAGACGTCTGCTGTGCTGTGGGAGGAAGTTTCAAATTCGGAGTAAATGTACAAAAAAAGGAGGTCCGGAGATGTGGGGCACAAATTGGAGTCCTGCCACATAGATCACCCATAGATTTGGAGATGCACACCCTCATATGCACTCCAAAACCCCATCTCATTGCTCACCCCATACATTTGGAGACCCCACATCCTCCTACGGACATTCTGAATCCTTACCCATGCATTGCTCTATAGATGTGGGGTCGCGCAGCCCCACAGCATAACCCCATGGGCCTACAACTCCAGTCCGTGCCTGGGCTGCACTGAATGCCTGGGTGAGCAACACAGATGGGGGTAGCTCCAGAAGAAATACCTCTGATTTATTGTCATGGGAATGAGCACGGCTGCAGGGAGCACAGTGACACAGTCTGGCAGAAAGCCTTCTCAGCAACAAAACCCCATTTCTCCGCACAGCTGCACCAGAGGCGGTGCATTTCCATCAGTGATGAACAAGGGCTGCATGTCACTCTTGTCCCCGCACCCCGCAGGTGGCATGGAGCAGTTGGACAGGAACCTGGTGGTGTCAGTGGTGAGGGGCTGTGCTGCTGCCTTTGTCTTCATCCTCATCTTCATTGTGGTCTTCCTCCGCACTGCCGCAGATGCTGGATGTGGAGAGATGAGAGCCATGGTGGGGAATGGCTTGCATTTCTTCCATCTCTTTATGGATCCCCCCTATTGTATTCTACCTCCCCTTCCATCCCTTATACACACCCCAAATGTCCCTTGGTGCCCCCCATAGCACTCACATTTGTCCCCTCAAGTGTTTGATGCAGATACAACCCCAGAAAGCCAGAGGCCGTGCAGCTCCGGGTCAGTGTCTGTGTCAGCCAACCTCAAATTCCAGTCCGTCCCTTGAGCCCCCAAACCCAACTCGGGAACCCCAGGGGAGGGAAGGGGAGGGGAGAGAAGGGGAGGGGAGGGGGAGGGGAGGCAAGACTTCTGTTCATGACATGGAGGAGTTAGGCCCCTCCCACCTTAACCTTCCTCCTCAGGAAATCATCAGGCAGGAGAGAAGGAGGATTTACTTGATTGAGATAAGGAGAAAACTATTTTACTCAAAATGGTAAAGGAATGTGATAGAACACAATATAAAAGGAATCAAGAGGAATATATCATACCAAAGGGAAAGGGAAAATATCTCCTAACTGTGTGGTGAGTTTGGGCAGAGCAGAAAGAGAAGGAACGTCCTCCACTCACCATCTCACTGCCTTCCTGGAAACCACGTGGGAAGAAGGCTGGTAATTATTTCTCATTGTGAATTTCTTGCCTTGCAAGGGGGGCAGAACGAACCTGTCCCCACTGATGTTACACCGAGTTGAGCAACCTGTTTTGCTGCCTTATCTTCAACAACAGGACATCTATTCAACTTTCTTATCTTCACTTGACAACAAGTTTTGCAGCCTCCGCATTTCGTTCTTCAGCTTCCATTGACACAAGCCTGCTGTTCTTCTGCTTGTATCTGCTCCAGGTCTGCAAAGGGTTGTTTTCACAGTGTGGAAAAGCTGTTCTCATGGATCTGGTTGAAAGGTAATCAGATGGCAATCATGCATTAATTGCAAACGAGTACAGAAACTGTGCACTCTCTGCAAGCATATCGACCCCTCATGCAGATGGTTCTGCCAACTGTGCCGTGCTATCTCTGCACACAAGCACACCTTTGGCTCAACTTCCAGTTCAGCTTGCAAACTGCTTATCACCGCTCTCGCTGACTCAGTTCCTCATTCAGATTGGTGCACAACTCATCCATCTTCCTGCACTGCTATCACTGCAGCACCTCATACTCCACAAACAATGGCCTCACCTTTACCAGGTCTCCTTCAGTGTCCTTTTAACAAGTCCTGTATTCTCTCTGCACTCTTGATCAGGCTGAGCTCGTGTAGACATGAGCAGCTGCCAGGAAACTCAGACACGGTCCAAACAAGAATCCTTCCTTCTCAACTCGGATTATAGCCCTTCTGGATTCCTCTTGCTCTTTATTCAGGGCATTCTGCCATGATGCCAAGTAAAATGTCCCGTCCCATTCGGTGAGTTGTGGGAAAGGTGAATCTTTGGAATCTCCCAGATATGGCACTGCTCTGTGAACCCAACTGTCCCTTTCTTCCACCCGGTTGGTGGAACTGGTATTGCCAGAGTTGATCAGCCAATTCCTCCACCACTTGCTCCTCTCCAAATTTCCAGGTCCTTACTGTCTGTGAGTTGCCATACGATGGTGGTGAACGCCAGTCAAACTTCCACTACATTTGACACTATCTGGATGTTGGGAGAACTGTTCGTTGTTCAGGTCCCCATTCCACACCACCTCCAGCACAGCTCATTCCCTCCCACACTGGATACCCCTTTCCATGCTGCTCCACTTCCCTGGCTGACACGTGGGATCGTCCCTGTCGAGACAACTCTCCTTCACAGCTGACAGCAGTGGTGTCCAGAGAGGGAGAACACTGTCATGTGGAGAGCACATGTCAAGTGGCCGTGCCCCCACAATTGGGGTTCCTGGATAGGAGCTGAGTGCCCATCCTTGTGCAGGAAGGGGGTGCCCCGAAAACCCTGGTTCCAACACCAGATAGTGATGTTTGTCCCTACCTCCACATGTTCCTCAGGGAAATGCTGCATGGAGGGTATTTGGATCTATGTATAAAGTGACGGCAGTGCTGGGACACGGCCCCACAGCACTATACCTCCTTTTTTGTACATTTACTCCTATTCTGGGACTCCCCGCCACCACACAGCAGGCAGTTGCTGTTCAGGAAACACGAAATTTCCTCCAATGTCACCACTGCCCCTTCACAGGACACCCCTGTGAAGTGACTGCCCCTCTGTACCCATCCCACACGTCTGCGGAGTGTCCCACAAAAGATGCACCCTCCCCCAGTTTTTTCTCCCCCCAAAATGTCCCCTCACCCTCAAGTAGTGTCCCTCACCCTAGACGGTGTCCCCACCCCATCATAAAGGACAAAGGGCCTCTGCAGGGGTGGCCCCCAAATGTGGCCCCACCCCTGTGAGTTTCTCACATAATCTATGGGGCGGGACGCAGCTCCCCACAGACACTGAGGTGAACAGAGGAGGTGAGCACACGTGGGGATCCTGGTGGGCTGAGGGATGTGGGCAGTAAAGGGGCAATGGGGAAAAATGGAGAGTCATGGGCTTATCCGAAGGGATATGGGGTCATGGGAGTATATGGCAGGATGTGGGGTTGTGGTTGTATGGGTTGGGGATATAAGATCACAGTGCTATGTATCTTGATACAAGGCCACCGGGCTGGGTATGGGGCAACCAGACAGGATATAGAGCTGTGGTGAGGGTTGTGGGGTCATGGGGCCATGGGGCAGGACATGGGGTTGTGGGGTACAGGGAGGGTTTGGGGGGAGATGTAGTTTTGATGAGTTATGAGGTGTGGGGAGTTCTGGGAGAGCTGTGGGATTTGGGGTCAGTTGTGGGTATTCAGATGGGGAGGCTCAGTGCCCTGCCCCTCCTCTTCTCCTCACCCTGACCATGAAATGCATTAATCAGCCATATGAAATCCATATGGGGGCAGCACTCTCCCATGCATGTGGCCTCACCTCATAACCCCATGGCACCACATCGTACCCCATAATCACATCAGCCCATGTTCCTGCCCCACAGCCCTGTGATTCCATATTCAGCCCCGTGGCTCTGTGCTCCACAGCCACACAGCCTTCCCTTCCTCCATCCTCATCTTCATCACTTAGGGAATGCTATGAGCCCATATGCTGCCCATAATCCCATATCCTGACCCATAACAGGAAATCTTACCCCATGTCCTGCCCCATAGATCCACATCCTGCTCCATAGCTTTATTGTTGAGCTCCCACAGCCCTGAAGCCTTCCTCCTGCTGTGCTCATCCTCCTATCTTTGGGACCACTAGGAGCACATATACCTTCCCACAGCCCCATATCACATTTCACAGCCCCATACCTCTCCCTCTTGCCCCTTATCATGCCCCATAGCTCCACATCCAACCCCGTATCCTCATTTCCAGTCCCATATCCCCAGAAATTGACAAATCACCCCATGGTCTGATTTGTGCCCCCTATCCTGCCTCATAGCCCACTGACTCCATACTCCAACCCATAGCTCTGCTATCATCCCTTACCCCTCCTATAGTCCCAGTTTGATACCATGTCCCACCGTACAGCTCCAGTATGACCCTATAACCTGCCTTACAGCTCTATGTCCTTCATCCCACAGCCTTCCTCTCACCATGCTCGTCTTAGCCATCCACGTGCTGACCTTCGCTGTGGGTTTTCCTGCCAACTTCTTCACCCTCCTCACCCTCCTCATCAAAATCCGATGCCACCGTCCTCATCCCCACCTCACCGCTGCCAACCTCCTCCTCCTCCACCTCACCACCGCCGACCTCCTTGTCCTCCTCTTCCTCCCATTCAAGATGGCCGAAGAGGCAGCCATGATGGTGTGGCCCTTCCCCAGAGTGCTCTGCCCCATTGCAAACTTCTGCTTCTACTCCAGCATCTACCTCAGCACTCTCTTTATAGCTGCCCTCAGTGTGGAGCGCTACTTTGGGGTCGTGTTCCCACACCGCTACAACCGGCGCCGGAGGTTATGGCGGACGATGGCTGCCAGCGCCGTCCTTTGGGTGATGGCATTGTCCCATTGTTCCTTTGTCTTTGTAGCAGAGCATCACAGAGAGTTTGGGGTCAATGGATCTGAGGCTGATGGGGAAAGTGGTTTAGGCGTAAACCGGATCAAGACCTGGGGATCGGTGATGGACAACCCCAATCACGTTGGGCTGAAGATAGAAAACTCCCATTGTCTCGGGACCAGTGGGTCTGAGCTTGGGGGATTTGGGTTAACCAAACCTAACGGCATTGACACCGATGTCCCCAGCACCTCTACTGCTGACATCACCACTCCCAGTGGCTTGAAGATCCCCGGTGCCGACATCTACAAGATCTCCAGCCCCAAGACCGACCGCAACATCTCCACCCTCCAATTCTCCGCCTGCACAACCCCAAAAACACCCCACATCCCCACCACCAACCCACGGACCTCTCAGAACGCCTCTGAGACTCAAGCCCACATGGTCTACCATTGCTACGATGACTTCTCCCCAACCCAGCTGCGCTTTGTTCTCCCGCTGCGCCTCGAGCTCTTCCTCGTCCTCTTCCTCCTCCCCTTTGCCATCACCATGTTCTGCTACGTCCACATCATCCGTGCCCTCCTCACTCGACCCCACATCCCACTGCAGAAGAAGTACCGCACTGTGGGGCTGGCCGTGGCCACCATGGTCAACTTTGTCGTCTGCTTTGGTCCCTACAACCTCTCGCATGTGGTGGGCTTTGTGCAGCAGCGCAGCCCCACGTGGAGGCCCTACGCTGTGCTCCTCACCACCCTCAGCCCTGCGCTCGACCCCTTCATCTTCTATTTCTCCTCCAGTGCTGTGCGGAGGGCGGTCAGAGGGGTGGTGGGGGCGGTTTGTGGCACTATCCATGAGTTTTGGGGTTGGTGTGGGTGGGAGAGTGAGGGGGGGAGTGGGGGAGAGTGAGCCCCAACCAGGAGGAGGTTCTGGGGTAAATGAGGCTGTTGTGATTGGAGTAGGTTTAATGGGGTGGGAGGTCAGAAATGGGGACGGGTGCGTTGTCTTTGTGGTAAGAGTGGTTCCGTGGATGTGTCCAATGTTTGTGGGTCAACCAACTCTTGGTCGCTGTTGTGTTGTCCTACTGGATTAGAGTCAATAAAGACCCGTGGATGTGGTCAGTGGGGTCAATGAGGTCACATAGATCAGTGTGGTCAATGCAGAACTCTGAGTGTGACTTAATGTTTTCCCCAGTGTCCACTGGGGTTGGGGTCAATGTGGACTATTGACCCAACTTTGCTTTACGCCCTGTGCCCCCAATTCCTTCAATGCCCCCATGTCTGCAATGCCCTCAATATCCAGCAATGTCCCCAGTTCCTCCAGTGTCTCCAATATCCCCAGTGCCCTCAGTACCCCCTATGGGCAGGGCTGAACAGGAGGAAAGAGCATCCCTCTACACTCCAGAGATCAGTTCACCCATCAGCTGCCTTCCAGACAACACATCTGGCTGTGGTCTCCAGGAGGCTGAAAGTTCTTCCCAAAAAGAATGCAGCTTCCCGGGTGAGTGCCCACCCCAAAACTCATCCATGCAGGTCTTCCACAGGAGGGAGTGCTTGAACCTGCACTAAGGTCATTGCCTAGGGCAAGGCAGTCAGCTGCACGCCTCCAGACTGCCTTCAGACAGAAGGAAAGGAAGGTGTCTGTCACAGGGGACTCCTTCTGATGGGAAAAGAGGCTGTGACTCATCGGCCAGACCCTACCTGTAGGAGAGTACGCTGCCCTCCTTGTTGCCAGCTCAGGACATCAGCAGGAGACTCCCTGTTCTAGTTCACCCCTCTGGTTGTTCTCCCTCTCTGATGGGTCTGGCCAGCAGTGATGCAGTCACCGAGAGAAGCCCGAGGGCCATGCAAAGGCACTGGGTTGCTCACTGGATGGAGTGGGAGTACAGGTGGAGTTGTCCTCTGTCCTCTTAGTAGCAGTGAGGGATAGTGAGAGGTCAGGGAACACATCTGACCAATATGTGGCTGAATGGTTGGTGCCACAGCAGAAGTTTTGCTTCTTTTTTTCTGACCAGAGGGCTCTATACTCTGTGCTGTGCTGATGGCTGCAAGTGGATCCCACCTGTCTGAAAGGAAGAAGCAGATCTCAGACCAGGAGCTGGCTTGTTTCCCTGAGAGGGCTTCAGACTGGCAGCCCTTTGGGGATAGCATGAGATATGGAGGGCTGACAGCCTGTGTGGGACACCACAACTGGGGCATGTGTGCACGGCTCTGTGTGTCAGCCATTGGGTGCCCTCAGTACCACCACCCCTTGGGAACCACAAATCCCACATCAGGAGGTGATGTAACAGAGTAACATCCACAAGAGGAACTGACAGTGGCTCTGAGGCTGCTTTCTGCCTCTACTGCAGTCCCAAAGCTGTTCCTGCCTCATGGCACCAATGGTGCTGGCCCTCATCCTGGGTGAGTGACAATGGGGACGTGGTGCCACAGGGATTGGTGGCCCTATGTGCGATCAGGGCTGTGTCCCTTGCAGGTTGGTGGCTGGTGGCAGCGAGCAGACCCAGCAACATGAGTATAGTGATAGGGGGTTTATGGTGAGAGAGGGAGGGGAGCGTGGTCAGGGGGCCATGAGAGGGGCAGAGGAGGGTGTTCAGAGACAAGGCGAACTGCTGTCCCCTGTCCTAGTGCCCCCACCCTCCCTGTCACTGCACCCCAGCCAGGGGGGTCCCTTGCGGACACTGTCACCCTGCGCTGCCACCTGCCGAAGCCGGCTGCATGGGTTGAGCTTTACCAGGATGGACTCGGTAGTCCGTGTGTGAGGGCTGCCTGCACTGCCCATTCAATAAGGCAGCAGTGGGAGAGGAGGTCTTGTGTCAGCATGGGTGAGTGCTCTTGTCTTTTTTTCAGGTGACTTGCTCTCCTGTTGACAGGCCCTGACGCCACCACTTCAAACATGGTGCTCACCAGGAAACGTGCTTCCCACGCAAAGACTGTGGCAACCCAGATGGAGTGTCTGCTCAATACTGTGGCGGTTCAGGTCTCTGGCTGCCGGGAGTGTCTCAGCCTGCTGCTGCCAGGGGAGGATGGGGAAGATGCCACTTGTGTGCGGTGTGAGCAGCTGGACGAGCTGCTCAACCTGGTGGTGGAGCTGAGGGAGGAGGTAGATAGACTGCGGACCATCAGAGAGTGCGAGCGGGAGATTGAGTGGTGGAGTGACTCTCTGTGAGAAAGGCGCAGAGATTGCACTTCCCAGACTGAGGGAGTAATGGACCCTCTCTCTCACCATAGTCAAACAGGGAGAGAGAGCTGGAGAGGAGAGGAGGAATGGCAGCAGGTCTCAGCCCAGCGTCGCAGGCAACCCCCATCCCGACCTCCCTCGGTTCCCCTGGTCCCTCTCTGTAACAGGTATGAAGCGCTGAAACCAGAGGCAGTGGTGAGTGATGATGACGTGGGAGCACTGCCGCCAAGCTTGCCCAAGGTGAGGCGGTCAGCTCCACGTTTGAAGACTGCCTCCTCCAAGAAAGAAAGGAGGGTGCTAGTCGTAGGCGACTCTCTTCTGAGAGGAACGGAGGGTCCAATATGTCGGCCTGACCCTACCCGTAGGGAGGTGTGCTGCCTTCCTGCGGCCCGGGTCAGGGATATTTCTAGAAAACTCCCCAGCCTTATCCGCTCCTCTGATTATTACCCTTTATTGATAGTTTAGGCCAGCAGTGATGGCATTGCTGATAGAAGCCTGAGGATTATAAAAAATGATTTTAGGAGACTGGGGAAGTTAGTTGATGGAGCGGGCATACAAGTAGTGTTTGCCAGTATTCCCTCGGTGGCAGGGACAAACACTGAGATGACCAGGAAAAGCCATCTTATAAATGCATGGCTGAGAGGCTGGTGCAAGTACAAAAATTTTGGATTCTTTGATCCCGGGGCGGTCTACTCGGCACTTGAACTGAGGTCTGCTGCTGGGAATTGCCTGTCTCCAAAGGAAAACGGATCCTTGCCCAGGAGCTGGCGGGACTTGTAGAGAGGGCTTTAAACTAGCTAGGAAGGGGGAAGGGGATAAAGCCAGGCCTACTAGAGATCAGCCTGGGGAAGTGGTATTGGGATTAGGGGAGAGGCGAGGGGCTCAGCTGAGGTGCGTCTACACTAATGCACGCAGCATGGGCAACAAGCAAGAAGAGTTGGAAGCCATTGTGCAGCAGGCAAACTATGACCTAGTTGCCATAACGGGAACGTGGTGGGATTGCTCCCATGACTGGAGCGCTGCAATGGATGGCTACAAACTCTTCAGGAAGGATAGGCAAGGAAGGAGGGGTGGCGGTGTGGATCTCTACCTTAGGGATTGGCTTTTATGCTACTGAGATTGTGACTGGGGACGATAACGTTGAATCCCTATGGGTAAAGATCAGAGGAAGGGCTGACAAGGCAGACATCCTGGTGGGCGTCTGTTACAGACCTCCAAACCAGGATGAAGAGACAGACGAGCTATTCTATAAGCAGCTGGCATGAGCTGCAGGGTCGTCAGCCCTTGTCCTCATGGGGGACTTCAACTTCCCTGACATATGCTGGGAGTACAGCACAGCACAGAAGAAGCAGTCTAGGAGGTTTCTGGAATGCATAGAGGATAACTTCCTGATGCAGCTGGTCGGAGAGCCCACGAGAGGAACTGCCCCGCTAGACCTGCTGTTCACAAACAGGGAAGGTCTGGTGGGAGATGTGGAGGTTGGAGGCCGTCTTGGACAGAGTGACCATGAAGTGATAGATTTCTCAATTCATGGTGGAGCCTGGAGGGGGAATAGTCAAACTGCTACCTTGGACTTCAGGAGGGCGGACTTTGAATTGTTCAAGAGACTAATAGGGGGAGTCCCCTGGCATTCAGTCTTAGCGAGTAAATGGGTCCAAGAGAACTGGTTGCTCTTCAAGAAGGAAGTCTTAAGGGCGCAGGAGTAGGCAGTCCCCCTGAGCTGCAAAATGAGCCGACGGGGAAGAAGACCGGCATGGATGAATAGGGAGCTATTCTTGAGGCTCCGGGAGAAAAAGAGAATCTACCGCCTGTGGAAAGAGGGACAGGCAACTCAGAATGAATACAAGGAAGTCATTAGGATGTGTAGAGATGAAGTCAGAAAGGCAAAAGCCCAGCTTGAATTTAGCCTGTCTGCTGGGGTGAAAAGGAATAAGAAACTCTTTTAGAAATACATTAACAGTAAGAGGAGGACAAAGGAGAATATCCACTCTTTGCTGGATGAGGGAATGTGGCCGCTGAGGATAAGGCAAAGGCGGAGGTTCTGAATGCCTTCTTTACGTCTGTCTTTAAAAGGCAGACCAGTTATCCTCAGGGTACTCCTCTCTCTGGCCTGGTAGTCTCGGCTGGGGAGCACACTAACCCCTCTGTGATTCTGGAAGAAACAGTCAGAGACCTACTACTCCAACTGGACTGCCACAAGTCTATGGGGCCAGTGCTGAGGGAACTGGCGGAGGTGAGAGCCGAGCCGCTTTCCATCATCTATCAGCGCTCCTTGTTGACTGGTGAGGTCCCAGAAGACTGGAGACTGGCCAATGTGACTCCCATTTACAAGAAAGGTCGCAAGGAGGATGCGGGGAACTACAGGCCTGTTAGCCTGACCTCGGTGCCAGGGAAGAGTATGGAGCAGATTGTCTTGAGGGAGATCATGCGGCATGTGCGGGATGACCAGGGGATCAGGCCTAGCCAGCATGGGTTCATGAAGGGCAGGTCCTGCTTGACCTGATCTCCTTCTATGATCTAGTGACCCATCTGGTGGATGAGGGAAAAGCTGTTGATGTGGTCTACCTAGACTTCAGCAAGGCCTTTGACACTGTCTCCCACAGCATTCTCCTGCAGAAGCTGGCAGCCCGAGGCTTGGATGGGTACGCTCTTGGCTGGGCAAGGAGCTGGCTGGAGGGCCGGGCTCAGAGAGTGGTGGTGAATGGAGTTAAATGCAGCTGGCCATGAGTGGTGTTCCCCAGGGGTCGGTGCTGGGGCCTGTCCTCTTCGAAATCTTTCTTGATGACCTGGATGAAGGCATCGAGTGCACCCTCAGTAATTTTGCAGATGACACCAACTTGGCTGGAAGTGTGGATCTGCCTGGGGGTAGCGAGACCATACAGAGGGATCTGGACAGGCTGGAGGGCTGGGCTGAGGCCAACGGGATGAGGTTCAACGAGACCAAATGCCGGGTCCTGCACTTTGGCTGCAACAATCCCAGGCAGCGCTACAGGCTTGGGGCGGAGTGGCTGGAGGACTGCGTAGAGGAAATGGACCTGGGGCTGTTGATTGATGCTGGGCTGAACATGAGCTGACAGTGTGCCAGGTGGCCAAGAAGGCCAATGGCATCCTGGCTTGCATCAGAAACAGTGTTGCCAGCAGGACCAGAGAGGTGATTGTTCCCCTGTACTCAGCACTGGTGAGGCCGCACCTCGAGTACTGTGTCCAGTTTTGGGCCCCTCACTGCAAGAAAGACATTGCGGCCTGTTGTCGTAGGTGTTAACGAGATATCGGGCTGTGATGCGAAAGGACCCCCTGCTGTGTTGTAGTAGGCGATAACGGGGTATCGGGTTGTGACGCGATAGGACCTCCCCCGCTCTGTGAGTAACGTGTGAGTAACACGTGACGCATGCTTAAGGGGCTTAGGCGAAACGGGATGTGCATTTAAGGGGTTGTTGTGCCTTAATAAATTGCCATTTGCTTCTTCATCATATTGGTTGCTATGGCCCTAGCGAATGCAGATCGCTAGTCCCTAGGCAGTGCGGCCTTTGACACGGTGGTTGCCGGTGGTAACAAATGGTGCCCTGTGTGAGGAGACCGGACTGTCACCCTTTACCTTCCGGCAACTAGCAGTGTGGTGTCAGCGCTGATGCCGGGGCTCATAGTCAGCAGAAGCCAGTGTGGTAGTATCGCTGTGCTGAGGTCTGGGCTATCATTGAACTGTAACGGGGCTCATAGTCGGTGGGAGGCAGCGTGGTAGTGTTGCTGCGCTGAGGTCTGGGCCCTCATCGAGCGAGAACCAGCGCGGTACAGGTGCTGTGCCACGATTCGTAGTCAGCGGAACGGCAGGGTAATGGTGCTGCGCTGAGGTCCGAATCATGGAACCGGTAATTAAGGTAATACTTCAGCTGTGCAAAGATTACTGTGACAAGAAAGTTCCTTCTAAGAAGGAGGTCGCTGCAGTTATTTCCAGGTTAGAGCGGGAAGGGGAGGTTAAGGCCCCCCGAGAGATTCTTGACCACTGGAGGTGGGACGATCTCACCTCCGCGCTCACCCAAAATATTATGAGCGCACAGAAGGGTGGGTCTGAGCTAAAAACTTGGGGCCTGATACTAGGAGCGTTGAAGACAGCCAGAGAGGAAAGAAAAGCATCGGTGGAGGCTCGGTCGCTTTTGGGTCTCAGCGACGGGGCAGGGACACCAGACCAGGGGGGTCCGGAGGGGGCTCGGAAGCGGTTGTTGTTTACAGGGGCTGAGAGGAGACGAAGCCGCCGACTGAACCGACAGTACCCAGTCCGAAAGGAGACAGACAACAAGACTGAGGATGTTCACTAACTCACCCCCTGCCGCCATTCCCGTACCAGTCGGGTGAAACGTTGTATCCTTTATCTGAATTGTGTCAGTGCACCCTGGCTCAAGGGAGCGGAGGAGGGTGCGACCCACACGGGCGGGATCAGCTTACTGCCGGCACAGGGAGGGGGCAGACAAAAGGCCTGCTGTCTCGGGTTACACCCAAGGGCGATAGCTCGAGCGACGGCTCAGCGGATGAAGGGCAAGTTAGTCCTGGGAGGAATTGTTGCGAGCCGCCCCGGGAATGCTCAACACCCCAGGAGGAATTAGAAGAACTGCACACCACGTACCCCAGAGGACTTTGTGTTGTTATCAGTTTTCCATTCAGAGAGAAAGAAAGAACTGTTGGCAGTTCATGAGCTGTCCTCTCTTTTCCCTTTCTGCTCCTCCCAGCAACGGGTGTGCTCCCTAGTCATCTCGACTTCAGCATTAGAGTAAGGCCTTTGGTTTTGGACACACGCTTATTTTATTTGATTTACTAACTTCAATTTCAGTTGTATTTAACACTATACTATATTGTGTTACATTGCATTCTGGTATCTTTCTTTTAGTAAATTATCTTTTCTCCTCAGATTGTTGCTACTGGTTTGTTTCTAGGCCCATCTCCTTACCCTTTCCCCATTTCCCCTTTCCCCTTTCCCAGGGCATGGCTTCGTGTGTCCCGCCCCACCACATCAGTGAAAGAATCAGACTGAACCAGCCCATTAACCATTCACATTGCCATTACTATGATTTCTCTCTTCCTTTTCTGCCCTAGTAAATTGTTTTTTATTGCAACCAATGAGTTTTGCATTTCCTTGGTTGATTCTCACCCAATGCACTAAGAGAAGGATCAGTGAGTGAAGGGCGGTCTGGTACCGAGCTGCTGCCAGCCGACAGCACTGCAGTCCTTGTGGTGCCAAAAGTGGGACCCAAAGGGTGCAGATTCCAATGCACCACTGAAGCCACGTGTGCTGTGTTTGGCATCCCACGGGGGACTCCACACGAGGCACGTGCTGACAGAACTTTGGGGACAGTCTGTGACACTTGAGGGGTGATCGCCTGAGTGGGACACACAAACAGGGTCTGTGTGCAATGCTCTGTGTGTGTCAGCCAATTGAGGACAAAGCATTGTCACCACAAATGGGGGAAATTTGTCACGAGGTGGTGACATCATGGCATCCTGTCCCCAGAGGGAAATGAGATTGCCTCTCCGGCCACTTCCTGACCCCACTGCAGTCTTGCTGTCCCAGAGCTGTTCCTGCCTCATGGCAACAATGGCGCTGGCCCTCATCCTGAGTGAGTGACAATGGGGACGTGGTGCCACGGGGGTTGGTGGTCAGGTATCTGACCAGGACCATGTCCCTTGCAGGTTGGTGGCTGGTGGCAGCGAGCAGAGCACAGGAACGTGAGTATGGGGATATGGGGAAGGATAGGGCTAGAGGGAGGGCAGTGTAGGCAGGGGGCCATGAGAGGGGCAGAGAAGGGTGTGCAGGGACAAGGCTGACTGCTGTCCCCTGTCCTACTGCCCCAACCCTCCCTGTCACTGCACCCCAGCCACGGGGTGTCCCTGGGGGACACTGTCACCCTGCGCTGCCACCTGCCCCGAATGCCTGCCTGGGTCCAGCTCTGGTTGAATGGAACTCTCAGATCTAGCAAGCAAAAAGACAAGGAGCAGGATACAGCTGAGTTCTCCTTTGCTGTCACAAACCTGGAAGACGCGGGGACATATCAGTGTCGGTACCAGGTGTCAGAGCCACTGTGGACATCAGAGAAGAGTGAGCCCGTGGAGCTGGTGCTGACAGGTGAGGGCACTATGGACACCAGCTGGCCCTGAGAAATTCCCACAAGGCAAAGTCCCATCTCTTCTCCTCCCTGCACACAAACCTCAGCTTCCCCCAACTCAGCATTTCCCTGAGCCCAGGGAACGTGTGGCAATGGGGACTGATGTCACCACCCAGCGCTGGAATGGGGGTGGCACATTATGGTGGCACATTCCTCCTGCACACAGCTGAATGCTCGGCCCCTATCCTGTGCCAGGATCCCACTGGGGATACTGTGGGTGGGGTACAGAAACCTTCACCCACTCAGGGGGGACTCTGGCCTCTGCCAGCACCAATACAAAATCCTACAACCCCAAGCATCACACATTTGTGTCCTCACCCCTTGGGGACAGCATGATGATGGAGGTGACACCCACACCTGCAAGCCCAGTCAGGTCTGAGACACCATTTGCACACCCCCAATGTCACCCATGGGTGGAACTGTCCCTGCATCCCTGCCCTGTCATGCTGACACCCAAACACTCACACCCCACAGGTGCCAAGGGGCGGTCCCATGGGAACCTGGTGGTGGCGGTGGTGAGGGGCTGTGCTGCTGTCTTGGTCTTCAGCCTGGGCCTCTACTTCATCTTCGATGCCTGCAGCCTCTGGACATGGAGAGATAAAAGCTCTGGTGAGAAAGGGCTTAAACGGTTTCCATCCCCTAGAGATGCCCTCAAGTATCCCCTGCCTCCTCTTTCTATCACTAATTGAATTTCCCAAGTGTCCTCTTCCATTCCCTACAGATCCCCCCAGGTGTCCCCGACCTGTTCTTTCATCCCCTTACAGATCCTTTATGGATCCCCCAGTTGTCTCATGAGATTCCATGTAACTCCCACCCTTCCCCCTGTCCTTTTTGATGCAGGTGTCACCCCTGAAATGCCCAAGTCAGTGCAGTTCCAGGTAAGTTTCTGCATCAGTGGACCCCAAATCCCAGTTCACCCCTTCGGGCACTCTGAGAACATCACTATGGAGACCCACACCCTTCCCATGAGGCCCACAAATGACCCCCAGCCTCATATGGCTTACTCTGACATTTATGTGCCCCACCTCTATCCAGCTCATGCGAAATCCAAATCTGCATTGCAGGGAACCCTCAGCCCACAAACCAAAGTCCCCAGACCCACAGAAACCCTCCAAACCTTAATCCTCCCCTGAACATGTAGGCACATACAACATGAGTAGAGAGGCCCTAAATGCACCCACACAGAATCCAAAAGACCCCTGGGGAACACACACAAAAAAAAGCCCCTGTATTCCCCCAGTCCCTAAACACTCCAAGACTATAGCTGGATCCCAAATACCCCCTTGCAGATCCCTAATGTTAGACCCCTCAGAATTCCACTCACCCTCATGGTCACATCCCCCTCATACCTTCACCAGAGCCTCACCCTCAGCCCACCCATCTTGGGGACCCCCATGGTAGCACCCCACTCTCCTGCTGTACCTCCAGGTGCCCCCCACGGACAGAGAGGATGTGATTTACGTCGAGATGCCAGCTGCCATCCCGTGCTCCCAGACTCCCAGTTCCCCCACCGCCAACAAATCCCCCGTTATCTACACCACAGTGAGCACAGAATTACCGTGCTGATGGGCCTCCCCAGGGGCCTCATTTTTGGGATGTGTGGAAGAAGACAGACCTCAAATTCCCTACTTGGGACTCCCTGATTTCCTCTTCTTATCCCAGACCAGTTGATCTCCCCAAATCTAACAATCCCAACTTCTCACTGGTGCATCCCAAACGCTTCCCACTCACACCAAATCTCTAAATGCTCAACTCTTACCCAGAAGTCCTTCCTTATCCCCTCAAATCTTTTAACACACCTTCAGTCCTCCAAATGCCCTCCAATCCACTCCAAAACACCACCACCATTCCTCTGAAACCCCTCATCTGTGCAAATCTTCCCCTCTTCTGAAGATCCCCCAAAATGTCCCTTTCTTCTTCTTCCATCTCCTACAGATGCCCTAGATCCACTACAGACCCCTCATAATCCCCTGCCTCCTATTCTGTCCTGCTTTTATCATTGGCCTTTGGGTGCTCAGCAATTCTTTTGTTCATCACTTGCTTTGGAAAGATATATAAATCTATCTGATTATCATTCCTGGTATTTCTCTCTTCCGTTTCAATCTCAGTAAATAGATTAGAAGCCCTTATCTATCCCTCCAACTCTCTGTCATTCTTCCACACCCAGAGCCTCCATCCTGCACCAAAATCCCCATCCACACAAAAAAAAACCTCCAATCAACCCCCAGAATCTCTGTTCAGCCCCAAAACTTCCATTCATCCCAATGATCTCCACATATTCCCAAAACCTCCATCTCACCCCAAATTCCTCATCTAGCACCCCAATCTCCATACAGCCCCCCAAATCATTCATCCAGCCCAAATACCTACACCCCACTCAACCCTCCATACACAGCCCTCCAAAACCTCAATCAAACCCAAGACCTTCAGCCCACAAAATCATCATCCACCCCAAAATAACTCATTTCAGCGTCCAAATACACCATACCTCCTCCCAAATTTTAACCATCCCCAAAAATTTCCATTCACCCTGAAACCTCCATCCAGCCTCAAAATCTTCATCTGACACTTAGCTCTACATCCAGACACAATCACTACATCCACCCCAACATTTCTATAGAGCCCCAAAACCTCCATAGAATCTGAAAATCCTTCAAACAGCTGCCGGGTCATTGTGTGGTCCAAATATCTCCACCCAGCCCCACAAAATCCTCCATCTGGACTCAGACATCTCCATCGAGCTCACAAACTCTCCAGCATTTCCCCTTTCATTACCAAAAGGGGGAAGTCAGCTCTCCTGCCCTTCCCCTCGCTGCTGCTCCCACACACAGCCCTCCCGCACACAAACTTCCTCTTTCACCCATTTGCTGGCAAACCCCACAACCCCTCTGTCCTCTTCCAAACGGTCAAAAAAAGCAATTTCCCTCCTCACCACAAATCCTGCTCCAAAACCATGGTGGGATGGAGGCTGATTTGGTTTGTGGAGATGGAGATGTGCCGTGGGGAGCACACGATAAGGGCACATGTGTGCTGTGGGGACAGATGTGGTGCAGACACATCTGGGGGGCACGTGTTGATGACATGCATGTGCTGCGCAGGCACACATGGAGTGCAGACACAGGGAGCACGTGCTAAGGACACACATGAGCAGCAATGTGTGCAGCTGTTGGTGCACACACACGGCATCGCACAGACACACACAGAGGCACAGAGTTCAGCGTGTCCCACACGTGTGTTTGGACACCTGTTGTGCACATGGGATGGTGCACACACATTTAATCCACAGCCACGTGTTCACGTGCACAGGTACATGGATGTAATTCACAGGTGATGGTGAGCACACAGAGCACACCGGCACTGTGCACACTTGATGTGTGCACACAACATCCACGTCTTTGTGTCCACAGGTGGGGGCATCAGCGGGGTCCCCCAGTGCCCACCTCGGCATAGATAATGGGGGTTTGAGTGGTGGTAGAAGAGCCGGGGGGGTGGGTGCTGGGGGTCAGAGGTTGCAGCTCGGCGTAGGTCAGAGCCTGGCTGTCAGTGGGGGACACCTGGGGACACAGGGACAGCAGTGTGAGCATGGGATCCCAACATGCCTGAGGGGATGGTGGCATTGTGTAATGTGTGGGGGCTGTGCGAGAGGAGGGGTAGGAAGTCTGGGGTGGTGTAGATTTTGGGAAGTTGTGGGTGTGACACTGGTGTTCCCTGTGGGTGGTGTTTGGGGATCCCGCTATGTTTTGGGGCTGCCCATGGAGTCTGAGGGTGTTGAAGGCTTGGAGCTTCCCAGTGGGCTTCATTTTGGGATTTGGGGCATCCCATGAAGGGGATTTGGTTGTCCCCATGGGCTGGATTTGGGGGTGCGCACAATGTCATGGGTTAGCCACAAAATGCAGGGGGTTCTTTGCAGTCCCCATGGGCAGGGTTTGGGTTTCCAAGTGAGGTCTGGGGCAGGGACAATGGGGTAGGTCGCGGTTAGGGGTCCCCTGACCGAGACACTGACCTGGAACTGCATGGCCTCGGCGCATCTGGGAATGGCACCTGAGTCATAAAAGGGAGGGAAGAAGGGTGTACTATAGGGGGAACAAACAAAACCTGTGGGGATCTGTTGGGGATCTATGGGGGATCAAAGCCAGTTAACTCCTTCCCCACCAGTGCTCTCATCTCTCTGCATTCGTCTTCTCTAGGCAGCAAGGGAAAAAGAGACCATGAGGATGAGGATGACCACAATGGCAGCAGCACAGCTTCCTGCTACCGCTGCCACCAGATTCCTGCTGAGGCCCTCACTGTCATCTGTGGAATACAGGTGTTTTAGATGACCCCATCCCCAGACCCCACCACACTGGAGGTGGGATGCACTGACGCTGTCACCCATGGATGAGAAGGGGATCAACAAATGGGGGGTTCAGACCTACCTTGGGATGAAGGTCTGAGAATCACTCCCAGGGTCACATTATCCCCAAGGGGTGAGTACAGAAGGTAGGAGCCCCCTACATGGTAGGAACACCTATAGGTGCCAGAGTCAGGTGGGGTGACCCCAAAGATGGTGAAATTGGCCATGCCTCCACCATCGGGGTTCTGGTGCTGAATAGGGTCTGAGTGCCTGTCCTTGTGCAAGAAGATGGTGCCCTTGTATTCCTGGTTCCAACACTGGATAGTGACGTTGGTCCCCATTTCCACACGTTCCTCAGGGTTAAGGGAAATGGCGGGTGGAGGATAACTTGGATCTGAGTTCAGAGAGGACACGGTGACAGAACAGAGCTCTGTGGGGACATCCCATGGCCATCTGCTTTCACTTGAGTCCTCACCTGTCACCACTAGTTCCATGGGGTCACTCCTATTCGATGCTCGTGGGGGCACCAATATCTCGTATCGACACCAATACTCCACTGCATCTTTCTGCTTTATGTCAAGCAAGAAGAACTCAGCTGTGTCCTGCTCCTTGTCCATGTACTTTGTCGATCTCAAATGTCCATCCTGGTACAGCCTGACGCAGGTCACCAGCGAGGGCAGGTGGTACCGCAGGGTCACATTGTCCCCCAGAGACACCCCCTGGCTGGGGTGCAGCGGCAGGGAGGGTCGGGGCACTAGGACAGGGGAGAGCAGTCAGCCTTCTCCCTGCACACCCCCCTGTGTCCCTCCTCTGCCTCCTGACCACACTCCCCTCCCTCTCTCCCCATTCTCCTCTTATCCCCATACTCACACTGCTGTGCTCTGCTTGCTGCCACCAGCCACCAACCTGCAAGGGACAAAGTCCTGGTCCTACACAGGGGCACCAACCCCCGTGGCACCACGTCCCCATTGTCACTCACCGAGGATGAGGGCCAGCGCCATTGTTGTCATGAGGCAGGAGCAGCTTGGGGACAGTCCGACTGCAGCAAAGATAGGGAGTGGCTGTACAGTTCCCCAGGGCACAGGATGGTGTGATGTCAGCTCCTGATGTTGCAATATTACCCGTAGGCGTGGTGGCACTGTGGGGTCCCTCTGTGGTGGGACAAGTGAAGAGATGTTCACTGCACTCTGAGCCTGTTGAGGTGCCCCACACTCTTTCAACCCGGTGGGGGTCGCACACTGTCCCCAAAGGGCTGTGAGTGTGTGCCCTGGCATGTTGCCCCCCAAAGGATTCCAGACTCTCTGCACAATGCCCCTTTAGGGCTGTTCATGCTTTCCTGCGTCGCTGGGGAACAAGTCAGACAGTGACTCAGAGGAACAACAGAAGACCATTTATTGAACTTTCCAGCAGCAACCAATCAACTGCCCTGCAACAAAATTGGAGGACTTCCTACTAACAGTGTTTGAGTGCTATGGATAAAAGATACTTGGATAGCGGTGTTATTGCCTGATCTGCTACTTCCAGGGAAATCTGTGTTATTGGTGCTGCAGAAGAAGAGTAAAAGATGACTGGGAGGAAAATGAACAAGAGAGAGTAAAAGAACGAAAGGAGAGAAGCAGGGAAGGAATGTAAGAGAAGGAGATGGAGGGAGTAAAGTAATCATGATCCATTTTGAGGAGTTGCAGTGCGGAAGCAGAAAGGAAGATGAGAATGCTGATCCAATGGCTGAAATCTCCAACTGGCAAAAAGGAGACAGCACAAAATGCAGCTTCTCTGGGCATCCCTTCCTGTCTGCTGGTTGGCAGCTGCAGCATCGCAAGGTTGTGGAGAAGTGAGTTCACAACGACAGGTTTGTCAGAGAAGTGTTTGTGCCAGAAATGTTCTTGCGGTGAAGCAGTGCCATTGGTGGACACACAAAGGCTGTGCGGTTATCTCACAGCATCTGGGGCTTTGCAGCCTCTGTTGTTCTGGCAAGAGCCTTGTTCTGGCAAGTGTTGGAGAGGTAGCAAGTACACCAAAAATGTCAGCAAATGTGTTTTGTTGTTGGATTGTAATTCTGTGGAGCAGGGAGTGCCCGTGTGAGGAGTTCCCGCGGTGAGGATCCTGCAGTGCCAGAGTGATGGCACTGCTGAGCACAAGGAGCACATTGCATCCATGGCCACTGTCACACGAGCACACGCTGCAGACAAACGGGCAGAAGCATCCAGAATTGCAGGGCAGCCCTCAGAGGCGAGAAGCAGCGCCAGCGCAGTGAAGGGAACAGCCCTGAGAGCTGTGATGGATGGCACCGAGTGAGGGAACAGCTGAGCGCTGTGAGCAGCAGCTCTGAGGCTGCTGTACCGCTGAGAGCAGTTGTGTTGGAACACGCTCTGCTCACAGCTGTTGGGATCTCCAGCCTTCGGGCCCCACGTTGGCCACCACAAGGACTGTGGTGCTGTCACCCGACAGCTGCTCAGCAACACACAGCCCTTCAAGCATTGACCTTTCTCTTTGTGGTTTGCCAAGAGAATCAGACAAAGAAAGGCAAAACTCATTGGTTGAGACAAAATCTGTTTACTCAGACTAAAAAGGAAGAGAGAAATAACTGTAATTATAATAAAAATTATATGCTTATTAAAATAGTGATGCTAAACACAACTGCCCACCACTCTCTGACCAATGCTCCAACTTGGGAAGGACTTGCAGTCCCAGTGGGTGTTGAGAGATCTGAGGAGTAGAAGGAAGGATTGTGGGGTTAGAACTGAGCATTTAGGTATGTGGTGTCATTGTGAAGTGCATGGGGTACACTGGTAAATATATGGGATGTTAGACGGGGGACATTTGGAATTCTGGTGGCTATGATTGGGTAACAGGGGACATGGATTTGGGAGCCTGGAATTTCTTAGTTTCAGGGATCCGATCATGTTTTTGGGGTGTTTCCTTATGGTTTGAGGGTGCCCATGATTTCTGTGGGGTGTTAAGGACTATGGGATCTGGGGAGGCGTAGATCTGGAAACTCAATAAGTGAGATACTGGGGGTAACTATGCTTGTCATTTGTGGGTTCCACTATGGCTTGGGGATGCCCATGAGACCTGAAGGCTGTGCAGAAGATCTGGGGATTCCCTGGGGCTTTGTGCTGGCTGCGGTCTACATAGGTGCTATATTCTCAATCCTGGGGATTCCTAAATGATCTGGGTGTGTGTAGGGCTGGAAGAGCATCAGAGTGGCTGGGGGATTGCACCTGGAATTCCTCTCATATATATACTTGGGTATCCCTTGGCTGGATTTGGGGATGCACATAAAGACAGAGTAAGCCATAAGAAGCTCAAAGTCCCATGGGATCCACATGGGCAGGGTTTGGGGTTCCAGGTAAGGTATGGTGTTCCCAAGGGGCTGGTTGGTTTAGGGTTTCCCTGTCTCAAATATTGTCCTGGAAATGAATGGACTCAGCCTTCCTGAGGTGGGGCACCTGCATCAAAATTGGGTTGAGAGTGGAATGGCAGTTATGGAGGGCACCAAAGAGCACGAGGGAGATCAGTAGTGCATGGAAGTGGAGGCTGGGGAAGGTGAAGGGGATTTATCCATGTATACGGGATGGAAGATGGGGAAGGACATAGCTGAGGGGAGGTGTAGGGATTGAAAGATAGGGAGGGATATTGGAGGGTATATACACTATCAGAGAGGAAGCAGAACATAATTGGGTGTGATCTAAAGGTGCTTTTTTGAGTGACAAAGTGATTCAGCTGTCTTCGCCACCAGGGCTGTCATCTCTTCGTATCCAGAGGCTGCGGGCATCGAGGACAAAGTAGAGGCCCAGGCCAAAGACGAGGGCAGCAGCGCAGCCCCTCACCACTGCCACAACCAGGTTCCCATGGGACCTCCTCTCATCACCTGCGGGGTCCAGCAGTGTGCATGTCCCCATCCCCAGCCATCACCTCCATGAGGATGGGATGCAGAGACACTGCCAGCAATGAGTGACACCGGGAACAACAAAATGGGGGGTCAGTCCTACCTGGGTGTTCAGATCTGGCAATCACTTCCAGGGTCACATTATCTCCGAGGCATGAGGACAGACGGTAATAGCTCCCAATGTGACAGGAGCACCTATAGGTGCCGGAGTCAGCTGGGGTCACCCCAAAGAGTTTGAAGGTGGCTGTGCCCTGATCATTGGGTTTTTGGTGCTGGAGAGGGGCTGAGTGCCCATCCTTGTGCAGGAAGATGGTGCCCTCATACTCCTGGTTGCCGCACTGGATGGTGACATTGGTCCCCGTCTCCACACGTTCCTTGGGGCTCAGTGAAATGCTGGATGGGGGATAGCTGGGATCTGAGTGCAGAGAGGAGACAGGGATGGAACACAGCTCTGTGGGAACAGCCCAGGGCCATCTGCTTTCCCAATGCCCTCACCTGTCACCACCAGCTCCACGGGTTCACTCTTCTCCAGTGTCCCTGCTGACTCCAGCACCCAGTACTGGCACTGATATCTCACTGCATCTTCCTTCTTTACACGAACCAAGGGGAATTCAGCCATGTCCTCTACCATGTCCATGTCCATGTGCTTTTCAAATCCCGAATATCCTTCCTTGTAGAGCTCAACTCGTGCAGCCGGCTGGGGGAGGTGGCACCGCAGGGTGACATTGTCCCCCAGGGACACCCGCTGGCTGGGGTGCAGCGACAGGGAGGGTCGGGGCACTAGGACAGGGGACAGCAGTCAGCCTTGTCCCTGCAAACCCTCCTGTGCCCCTCTCATGGTCCTCTGACCACACTCCCCTCCCTTTCTCCTCATTCTCCCCCTGTCCCCATACTCACGATGTTGTGCCCTGCTCGCTGCCACCAGCCACCAACCTGCAAGGGACACGGTCCTGGTCTCACACAGGGCCACCAACCCTCATGGCACCACGTCCCCATTTTCACTCACCAAGGATGAGGGCCAGTACAGTTGGTGCCATGAGGCAGGAGCAGCTTGGGGACAGTCCGACTGAAACAGAGACAGGGAGTGGCCAGAGAGCTACTTTTAGTTTCCCACTGGGTACAGGATGATGTGATGTCACCTCCTGATGTGGCAATGTGAGCCGTTAGCGCTGGTTACGCTGTGGTGTCCTTTTGTAGTGGGACAAGTGGAGAAGTGTTCACTGCACACTGTGCCTGTTGAGGTGCCCCACACACACTGTCAACTCTGGGGTGTCACACACTGTCCCCAAAGGGCGTGTGCCCTGTCATGCTGTCCCCCAAGGGATGCCAGATTCTCTGCGCAGTACTCCAAGAGTGCAGTCTGTGCTTTCCTGCGGTCTCCAGGGCAGCAGAGTCAGACAGTGACTCAGAGGAGCAACAGAAGACCATTTATTGAACTTTCCAGCAGCAACCAATCAGCTGCCCCGCAACAAAATTAGGGGACTTCCTAGTAACAATTAGTGAGTGATACAGATCAAGGATTCTTGGACACGGGTGTTATTGCCTGATCTGCTACTTCCAGGGAAATCTAGGTTATGGCTGCTGAAGAGGAAGAGTAAAAGATGACTGGGAGGAAAGTGAGGAAGAGAGAGAGAAAGAAAGAAAAGAGAGAAAATGGAGAGTAGGACAGAAAGAATGTAAGAGAGAGAGATGGAGAAAAGCAATCATGGTCCATTTTGAGGAGTTGCAGTGCTGGAGCACTAGGGGAAATGAGAATGCTCATCCACTGCCTGAAGTCTCGAATGGGCAAAAAGGAGACAGCACAAAATGCAGCTTCTCTGGGCATCCCTTCCTGTCTGCTGGTTGGCAGCTGCTGCATTGCAACGTTGTAAAGAAGTGAGTTCACAATGACAATGTTTGTCAGAAATGTGTTTGTGCCAGAAATGTTCTTGCGGTGAAGCAGTGCCATTGGTGGACACACAAAGGCTGTGCGGTTATCTCACAGCATCTGGTGCTTTGCAGCCTCTGTTGTTCTGGCAAGAGCCTTGTTATGGCAAGTGTTGGAGAGAGCAAACACACCGAAAATGTCAGAAGATGTGTTTTGTTGTTGGATTGTAATTCTGTGGAGCAGAGAGTGCCCGTGTGAGGAGTTCCCGCGGTGAGGGTCCTGCAGTGGCAGAGTGATGGCACTGCTGAGCACAAGGAGCACATTGCATCCATGGCCGCTGACACACGAGCACACGCTGCAGACAAACGGGCAGAAGCATCCAGAATTGCAGGGGGAGGGGTAGAAGATATAAATGCAGAACTCACAGGTGATGATAAATTCTGTTTACTAAGACTGAAGAGAGCAATCACAGTGAGTGATATCATGATGACAATGGCATATATTTTCAAAGTGATGCACAGTGCAGTGCCTCCAAACCCTCCTGATGCTGAGACCAGGACAGAAGGGCAGGAGGGAGACACTGGGTGGGATCTGGAGGGGGTCAGAGTGGAGGTGGATGACAGGTGGTGTGGTGTTAGTGGGCAGTCAGTGCGATTGTGGGGAGGATTGGGAAGAATTTGGGGGGTCAAATCCTGGAAGGAATGGTGTTGGGTTTTTTGGGTGGATTAAGGAGTACTTGTCAACTCAAGGGATATTATGGGATTTGTGGGGGATCAGGAAGGATTTCCGGCTTAGTGTGGAGAATTCAGGGATTTGTTGGGTCTGGGAATGAGATCAGGTGCATAGGTGAGGATTTGGGGGTGTCAGATATCTTGGGATGAAACGGAGGGATCATGGTATCGTGGATCTCCAAGCCGGGAATTTGGGGTGTGTCCCTTTCAGAGCTCCTTAAAAATGAGGCACCGTGGGTGTGGGGGTATCAGCAGGAGTCCCCCAGTATCCACATGGGTGTAGATAATGGGGGGCTGAGTTGTGGCAGCATCCCTGGGTGGCTGGGAACCAGGGGTCACAGCATGAATCTTGGCGTAGCTCAGACGCTCACTGTCACTGGGGGGCAGCAGGAGACACAGGGGAACAGCGGGGTGCCACCATGGGGTCTGCAACAGGCTTTGGAGGGGGATTGATGGTGTTGGTGTTTGGGAGTGGTGTTCAAGAGGGTGGGTGTGGAGTTGTGCTGTCCTTCTATTTGAAGATCCCAAGGGGGATGTTTGGGGGTCCTGCTGTGGTTTGGGTGTGCCCAAAGGGTCTGGCAGTGTTCAGGGATTGTGGGACTGCAGCGGATTTGATTTGTCATCCCTGTGGGTTATACACTGGGGTTCCATATGTGCGGCTTTTGGGTTTCCCTTTACTTGGTTTTTGAGAGCTTTTTGGGTCATGTTTAGATTCTGGAGAGCTTTAATGAGTGTGAAGGCTGAGATTTGGAGTCAGGCTTTACCACAGCATTCATAATTCGAGTCTCACATGCACTGGATTTGGGAGATTACATATCAAGTTAGGATAAACCATATGGTGTTGGTGGTCCTTTGGGGTAATTCTGAGCAGGGTTTGGTGAGGCCCCAAGGGGAATGCTGGGATTTGTGTCCCCTGACCCAGACACTGTCCTGGAACTGCACGGCCTCTGCATTTGGGGGGGCTTGTGTGTCAGCAACTGGAGAAGGTGGGAGTTATGGGGAGGTCATGAGTCATGCTCAAGGAGCCCTGAAGGGAATCTATAGGGGATGAAAGAGCAGGCAAGGGACACCTGGGAGGATCTATATGTGATAGAAGTGCATGCAGGGGACACTGGGGGAATCAGTAGGGATGGTGGACATTTAAAACCTTCCTCACCACAGTTCTCATCTCTCTGTATCCAGAGGCTGCGGGCATTGATGATGAAGAAAACTGCAAGGCCAAAGATGAGTGCAGCCACAAAGCCCCTCGCCAGTGCCATCACCAGATTGGCACGGGACTGCTCCTCAGCACTTGTGGAGTCCGCATGTTTGGGTGTCCCTATTGCCAGCCACAACCCTTATTCAGCCCGGATGCAGCAACACAGCCACCCATCCGTGGCAGGGGGAGCACGTAAATGGGGGGCTCAGACTTACGTGGGGGTGCAGGTGTGGGTGTCACCTCCAGAGTCACATTATTCCCAAGGGGTGAGGACAGAAAGGGGTAAACCCAGGGGCGGTAGGAGCACCTATAGGTGCTCCTACCTTTAGCTTATGCTAAATGCAATGCTTGAAGATCGCAGTAGATCCAGCCTTTCTTGTGCTCTTCCAGACCTACACACACCCAGACCCTATAGGCACCTCCAGAATTGAGAATATAGCAGCCACATAGACCACAGCCAGCACAAAGTCCCAGGGAATCCCCACACCTCCTGCACAGCCCCCAAATCCCATGGGCACCTCCAAGCCATAGTGGAACCCCCAAATGCCATGCATAGGACCCCCCTATATCTGACCTAGGGAGTCCTCAGATCTAAGCCTCCCCTGCTCCCCTAGCCCCAGATGCCCCTCAGAACTCGTGGGCATCCTCAAACCATAATGAGACACTCCAAAACCATGTTGGATCCACAAAATGAAGCCACATTCGACTCCTGAGCCTGACTTCTTGTGACTCAGTCTTAGCCATCAGAATCCCAAGTGCCCCAAATTTAACATCCCCACATCCTCACCCGTGTGCCCCACATCATTCAAAATCAAACCCAAACCCTAAATCATTGACTCTAACCCCCAAATCCTTCTTAATCATCCTCAAATCCCTTCTCACCCCTGGTTCCCAAAATCTCTCCCAAGTTTTAGCACTGGTTGGAGGGTGGGGAGCAGTTGCGCTGAGCATCGCTTGGTTTGTAGATCTATAAATATTATTACCTATCATGGGTTTATGATTTTTGGTAACTGGCATTCCGCATCATAACTTCATGTGGCACACTGAGAATAAAAGAGCTAATCCTCTAGTTCCATGCATCATGGATAGTTCCAGACACCTGGTTCTCCAAAGAGAAGAACTGCACACTACATACCCCAGAGGACTTTGTGTTGCTCTGTTATCCATTTTCCATTCAGAGAGAAAGAAAGAACTGTTGGCAGTTCATGAGCTGTCCTCTCTTTTGTCTTTCTGCTCCTTCCAGCAACGGGTGTGCTCCCTAGTCATCTCGATTTCAGCATTAGAGTAAGGCCTTTGGTTTTGGACACACACTTATTTGATTTGATTTACTAACTTCAATTTCAGTTGTATTTAACACTGTACTGCATTGTGTTACATTGCATTCTGATATCTTTTTTTTAGTAAATTATCTTTTCTCCTCAGATTGTTGCTACTGGTTTGTTTCTAGGCCCATCTCCCTACCCTTTCCCCATTTCCCCCTTTCCCCTTTCCCAGGGCATGGCTTCGTGTGTCCCCCCCATCACATCAATGAAAGAATCAGACTGAACCAGCCCATTAACCATTCACATTCCCATTACTATGATTTCTCTCTTCCTTTTCTGCCCTAGTAAATTGTTTGTTATTGCAACCAATGAGTTTTGCATTTCCTTGGTTGATTCTCACCCAATGCACTAAGAGAAGGATCAGTGAGTGTCGGGCGGTGTGGTGCTGAGCTGCTGCCAGCTGCCAGCACTGCAGTCCTTGTGGTGCCAAAAGTGGGACCCAAAGGGTGCAGATCCCGACGCACCACTGAAGCCACGTGTGCTGTGTTTGGCATCCCATGGGGGACTCAGAATCACAGAATCACAGAATCACAGAATCACAGAATCACCAAGGCTGGAAAAGACCTATAAGATCATCCAGTCCAACCATCCACCCATCACCCATGGTTCCCACTAAACCATATCCCTCAACACAACATCCAAATGTTCCTTGAACACCTCCAGGGTCGGTGACTCCACCACCTCCCCGAGCAGCCCATTCCAGTGCCCGACCACTCTTTCAGAGAAGTAGTATTTCCTAATGTCCAGCCTGAATCTTCCATGGCGCAGCTTGAAACCATTCCCCCTAGTCCTATCACCAGTTACACGAGAGAAGAGGCCGACCCCCAGCTCGCTACAACCTCCCTTCAGGTAGTTATAGAGAGCAATAAGGTCTGCCCTGAGCCTCCTCTTCTCCAGACTGAACAATCCCAGCTCCCTCAGCCGCTCCTCATAAGGCCTGTGCTCCAGACCCCTCACCAGCTTTGTTGCCCTTCTTTGAACACGCTCCAGGGCCTCAATGTCTTTCACGAGACACGTGCTGACAGAACTTTGGGGACAGTCTGTGACACTTGAGGGGTGATCGCCTGCATGGGACACACAAACAGGGTCTGTGTGCAATGCTCTGTGCGTGTCAGCCAACTGGGGACAAAGCATTGTCACCACAAATGGGGGAAATTTGTCACGAGGTGGTGACATCATGGCATCCTGTCCCCAAGGGGAAATGACACTGCCTCTCCGGCCACTTCCTGACCCCGCTGCAGTCTCGCTCTCCCAGAGCTGCTCCTGCCTCATGGCACCAATGGCACTGGCCTTCATCCTGGGTGAGTGACAATGGGGACGTGGTGCCACGGGGGTTGGTGGTCAGGTATCTGACCAGGACCGTGTCCCTTGCAGGTTGGTGGCTGGTGGCAGCGAGCACGGCACAACATCGTGAGTATGGGCACAGGGGGAGAATGGGGAGAGAGGGAGGGGAGCGTGGTCAGAGGACCGTCCGAGGGGTAGAGGAAGGTGTGCAGGGAGAAGGCTGACTGCTGTCCCCTGTCCTAGTGCCCAGACCCTCCCTGTCGCTGCACCCCAGCCACGGGGTGTCCCTGGGGGACACTGTCACCCTGCGCTGCCACCTGCCCCGAATGTCTGCCTGGGTCCAGCTCTGGTTGAATGGAACTCTCAGATCTGACAAGGAAAAAGACAAGGAGCAGGATACAGCTGAGTTCTCCTTTGCTGTCAGAAACCTGGAAGATGCGGGGACGTATCAGTGTCGGTACCAGGTGTCAGAGCCACTGTGGACATCAGAGAAGAGTGAGCCCGTGGAGCTGGTGCTGACAGGTGAGGGCACTATGGACACCAGCTGTCCCTGAGAAATTCCCACAAGGCAAAGTCCCACCTCTTCTCCTCCCTGCACACAAACCGCAGCTTCCCCCAACTCAGCATTTCCCTGAGCCCAGGGAACGTGTGGCAATGGGGACTGATGTCACCACCCAGCGCTGGAATGGGGGTGATGGTGGCACATTCCTCCTGCACACAGCTGAATGCTCGGACCCTATCCTGAACCAGGATCCCGCTGGTGGAGCACAGAAACCTTCACCCACTCAGGGGAGACTCTGGCCTCTGCCAGCACCATTACATAATCCTACAACCCCAAGGATCACACATTTGTGTCCTCACCCCTAGGGGACAGCATGATGATGAAGGTGACACCCACATCTGCAACCCCAGTTAGATCTGAGACCCCGTTTGCATGCTCCCAGTGTCAACCATGGGTGGAACTGTCCCTGCATCCCGGCCCTGTCATGCTGACACCCAAACACTCGCACAGGTGCCAAGGGGCGGTCCCATGGGAACCTGGCTGTGGCGGTGGTGAGGGGCTGTGCTGCTGTCTTGGTCTTCAGCCTGGGCCTCTACTTCGTCCTCGATGCCCGCAGCCTCTGGACTCAGAGAGATAAGAGCCCTGGTGAGGAAGTGGTTAAACGGTTTCCATCCCCTAGAGATGCCCTCAAGTGTGCCCTGCCTCCTCTTTCTATCCCCAATTGAATTCCCCAAGTGTCCTTTTCCATTCCCTACAGATCCCCCCAGGTGTCCCCTACCTGTTCTTTGATCCCCTACAGATCTTTAAGGACCACCAAGTATTCCATCGAGACCATGTAACCTCTACCTTTCACCTTCCTCTTTTTGATGCAACTGTCACCCCTGAAATGCTTAAGTCAATGTCATTCAAGGTCTGCGTCAGTGAAGCCCAAATCCCAGTTCACCCCTTGGGGCACACAGAGAACATCAGCATGGAGACCCACACCTTCCCATGAGGCCCACAAATGACCCCCAGCCTCACATGGCTTACTCTGACATTTCTGTGCCCCACCTCTATCCAGCTCATGGGAAATCCAAATCTGCATTAAGGGGAACCCTCAGCCCACAAACCTAAGTCCCCAGACCCACACAAGCCCTCCAAACCTTAATCCCCCCCTGAACATATAGGCACATACAACTTGAGAAGAGCGGCCCTAAATGCACCCACACAGAATTCCAATGACCCATGGGGAACACAAAAAAAAGCCCCTGTATTCCCCCAGTCCCTAAATACCCCGAGATTATAGCTGGACCCCAAATATCCCCCTTGCAGACCCCAAATGTTAGACCCTTCAGAATTCCAGACTCACCCTCATGGTCACATCCCACTCATACCTTCACCAGAGCCTCAGTCTGAGACCACCCATCTTGGGGACCCCCATGGTAGCACCCCACTCTCCTCCTGTACCTCCAGGTGCCCCCCACGGACAGCGAGGATGTGACTTACGTCGAGATGCCAGCTGCCATCCCGTGCTCCCAGACTCCCAGTTCCTCCACCGCCAACCAACCCCCCGTTATCTACACCACAGTGAGCACTGAATTACCGTGCTGATGGACCTCTCCAGGTGCCTCATTTTTGGGGTGTGTAGAAGGGGACAGACCTTAAATTCCCTGCTTGGGACTCCCTGATGTCCTCTTCTTATAACAGACCAGCTGATCTCCCCAAATCTAACAATCCCAAATTCTCGCTGGTGCATCCCAAACGCTTCCCACTCACACCAAATCTCTAAATGCTCAACTCTTACCCCAAAGTCCTTCTTTCTCCCTTCAAATCCTTTAACACACCTCAGTCCTCCAAATGCCCTACAATCCACTCCAAAGCACCACCACCATTCCTCTGAAACCCCCTCATCTGTGCCAATCTTCCCCTCTTCTGAAGATCCCCCAAAATATCCTTTTCTTCTTCTTCCATCTCCTACAGATGCCCTACATCCCCTACAGACCCCTCATAATCTCCTGCCTCCTATTCTGTCCTGCTTTTATCATTGGTCTTTGGGTGCTCAGCAATTCTTTTGTTCCTCACTTGCTTTGGAAAGATATATAAATCTATCTGATTATCATTCCTGGTATTTCTCTCTTCCGTTTCAGTCTCAGTAAATAGCTTAGAAGTCCTTATCTATCCCTCCAACTCTCTGTCATTCTTCCACACCCAGAACCTCCATCCTGCACCAAAATCCCCATCCACACAAAAAAAAAACCTCCAATCAACCCCCAGAATCTCTGTTCAGCCCCAAAACTTCCATTCATCCCAATGATCTCCACATATCCCCAAAACCTCCATCTCACCCCAAATTCCTCATCTAGCACCCCAATCTCCATACAGCCCCCCAAATCATTCATCCAGCCCAAATACCTACACCCCACTCAACCCTCCATACACAGCCCTCCAAAACCTCAATCAAACCCAAGACCTTCAGCCCACAAAATCATCATTCACCCCAAAATAACTCATTTCAGCATCCAAATACACCATACCTCCTCCCAAATTTTAACCATCCCCAAAAATTTCCATTCACCCTGAAACCTCCATCCAGCCTCAAAATCTTCATCTGACACTTAGCTCTACATCCAGACACAATCACTACATCCACCCCAACATTTCTATAGAGCCCCAAAACCTCCATAGAATCTGAAAATCCTTCAAACAGCTGCCGGGTCATTGTGTGGTCCAAATATCTCCACCTAATCCCACAGAATCCTCCATCTGGACTCAGGCATCTCCATCCAGCTCACAAACTCTCCAGCATTTCCCCTTTCATTACCAAAAGGTGAAGTCAGTTCTCCTGCCCTTCCCCTCGCTGCTGCTCCCACACACAGCCCTCCCGCACACAAACTTCCTCTTTCACCCATTTGCTGGCAAACCCCACAACCCCTCTGTCCTCTTCCAAACGGTCACCAAAAAGCAATTTTTCTCCTCACTACAAATCCTGCCCCAAAACCTTGGGGAGATGGAGGCTGGTTTGTGTGGTAGAGATGGAGATGCACCATGGGGAGCACACGATAAGGGCACGTGTGTGCTGTGGGGACAGATGTGGTGCAGACACATCTGGGGGGCACGTGTTGATGACATGCATGTGCTGTGCAGGCACACATGGAGTGCAGACGCAAGGAGCACATGCTAAGGACACACATGAGCAGCAATGTGTCCAGCTGTTGGTGCACACACACGGCATCGCACAGACACACACAGAGGCACAGAGTTCAGCGTGTCCCACATGTGTGTTTGGACACCTGTTGTGCACGTGGGATGGTGCACACACATTTAATCCACAGCCAAGAGTTCACGTGCACAGGTACATGGATGTAATTCACAGGTGATGGTGAGCACACAGAGCACACCGGCACTGTGCACACTTGATGTGTGCACACAACATCCACGTCTTTGTGTCCACAGGTGGGGGCATCAGCGGGGTCCCCCAGTGCCCACCTCGGCGTAGATAATGGGGGGTTGAGTGGTGGTAGAAGAGCCGGGGGTGTGGGTGCTGGGGGTCAGAGGTTGCAGCTCAGCGTAGGTCAGAGCCTGGCTGTCAGCGGGGGGCACCTGGGGACACAGGGACAGCAGTGTGAGCATGGGATCCCAACATGCCTGAGGGGATGATGGCATTGTGTAATGTGTGGGGGCTGTGCGAGAGGGGGGGTAGGAAGTCTGGGGTGGTGTAAATGTTGGGAAGCTGTGGGTGTGACACTGGGGTTCCCTGTGGGTGGTGTTTGGGGATCCCGCTATGTTTTGGGGCTGCCCATGGAGTCTGAGGGTGTTGAAGGCTTGAAGCATCCCAGGTGGCTTCATTTTGGGATTTGGGGCATCCCCTTGGTGGAGATTTGGAGGTCCCCATGGGCTGGATTTGGGAGTGCAAACAATGTCATGTGAAGCCATAAAATGCGGGGAGTTCTTTTCACTCCCCATGGGCAGGGTTTGGGTTTCCAGGTGAGGTCTGGGAGAGGGGCAATGGGGCAGATTGGTGTTAGGTGTCTCCTGGCCCAAACACTGACCTGGAACTGCATGGCCTCAGGACTTCTGCGGGTAGCACCTGAGTCGTAAAGGGGAAATCAGAAGGTTGGCATTATTGTGGGCCCAAACAACACCAGGGGATGTCTACAGGGAATATATGGGGGAATAATGCCATTTAACTTGTTCCCCACCAGAGCTTTGGATCCATTGTCTGCGGGCAGCGAGGAGGAAAAAGACCATGAGGACGATGATGATCACAAGGGCAGCAGCACAGCTCCCCACCACTGCTGACACCAGGTCCCAGCTGGGCTCTCCATTGTCACCTGTGGGGTCAGAGTGATTCAGGTGTCTCCATCCCAGCACCACAGTGGAGGTAGGATACAGTGACACTGTCACCCATGGGTAAGAAGGAATGCAGAAATGAGAGACATCAGGGACACCAAAAAGTGGGACTCAGACTTACCTGGGGTTGCAGGTGTGGAATTCACCTCCAGTGTCACGCTGTCCCCAAGGGGTGAGGAAAGATGGTAATAGCTCCTGGGGTGGTAGGAGCACCTATAGGTGCCAAGGTCAGCTGGGGTCACCTCAAAGAGGTTGAAGGTGGCCATGCCCCCAGCATCGGGGTCCTGGTGCTGGATAGGGACTGAATGCCCATCCTTATGCAGGAAGATTGTGCCCCCATATTTCTGGTTGCAGCAATGGATGGTGACATTCATTCCCACCTGCACATATTCCAGAGGGCTCAGGGAAATGCTGGGAGGGGGGTAGATGGGATCTGAGTGCAGAGAGGAGATAGCAATAGGACACGGCACAGTGGGCACAGCCCAGGGCCATCCGCTTTCCCCAGTGCCCTCACCTGTCACCACCAGCTCCACAGGGTCACTCTATCTGATGCTCTCCGTGACCCAAATATCTCATATTGACACCAATACTTCACAGCATCTTTCTGCTTTATGTCAACCAAGGAGAACTCGGCTGTATCCTGATCTTTGTCCTTGTCCTTGTTGCACGTCCAACCTTCATCCTGATACAGCCAGACCGAGGCAGCCAGCCGGGGCAGGTGGCACTGCAGAGTGACAGTGTCCCCAAGGGACACCCCCTGGCTGGGGTGCAGCGACAGGGAGGGTCGGGGCACTAGGACAGGGGAGAGCAGTCAGCCTTGTCCCTGCACACCCTCCTCTGCCCCTCTGATGGCCCCCTGACAACACTCCCCTCTCCCTCTCCCCATTCTCCCCATGTCCTCATACTCACATTCCTGTGCCCTGCTCACTGCCACCAGCCACCAACCTGCAAGGGACACGGTCCTGGTCCCACACAGGGCCACAAACCCCCGTGGCACCACATCCCCATTTTCACTCACCCAGGATCAGGGGCAGCACCGTTGGTGCCATGAGGCAGGAACAGCTTGGGGACAGCAGGACTGCAGTGGGGGCAGGAAGTGGCCTCAGAGCCACTGTCAGTTCCTCTTGTGGACGTTACTCTGTTACATCACCTCCTGATGTGGGATTTGTGGTCCCCTAGGGGTGGTGGTACTGAGGGCACCCAATGGCTGACACACACAGCCGTGCACACATGTCCCAGTTGTGGTGTCCCACACAGGCTGTCAGCCCTCCATGCCTCGCGCTGACCCCAAAGGGCTGCCACTTTAAAGCCCTCTCATTGAACTCCGCCTGTTTCTGGTCTGAGATCCTCTTCTCCCTTTCAGACAGGTGGGATCCACCTGCAGCCATCAGCTCAGCACAGTGTACAGTGCCTTCTGGTCAGAAAAGAAAAACACAAAACTCCTGCACCAAGCTCTCAGCCACGTATTTGTCAGATGTGTTTCCCTGACCTCTCAGTATCCCTCACTGGCACTGAGCGGACAGAGAACACCACCTGTACTCCCACTCCATCCATTGACCACCCTGTGCCCTGAAAAGCCTTTGAATGGCCCTCAGGTTTTTCTCAGTGACTGCATCACTGCCGGCCTGATCCATCAGTGAGGGAGGACAACCAGAGCAGGGAGTCTCCTGCTGATGTCCCTGAGCCAGGCCCCAGGAAGGCAGCATTCGTTCCTACAGGTAGGGTCAGGCCAATATCTCAGAGCCTCTTTTCCCCTCAGAAGGAGTCCCCTGCAACAGCCAACCTTCTTTCCTTCTCCTTGGGGCAGTCTGGAGGTGTTGAGCTGACCGCCTTGCCCTAGGCAATGACCTGAGTGCAGGCTCAGGCACTCCCTGCTGTGGAAGACCTGCATGGACAAGTCTTGGGGTGGGCACTCGCCCGGGAAGCTGCATTCTTTTTGGGAAGACCTTTCAGCCTCATGGAGGCTACAGCCAGGTGGGAGGGTGCGCTTCTTGTCAAGCTCTGCAAGGTTGTGTAATTTGGGGATCAGCAGGGCAATCATCTGGGGGGGGGGGGGTCATATGGGGCTGTAGTGACATTGGAGGAAATTCAGCATTTCCTGAATGACCGCAGACGTCTGCTGTGCTGTGGGAGGAAGTTTCAAATTCGGAGTAAATGTACAAAAAAAGGAGGTCCGGAGATGTGGGGCACAAATTGGAGTCCTGCCACATAGATCACCCATAGATTTGGAGATGCACACCCTCATATGCACTCCAAAACCCCATCTCATTGCTCACCCCATAGATTTGGAGACCCCACATCCTCCTATGGACATTCTGAATCCTTATCCATGCATTTCTCTATAGATGTGGGGTCGCGCAGCCCCACAGCATAACCCCACGAGCCTACAACTCCAGTCCGCGCCTGGGCTGCACTGAATGCCTGGGTGAGCAACACAGATGGGGGTAGCTCCAAAAGAAATACCTCTGATTTATTGTCATGGGAATGAGCACGGCTGCAGTGAGCACAGTGACACAGTCTGGCAGAAAGCCTTCTCAGCAACAAAACCCCATTTCTCCGCACAGCTCCACCAGAGGCGGTGCATTTCCATCAGGGATGAACAAGGGCTGCATGTCACACTTGTCCCCACACCCCGCAGGTGGCACGGAGCAGTTGGACAGGAACCTGGTGGTGTCAGTGGTGAGGGGCTGTGCTGCTGCCTTTGTCTTCATCCTCGTCTTCATTGTGGTCTTCCTCCGCACTGCCCGCAGACTCTGGATGTGGAGAGATGAGAGTCATGGTGGGGAATGGCTTACATTTCTTCCATCTCTTTATGGATCCCCCCATTGTCTTCTACCTCCCCTTCCATCCCCTATACACACCCCAAATGTCCCTCGGTGCCCCCCATAGCACTCACATTTGTCCCCTCCAATGTTTGATGCAGATGCAACCCCAGAAAGCCAGAGGCCGTGCAGCTCTGGGTCAGTGTCTGTGTCTGTCAACCTCAAATTCCAATCCGTCCCTTGAGCCCCCACACCCAACTCGGGAACCACAGTACCTGCCCATGGGGACCCCCAAGACCCCCAGCCCCATATGTCTTGGCCCAAAACTAAGTGCATCCCCAAATCCAGTCTATGGAAGCATCCAATCTGAACCAGGGAGCTCCCCAAGACCCACATTTAAATTCCCAGACACCCTGGTGCCCACCGAGGCCTAACAAGTAGCCAGACCCCACGCACACCCTCAAACTGAGTAATGAAGCCCAAAACACTCCCACAGTCTCCGGTGTCTGGCCCCTGGAGACCCCAAATCTCAGCCCCAAACCCACCCTCTTGGATACTCCCCCTGCTGACTTACAGCACGGATGTTCCCCCCAAGCAAACTGGGGATCCCCATAGTGACATTGCACTGTCCCCCTCTGTCCCCAGGTGCTGTGAAGTGACAGCGACTGTCTGACCTATGTTGAGCTGCAAGCTGAGCCCCCCAGCAGTCGGCACCGTGGTTCTCCTGCTGCTCCCCAACCCCCCACTATCTACGCTGATGTGCTCACCGGGGGACCCCGGTCCCCCATATGTGTGGTCAAGCACATGGATGTTGTGTGCACAGATGCATTAAACTGTGCACACTGCTGGTGTGCTGTGTGTGCTTACAGTCATGTGTACACTACATGCATGTACCGCTGCATGTGTTCATGTGAATTACATGTGTGTACACCATCACATGTGCTCAATATATAAAAAGGGAAGGGAAGGGAAGGGAAGGGAAGGGAAGGGAAGGGAAGGGAAGGGAAGGGAAGGGAAGGGAAGGGAAGGGAAGGGAAGGGAAGGGAAGGGAAGGGAAGGGAAGGGAAGGGAAGGGAAGGGAAGGGAAGGGAAGGGAAGGGAAGGGAAGGGAAGGGAAGGGAAGGGAAGGGAAGGGAAGGGAAGGGAAGGGAGGGGAGGGGAGGGGAGGGAGGGGAGGGGAGGGGAGGGGAGGGGAGGGGAGGCAAGACTTCTGTTCATGACATGGAGGAGTTAGACCCCTCCCAACTTAACCTTCCTCCTCAGGAAGTCATCAGGCAGGAGAGAAGAGGCATTTACTTGATTGAGATAAGGAGAAAACTGTTTTACTCAAAATGGTAAAGGAATGTGATAGAACACAATATAAAAGGAATCAAGAGGAATATATCATACCAGAGGGAAAGGGAAAATATCTCCTGACTGTGTGGTGAGTTTGGGCAGAGCAGAAAGAGAAGGAACGTCCTCCACTCACCATCTCACTGCCTTCCTGGAAACCACGTGAGAAGAAGGCGAGTAATTATTTCTCATTGTGAATTTCTTGCCTTGCAAGGGGGGCAGAACGAACCTGTTCCCACTGATGTTACACCGAGTTGAGCAACCTGTTTTGCTGCCTTATCTTCAACAACAGGACATCTATTCAACTTTCTTATCTTCACTTGACAACAAGTTTTGCAGCCTCCGCATTTCGTTCTTCAGCTTCCATTGACACATGCCTGCTGTTCTTCTGCTTGTATCTGCTCCAGGTCTGCGAAGGGTTGTTCTCACAGTGTGGAAAAGCTGTTCTCATGGATCTGGTTGAAAGGTAATCAGATGGCAATCATGCATTAATTGCAAACGAGTACAGAAACTGTGCACTCTCTGCAAGCATACCGACCCCTCATGCAGATGGTTCTGCCAGCTGTGCAGTGCTATCTCTGCACCCAAGCACACCTTTGGCTCAACTTCCAGTTCAGCTTGCAAACTGCTTATCACCGCTCTCGCTGACTCAGTTCCTCATCCAGATTGGTGCACAATACATCCATCTTCCTGCACTGCTATCACTGCAGCACCTCATACTCCACAAACAATGGCCTCACCTTTACCAGGTCTCCTTCAGTGTCCTTTTGACAAGTCCTGTATCCTCTCTGCACTCTTGATCAGGCTGAGCTCGTGTAGACATGAGCAGCTGCCAGGGAACTCAGACATGGTCCAAACAGGAATCCTTCCTTCCCAACTCAGATTATAGCCCTTCTGGATTCCTCTTGCTCTTTATTCAGGGCATTTGGCCCATGATGCCAAGTAAAATGTCCCGTCCCACTCGGTGAGTTGTGGGAAAGGTGAATCTTTGGAACCTCCCAGATATGGCACTCCCTTATGAACCCAACTGTCCCTTTCTTCCACCCGGTTGGTGGAACTGCTATTGCCAGAGTTGATCAGCCAATTCCTCCACCACTTGCTCCTCTCCAAATTTCCAGGTCATTACTGTCTGTGAGTTGCCATACGATGATGGTGAACGCCAATCAAACTTCCTCCACATTTGACACTATCTGGCTGTTGGGAGAACTGGTCGTTGTGCAGGTCCCCATTCCACACCACCTCCAGCACAGCTCATTCCCTCCCACACTGGATACCCCTTTCCATGCTGCTCCACTTCCCTGGCTGACACGTGGGATCGTCCCTGTCGAAACAACTCTCCTTCACAGCTGACAGCAGTGGTGTCCAGAGAGGGAGAGCACTGTCATGTTTTCCATGACTTTGTCAGTGCCCCCTTCCCCAGAGAGGGATCCCAGCTGCCTGGCTTCCATGCCCACTAAATCCAGGCTGTGGGCCCCGTTATCCCAGCATGGCAGCATCCAGGTGATGCTGTGCTCGCCTGGACAATGGCTGAAATCACCTAAAGAGGGTCAAGGTGGCCGTGCCCCCAACACTGGGGTTCCTGTGCTGGATAGGGGCTGAGTGCCCATCCTTGTGCAGGAAGGCGGTGCCCTTATAATCCTGGTTCCAACACCAGATAGTGATGTTTGTCCCTACCTCCACATGTTCCTCAGGGAAATGCTGCATGGAGGGTATTTGGATCTATGTATAAAGTGACGGCAGTGCTGGGACACGGCCCCACAGCACTATACCTCCTTTTTTGTACATTTACTCCTATTTTGGGACTCCCCACCACAACACAGCAGACGTTTGCTGTTCAGGAAACACCAAATTTCCTCCAATGTCACCGCTGCCTTATAGGACACCTCCCTGAGGTCACTGCTCCTCTGTGCCCACCCCACACATCTGCGGGGTGTTCCACAAAATATGCACCCTCCCCCCCCCCTAGTTTTTCCTCCCCCCCAGAATGTCCCCTCACCCTCAAGTAGTGTCCATTACCCTAGATGGTGTCCCCACCCCATCACAAAGAACAAAGGGCCTCTGCAGGGGTGGCCGCCAAATGTGGCCCCACCCCTGTGAGTTTCTCACATAATCTATGGGGCGGGACCCAGCTCCCCACAGACACTGAGGTGAACAGAGAAGGTGAGCACACATGGGGGTCCTGGTGGGCTGAGGGATGCGGGACAGTAATGGGGCAATGGGGAAAAATGGAGAGTCATGGGCTTATCGGGAGGGATATGGGGTCATGGAGGGATGTGGGGTTGTGGTTGTATGGGTTGGGGATATAAGATCGCGGTGCTATGTATCTTGATACAAGGCCACCGGGCTGGGTATGGGGCAACCAGACAGGATGTAGAGCTGTAGTGAGGGTTGTGGGGTCATGGGGCAGGACATGGGGTTGTGGGGTACAGGGAGGGTTTGGGGGGAGATGTGGTTTTGGTTAGTTATGAGGTATGGAGAGTTCTGGGAGAGCTGTGGGATTGGGGGTCACTTGTGGGTTTTCAGATGGGGAGGCTCAGTGCCCTGCCCCTCCTCTTCTCCTCACCCTGAGCAGGAAATGCATGAATCAACCCTATGAAATCCATATGGGGGCAGCACTCTGCCATGGGTATGGAGGAAGCTGTGGGGCCTCACCTCATAACCCCATGACACCACATCGTACCCCATAATCACATCAGCCCATGTTCCTGCCCCACAGCCCTGTGATTCCATATTCAGCCCCGTGGCTCTGTGTCCCACAGCCACACAGCCTTCCCTTCCTTCATCCTCATCACTTTGGGAATGCTACGAGCCCATATCCTGCCCATAATCCCATATCCTGACCCATAACAGGAAATCTTACCCCATGTCCTGCCCCATAGATCCATATCCTGCTCCATAGTTTTATGTCCCACAGCCCTGGAACCTTCCTCCTGCTGTGCTCATCCTCCTATCTTTGGGACTACTAGGACCACATATACCTTCCCACAGCCCCATATCACATTTCACAGCCCCATACCTCTCCCTCTTGCCCCTTATCATGCCCCATAGCTCCACATCCAACCCCGTATCCTCATTTCCAGTCCCATTTCCCCAGAAATTGACAAATCATCCCACGGTCTGATCTGTGTCCCCTATCCTTGCCTCATAGCCCACTGACTCCATACTCCAACCCATAGCTCTGGTATCATCCCTTACCCCTCCTATAGTCCCAGTTTGATACCATGTCCCACCGTACAGCTCCAGTATGACCCTATAACCTGCCCTACAGCTCTATGTCCTTCATCCCACAGCCTTCCTCTCGCCATGCTCGTCTTAGCCATCCACGTGCTGACCTTCGCTGTGGGTTTTCCTGCCAACATCTTCACCCTCCTCACCCTCCTCATCAAAATCCGATGCCACCGTCCTCATCCCCACCTCACCGCTGCCAACCTCCTCCTCCTCCACCTCACCACCACCGACCTCCTTGTCCTCCTCTTCCTCCCATTCAAGATGGCCGAAGAGGCAGCCATGATGGAGTGGCCCTTCCCCAGAGTGCTCTGCCCCATTGCAAACTTCTGCTTCTACTCCAGCATCTACCTCAGCACTCTCTTTATAGCTGCCCTCAGTGTGGAGCGCTACTTTGGGGTCGTGTTCCCACACCGCTACAACCGGCGCCGGAGGTTATGGTGGATGATGGCCGCCAGCGCCGTCCTTTGGGTGATGGCATTGTCCCATTGTTCCTTTGTCTTTGTAGCAGAGCATCACAGAGAGTTTGGGGTCAATGGATCTGAGACTGATGGGGAAGGTGGTTTAGGCGTGAACAGGATCAAGACCTGGGGATCGGTGATGGACAACCCCAATCACGTTGGGCTGAAGATGGACAACTCCCATTCTTTTGGGACCAGCGGGTCTGACCTTGGGGGATTTGGGTTAACCAAACCTAACGGCACTGACACCAATGTCCCCAGCACCTCCACTGCTGACACGACCACTCCCAGTGGCTCCAAGATCCCCAATGCCGACATCTACAGGATCTCCAGCCCCAAGACCAACCTCAACATCTCCACCCTCCAGTTCTCTGCCTGCACAACCCCAAAAACACCCCACATCCCCACCACCACCCCATGGACCTCTCAGAATGCCTCTGAGACTCAATCCCACATGGTCTACCACTGCTACGATGACTTCTCCCCAACCCAGCTGCGCTTTGTTCTCCCGCTGCGCCTCGAGCTCTTCCTCGTCCTCTTCCTCCTCCCCTTTGCTATCACCATGTTCTGCTACGTCCACATCATCCGTGCCCTCCTCACTCGACCCCACATCCCACTGCAGAAGAAGTACCGCACTGTGGGGCTGGCCGTGGCCACCATGGTCAACTTTGTCATCTGCTTTGGTCCCTACAACCTCTCGCACGTGGTGGGCTTTGTGCAGCAGCGCAGCCCCACGTGGAGGCCCTACGCTCTGCTCCTCACCACCCTCAGCCCCGCGCTCGACCCCTTCATCTTCTATTTCTCCTCCAGTGCTGTGCAGAGGGCAGTCAGTGGGGTGGTGGGGGCGGTTTGTGGCACAATCTGTGGGTTTTGGGGTTGGTGTGGGTGGGGAATGAGGGGGGGAGTGGGGGAGAGTGAGCCCCAACCAGGAGGAGGTTCTGGGGTAAATGAGGTTGTTGTGAGTGGAGTGGGTTTAATGGGGTGGGATGTCAGAAATGGGGACGGGTGCATTGTCTTTGTGGTAAGAGTGGTTCCGTGGATGTGTCCAATGTTTGTGGGTCAACCAACTCTTGGTTGCTGTTGGGTTGTCCTACTGGGTTAGAGTCAATAAAGACCCACGGATGTGGTCAGTGGAGTCAATGAGGCCACATAGATCAGTGTGGTCAATGCAGAACCCTGAGTGTGACTTAATGTTTTCTCCAATGTCCACTGGGGTTGGGGTCAATGTGGACTATTGACCCAACTGTGCTTTACGCCCAGTGCCCCCAATTCCTTCAATGCCCCCATGTCTGCAATGCCCTCAATATCCAGCAATGTCCCCAGTTGCTCCAGTATCCCCACTATCCCCAGTGCCCTCAGTACCCCCTATGGGCAGGGCTGAACAGGTGGAAAGAGTATCCCTCCACACTTCAGAGATCAGCTCACCCATCCGCTGCCTCCCAGACAACACATCTGGCTGTGGCCTCCATGAGGCTGAAAGTTCTTCCCAAAAAGTGGGCGAGTGCCCACCCCAAAACATGTCCATGCAGGTCTGCAGCAGCAGGGAATGCCTGAGCCTGCACTCAGGTCATTGCCTAGGGCAAGGAGGTCAGCTGCACACCTCCAGACTGCCCCAGGGAGAAGGAAAGAAGGTTGGCTGTTGTAGGGGACTCCTCCTGAGGGGAAAAGAGGCTCTGACACATCGGCCAGACCCTACCTGTAGGGAAAGTGTGCTGCTCTCCTTCTGCCCGGCACAGGACATCAGCAGGAGACTCCCTGCTCTGGTTCACCTCTCTGGTTGTTCTCCCTCAATGATGGGTCAGACCGGCAGTGATGCAGTCACCGAGAGAAGCCTGAGGGCCATGCAAAGGCTCTTCAGGGCACAGGGTGGTCAGTGGAAGGAGTAGGAGTACAGGTGGTGTTCTCTGTCCACTCAGTGGCAGTGAGTTATACTGAGAGGTCAGGGAAACACATCTGACAAATACGTGGCTGAGAGCTTGGTGCAGGAGTTTTGTGTTTTTTTTCTGACCAGAGGGCTCTGTACGCTGTGCTGTGCTGATGGCTGCAGGTGGATCCCACCTGTCTGAAAGGGAGAAGAGGATCTCAGACCAGAAACAGACAGGGTTCACTGAGAGGGCTTCAAACTGGCAGCTCTTTGGGGACAGCATGAGACATAGAGGGGTTACAGCCTATGTGGGACACCACAACTGGGGCATGTGTGCACGGCTGTGTGTGTCAGCCATTGGGTGCCCTCAGTACCAGCACCCCTTGGGGACCACAAATCCCACATCAGGAGGTGATGTAACAGAGTAACATCCACAAGAGGAACTGACAGTGGCTCTGAGGCCACTTCCTGCCCCCACTGCAGTCCTGCTCCCTCCCATTGGCCCTTAACGGTTCTATCTTTCTGCATTGCTATCAGAGCAGCATCTAAAGCTCCACAAAAAACACGCTCTGCTTTACAAGCTCTACATCTATGTTCCATTGCCCAGTCCTGTATCCGTGGATCTAGAAAGTGGATCTCCTGACACTCTGTGTCTCCACTGCAGTGTCGCTGTGCCGAAGGTGATCCTGCCTCATGGCACCAGTGGTGCTGACCCTCATCCTGGGTGAGTGACAATGGGGATGTGGTGCCACGGGGGTTGGTGGCCCTGTGTGAGATCAGGACCGTGTCTCTTGCAGGTTGGTGGCTGGTGGCAGTGAGCAGGGCCCAGCAAGGTGAGTATGAGGACATGGGGAGAATGGGGAGAGGAAGAGTGGAGCGTTGTCAGGGGGCCATCAGAGGGGGCACAGGAGGCAGTGCCGGGACAAGGCTGACTGCTGTTCCCGGTCCTAGTGCCCCGACCCTAATCACTAATTTAATAAGCATTTAAATGTTATTACCATTACAATACTCTTATTTCTCTATTCCTTTTCAGTCTGTACAAATAGCTTTTGTCTCAACCAATGAGTTTTGCCTTTCTTTGTCTGATTCTCTTGGCAAACCACAAAGAGAAAGGTCAATGCTAGATGGGCTGTGTGGTGCTGAGCAGCTCTCGGGTGACAGCAGCGCAGTCCTTGTGGTGCCCAACGTGGGGCCCGAAGGGTGGAGATCCCGACAGCTGTGAGCAGAGCGTGTTCCAACACAGCTGCTTCAGCGGTACAGCAGCCTCAGAGCTGCTGCTCGCAGCGCTCAGCTGTTCCTTCACTCGGTGCCATCCATCACAGCTCTCAGGGCTGTTCCCTTCACCGCGCTGGTGCTGCTTCTCGTCTCTGAGGGCTGCCCTGCAATTCTGGATGCTTCTGCCCGTTTGCCTGCAGCGTGTGCTCGTGTGACAGCGGCCATGGATGCAATGTGCTCCTTGTGCTCAGCAGTGCCATCACTCTGCCACTGCAGGACCCTCACCGCGGGAACTCCTCACACGGGCACTCTCTGCTCCACAGAATTACAATCCAACAACAAAACACATTTGCTGACATTTTCGGTGTGCTTGCTACCTCTCCAACACTTGCCATAACAAGGCTCTTGCCAGAACAGCAGAGGCTGCAAAGCACCAGATGCTGTGAGATAACCGCACAGCCTTTGTGTGTCCACCAATGGCACTGCTTGACCACAAGAACATTTCTGACAAACCTGTCACTGTGAACTCACTTCTTCACAACCTTGCAATGCAGCAGCTGCTAACCAGCAGGCAGGAAGGGATGCCCAGAGAAGCTGCATTTTGTGCTGTCTCCTTTTTGCCAGTTGGAGACCTCAACCATTGGATGAGCACTCTCATTCCCTCTTCTGTTCCAGCACTGCAACTTTTCAAAACGGGCCATGATTACTTTACTCCCTCCATCTCTTTCTCTTACATTTCTTATCTGCTTCTTTTTTTTTTTATCCATTCACTCATTAATTGAAATCCCCCAATTTTGTTGCAGGGCAGTTGATTGGTTGCTGATGGAAAGTTCAATAAAGGGTCTTCTGTTGTCCCTCTGAGTCCCTGTCTGACTCTGTTGCCCTGGAGACTTCAGGAGAACACAGAATGCCCCATTGGGGCACTGTGCAGAGTGTCTGGAATCCCTTGGGGGACAGCATGCCCTGGCACACACTCACAGCCCTTTGGGGACAGTGTGTGACACCTCAGAGTTGACAGTGTGTGTGGGGAACCTCAACAGGCACAGTGTGCACCTCTCCACTTGTCCTACCACAGAGGGACACCAGAGTGCAACCAGCCCTATGGGCTAATGTTGCCGCATCAGGAGGTGACATCACACCATCCTGTGCCCAGTGGGAAACTGAAAGTAACTCTCCAGCTACTCCCTATCTCTGCTGCAGTCTCGCTGTCCGCATTCTGATCCTGCCTCATGGCAGCAATGTCAGTGGACCTCTTCCTGGGTGAGTGACAATGGGAACGTGGTGCCATGGAGGTTGGTGGCCCTGTGTGCAACCAGGACCGTGTCCCTTGCAGGTTGGTGGCTGGTGACTGTGAGCAGGGCATAGCATCATGATATGGGGACAAGGGGAGAATGGGGCCAGAGGGAGGGGAGTTTGGGCAAGGGTAAAGCAGAGGGGCAGAGGAGGGTGTGCAGGGACAAAGGCTGACTGCTGTCCCCTGTCCTAGTGCCCCGACCCTCCCTGTCCCGACACCCCAGCCAGGGGGTATCAATGGGGGATGCTGTCACCCTAAGGTGCCACCTGCCCCGTGTGCAAGCCTGGGTCTTGCTGTACCAGGATGGACGTTGGATACACAACAAGTACAAGAACAACAAGCAAGACACGACAGAGTTCTTATTTATTAGCACAAGGCGGGAGCACGCAGGTACATATCGGTGTCAGTATCGACTGTCTTGGTCAGCAGAAGTATCAGAGAAGAGTGAGCCCGTGGAGCTGGTGGTGACAGGCAAGAGCAATGGGGACAGTGGATGGCTCTGGGTGCACCTGACAGGATCGTGCCCCATTGCCATCCACTCCCCTCATGCAGATCATAGTTTCCCACCACCTGGTATCTCCCTTCACCCCAAGGAACTTGTGGGGACAGGGACCAATGTCACCATCCAGCGCTGGAACAAGGACTATGGGGCTGCCATTGTCCTGCACAAAGATGGGTGCTCAGCCCCAGTCCAGCACCAGGACTATGATGGTGGAGGTGCAGCAAACTTTACCCTGTTTGCAGTGACCCCAGCGGACACTGGCACCTACAGGTGCTCCTACCGCTCCAGGAACCACACTGTTGTGTCCTCACCCCTTGGGGACAGCGTGATGCTGGAGGTGACACCCATATCTGCCCCCACAGGTAGAACTGAGCTCCCCATTTGCGTGCACCCCCTGCCATGGATGGGTGGCTGTGTTGCCGCATCCAGTCGTAATGGGGGTTGTGGGTGGCAATAGGGACACCCAAACACCCGGACTCCACAGGTGCTGAGGAGCAGTCCCGTGCCAATTTGGTGCTGGCACTGGTGAGGGGCTTTGTGGCTGCACTCGTCGCTGGCCTTGCAGTTTTCTTCATCATCGATGCCCGCAGCCTCTGGATACAGAGAGATGAGAACTGTGGTGAGGAAGGTTTTAAATGTCTACCATCCCTACTGATTCCCCCAGTGTCCCCTGCCTGCACTTCTATCCCATATAGTTCCTCCCAGGTGTCCCTTGCCTGCTCTTTCATCCCCTATAGATTCCCTTCAGGGCTCCTTGAGCATGACTCATGACCTCCCCATAACTCCCACCTTCTCCAGTTGCTGACACACAAGCCCCCCCAAATGCAGAGGCCGTGCAGTTCCAGGTCAGTGTCTGGGTCAGGGGACACAAATCCCAGCATTCCCCTTGGGGCCTCACCAAACCCTGCTCATAATTACCCCCAAGGACCACCAACCCCATATGGCTTATCCTAACTTGATATGTAATCTCCCAAATCCAGTGCATGTGAGACTCGAATTATGAATGCTGTGGTAAAGCCAGACTCCAAATCTCAGCCTTCACACTCATTAAACCTCTCCAGAATCTAAACATGACCCAAAAAGCTCTCAAAAAACAATTAAAGGAACCCTCAAAAGCTGCCGATATGGAACCCAAATGTATAACCCACAGGGATGACAAATAGAATCCCCTGTGGTCCCACAATCCCTGAATACTGCCAGACCCTTTGGGCACACCCAAACCACAGCAGGGCCCCCAAACATCCCCCTTGGGATCCTCAAAGAGAAGGACAGCACAACTCCACACCCACCCTCTTGAACACCACTCCCAAATACCAACACCAGCAATCCCCCTCCAAAGCCTGTTGCAGACCCCCATGGTGGCACCCCGCTGTTCCCCTGTGTCTCCAGGTGCCCCCCCAGTGACAGTGAGCGTCTGAGCTACGCCGAGATTCATGCTGTGACCCCTGGTCCCTGGCCACCCAAGGCAGCTGCCATCCCTCAGCCCCCCATTATCTATACCCATGTGGATACTGGGGAACCCCTGCTGATACCCCCACACCCACAGTGCCTCATTTTAAGCTCTGAAAGGGACACACCCCAAATTCCCGGCTTGGAGATCCACGATAACATGATCCCACCCTTTCATCCCCAAGTCCCAAGATATCTGACATCCCCAAATCCTCACCTATGCACCTCATCTCATTCCCAGACCCACCAAATCCCTGAATTCTCCACTCTATGTCCCAAATCCTTCCTGATCCCCCACAAATCCCTTAATATCCCTTGAGTTGGCAAGTACTCCTTAATCCACCCAAAAAACCCAACACCATTCCTTACAGGATTTGACCCCAAAAATTCTTCCCAATCCTCCCCACAATCGCACTGAGTGCCCACTAACACCACACCACCTGTCATCCACCTCCACTCTGACCCCCTCCAGATCCCACCCAGTGTCTCCCTCCTGCCCTTCTGCCCTGGTCTCAGCATCAGGAGGGTTTGGAGCCACTGCACTGTGCATCATTTTTAAATATATACCATTGTGATCATGATATCACTCACTGTGATTGCTCTCTTCAGTGCAGGACCCAGCATTTGGTCTCGTTGAACTTCATCCCATTGGCCTCAGCCCAGCCCTCCACCCTGTCCAGATCCCTCTGTATGGCCTCGCCACCCCCAGGCAGATCCACACTTCCAGCCAATTTGGTGTCATCTGTGAATTTACTAAGGGTGCACTTGATGCCCTCATCCAGGTCATCAATAAAGATCTTGAAGAGGACAGGCCCCAGCACCGACCCCTGGGGAACACCACTCCTGACCGGTTGCCAGCTGCATTTAGCTCCATGCCACGTGATCTCCCTCAAGACAATCTACTCCATAACCTACCCTGGCACCGAAGTTGGGCTAACAGGCCTGTCCCCAGATCCTCCTTACAACCCTTCTTGTGGATGGCAGTCACATTGGCCAGTCTCCAGTCTTCTGGGACCTCTCCAGTCAACAAGAATGCTGATAGACAATGGAAAGCGGCTCAGCTATCACCTCTGCCAGTTCCCTCAGCACTCTCAGGTGAATCTCATCCGGCCCCATGGACTTGTGACAGTCCAGTTGGACTAGTAGGTCTCTGACTGTTTCCTCCTGAATCATGGGGGGTTTAGTCTGCTCCCCAGCTGAGACTACCGGGTCAGAGAATGGAGTACCCTGAGGACAGCTGGTCTGACCTGTAAAGACAGATGTAAAGAAGGCATGCAGAACTTCTGCCTTTTCCTTATCCTCAGTGGTCACACGCCCAGCCTCATCCAGTAAAGAATGAAGATTCTCCTTAGTCTTCCTCTTCCTGTTGATATATTTGTAAAAGAGTTTCTTGTTCCTTTTTACCCCAGTGGCCAGGTTGAGTTCAAGGAGGTTGAGTTCAGGTTGAGTTTTGAAGCTACCCCCACTCCTATTGCCCACGCAGGCCCTCAGTGCAGCCCAGGCATGAGCTGGAGTTGTGGGCCCATGAGGTCATGCTGTGGAGCTGTGTGGTCCCATATCTATTGGGAAATCTATGGGGAAGGGTTGTGGATGTCCATAGGAGAACCTGCAGTCTCCAAATCTATGGGGTGATCTACCTATGGGGTTGGGCCCCACATTGTGCCCCACAGCATTGGACCTCCTTTTTTTTGTACATTTACTCCATCTTTGGGACTTCCTCCCACAACACAGTAGGCATCTGCGGACGTTCAGGAAATGCTGAACTTCCTGGAGTGTCACCACAGCCCCATATGACCCTCCCCCCCTTAGATGACTGCCCAGCTGTTCTCCACCCAACACAACCTTGGGGAGCCCCAAAGAATTGCACCCTCGCAGTTTTTCATCCCCCCAGAATGTCCCCTCACCCTCAACAAGAGTTCCCTCACCTTAGGGGATAGATTTGGGTTCAAAGGGATTGAGACTGGGGGATCCAGGATGGACAACGGCAATGGCAATGACCCCATTGGGCAGCAGAGGACAACTCCCATTGTTTTGGGGTCAGTGGATTTGACACTGGGGATCTTGGGACGGCCAAACCTAACGTCACTGAGACCGATGTTCCCAACATCTCCACTGCTGACATCACCACTCCCAGTGGCTCAAAGATCCCCACTGCCAGCATCTATAGGATTTCCAGGCCCAAGACCTGTGGCCTCCAGGCCCGGAAGACCCTTTGCACGACCCTCAGGCTCCTCTCAGTGACTGCATCACTGCCGGCCTGACCCATCAGTAAGGGAGAACAACCAGAGAGGTGAACCAGAGCAGGGAGTCTCCTGCTAATGTCCTGAGCTGGGCCCCACGAGGCCAGCACACTTTCCCTACGGGTAGGCTCTGGCTGATGTGTCAGAGCCTCTTTTCCCCTCAGAAGGAGTCCCCTGTGACAGTCACCCTTCTTTTCTTCTGTCTGAAGGCAGTCTGGAGGCGTGGAGCTGATTGCCTTGCCCTAGACAACGGACCTGGGTGCAGGCTCAGCCACTCCCTGCCCTTGCAGACCTGCATGGCCGTGATCTCTGCAGCGTGGAGGGATGCTCTTCCCTCCTGCTTGCCCTGCCCACTGGGGGTACTGTGGGTATTGGGGTTACTGGGAACACTGGAGGAACTGCTGCACATTGATGGATATTGAGGGCGTTGCAAACATGGGGACACTGAAGGAATTGAGGACAATGGGAGTAAAGCAACATTAGGCCAGAGCCATTAGTCCACACTGACCCCAAACCAATTGGACATTGGAGACAACATTCTCGGTTCTGCATTGACCACGCTGATCACATCCATGGGACCTCATTGACCCCACTGATCTCATCCATGGGTCTTTATTGACTCCAACCCCATGGGACAACACAACACTGACCAAGAGTTCGTTGGCCCACAAACATTGAACACATCCATGGGACAACATTGAACATACAGACATCAGACCCATCTCCATTTCTGATTTCCCACCCCATTAAACTCACTCCAATCACAACAACCTCATTTACCCCAGAACCTCCTCCTGGTTGGGGCTCACTCCCTCCGCCCACACCAACACCAAAACCCAAACTCTGCCCCTCGAACAGCCCTCACCACCCCACTGACCGCCCTCCGCACAGCACTGGAGGAGAAATAGAAGATGAAGGGGTCGAGCGCGGCACTGAGGGTGGTGATGAGCAGAGCGTAGGGCCTCCACGTGGGGCTGCGATCCTGCACAAAGCCCACCACATGAGAGAGGTTGAAGGGTCCAAAGCAGACCCCAAAGATGACCATGGTGGCCACGGCCAGCCCCACAGTGCGGTACTTCTTCTGCAGTGGGATGTGGGGTCGAGTGAGGAGGGCACGGATGAGGCGGATGTAGCAGAACATGGTGATGGCAAAGGGGAGGAGGAAGAGGACGAGGAAGAGCTCGAGGCGCAGCGGGAGAACAAAGCGCAGCTGGGTTGGGGAGAAGTCATCGTAGCAGTGGTAGACCATGTGGGCTTGAGTCTCAGAGGCGTTCTGAGAGGTCCATGGTGTGGTGGTGGGGATGTGGGGTGTTTCTGAGGTTGTGCAGGCAGAGAATTGGAGGGTGGATATGTTGAGGTTGGTTTCGGGGCTGGAGATCCTGTAGATGTCGGCACCGGGGATCTTCAAGCCACTGGGAGTGGTCGTGTCAGCACTGGAGGTGTTGGAGACATCGATGTCAATGCCTTTAGGTTTGATTAACTCAAACTCTCTGTAATACTCTGCCACAAAGATGATGGAACAATGGGACAATGCCATCACCCAAAGGACGGCGCTGGCGGCCATCATCCGCCATAACCTCCGGCGCCGGTTGTAGCGGTGTGGGAACACGACCCCAAAGTAGCGCTCCACACTGAGGGCAGCCATAAAGAGAGTGCTGAGGTAGATGCTGGAGTAGAAGCAGAAGTTTGCAATGGGGCAGAGCACTCTGGGGAAGGGCCACTCCATCATGGCTGCCTCTTCGGCCATCTTGAATGGGAGGAAGAGGAGGACAAGGAGGTCGGCGGTGATGAGGTGGAGGAGGAGGAGGTTGGCAGCGGTGAGGTGGGGATGAGGACGGTGACATCGGATTTTGATGAGGAGGGTGAGGAGGGTGAAGATGTTGGCAGGAAAACCCACAGCAAAGGTCAGCACGTGGATGGCTAAGACGAGCATGGCGAGAGGAAGGCTGTGGGACAAAGGGCATAGAGCTGTAGGACAGGCTATGGGGTCATACTGGAATGGGACAAGATATCAAACTGGGAATATAGGAGGGGCTAAGGAATGATACCAGAGCTAATTGTTGGAGTATGGAGTCAGTGGGCTATGAAGCAAGGATATGGAGCACAAATCAGACCGTGGGGTGATTTGTCAATTTCTGGGGATATGGGACTGGAAATGAGGATACGGGGTTGGATGTGGAGCTATGGGGCATGATAAGGGGCAAGAGGGAGAGGTATGGGGCTGTGAAATGTGATATGGGGCTGTGGGAAGGTATATGTGGTCCTAGTATCCCCAAAGATATGAGGATGAATACAGCAGGAGGAAGGTTCCAGGGCTGTGGGACATAAAGCTATGGAGCAGGACATGGGTAAGATTTCCTGTTATGGGTCAGGATATGGGATTATGGGCAGGATATGGGTTCATAGAATTCCCAAAGCGATGAAGATAAGGATGGAGGAAGGGAAGGCTGTGGGGCTGTGGGACACAGAGCCATGAGGCTGAATATGGAATCACAGGGCTGTGGGCCTGAACATGGGCTGATGTGGTTATGGGGTACGATGTGGTGTCATGGGGTTATGAGATGAGGCTCCACAACTTCCTCCACACCCATAGGAGAGTGCTGCCCCCATATGGATTTCATACGGTTGATTAATGCATTTCCTGCTCAGGGTGAGGAGAAGAGGAGGGGCAGGGCACTGAGCCTCCTCATCTGAAAATCCAAAACTGACCCCAAATCCCACAGCTCTCCCAGAACTCCCCACACCTCATAACTAACCAAAACCACATCTCCCCCAAACCCCGCCCTGTACCCCACAACCCCATATCCTGCCCCATAGCCCCATGACCCCACAACCCTCACCACAGCTCTATATCCTGTCTGGTTGACCCATATCCAGCCCGGTGGTCTTGTATGAAGATACATAACATCGTGATTTTGTATCTCCAACCCATACAACCACAACCCCACATCCTGCCATATACTCCCATGACCCCATATCCCTCCCTAAAAGCCCATAACTCTCCATTTTTCCCCATTGCCCCACTACTGCCCCACATCCCTCAGCCCACCAGGACCCCCCCGTGTGCTCACCTCCTCTGTTCACCTCAGTGTCTGTGGGGAGCTGGGTCCCGCCCCATAGATTATGTGGGCAGGGGTGGGGCTGCATTTGGGGGCCACCCCTGCAGAGGCCCTTTGTTCTTTGTGATGGGGTGGGAACACCATCTAGGGTAAGGGACACTACTTGAGGGTGAGGGGACATTCTGGGGGGGAGGAAAAACTAGGGGGGGGGGGAGGATGCATATTTTGTGGAACACCCCGCAGATGTGTGGGGTGGGCACAGAGGAGCAGTGACCTCAGGGAGGTGTCCTATAGGGCAGCGGTGACATTGGAGGAAATTTGGTGTTTCCTGAACAGCAAACGTCTGCTGTGTTGTCGTGGGGAGTCCCAAAATAGGAGTAAATGTATAAAAAAGGAGGTATAGTGCTGTGGGGCCGTGTCCCAGCACTGCCATCACTTTATACATAGATCCAAATACCCTCCATGCAGCATTTCCCTGAGGAACACGTGGAGGTAGGGACAAACATCACTATCTGGTGTTGGAACCAGGATTATAAGGGCACCGCCTTCCTGCACAAGGATGGGCACTCAGCCCCTATCCAGCACAGGAACCCCAGTGTTGGGGGCACGGCCACCTTGACCCTCTTTAGGTGATTTCAGCCATTGTCCAGGCGAGCACAGCATCTCCTGGATGCTGCCATGCTGGGATAACGGGGCCCACAGCCTGGATTTAGTGGGCATGGAAGCCAGGCAGCTGGGATCCCTCTCTGGGGAAGGGGGCACTGACAAAGTCATGGAAAACATGACAGTGCTCTCCCTCTCTGGACACCACTGCTGTCAGCTGTGAAGGAGAGTTGTCTCGACAGGGACGATCCCATGTGTCAGCCAGGGAAGTTGGCAGCATGGAAAGGGGTATCCAGTGTGGGAGGGAATGAGCTGTGCTGGAGGTGGTGTGGAATGGGGACCTGAACAACGAACAGTTCTCCCAACATCCAGATAGTGTCAAATGTGGAGGAAGTTTGATTGGCGTTCACCATCATCGTATGGCAACTCAGAGACAGTAATGACCTGGAAATTTGGAGAGGAGCAAGTGGTGGAGGAATTGGCAGATCAACTCTGGCAATAGCAGTTCCACCAACCGGGTGGAAGAAAGGGACAGTTGGGTTCATAAGGGAGTGCCATATCTGGGAGGTTCCAAAGATTCACCTTTCCCACAACTCACCGAGTGGGACAGGACATTTTACTTGGCATCATGGGCCAAATGCCCTGAATAAAGAGCAAGAGGAATCCAGAAGGGCTATAATCCGAGTTGAGAAGCAAGGATTCCTGTTTGGACCGTGTCTGAGTTCCCTGGCAGCTGCTTATGTCTACACGAGCTCAGCCTGATCAAGAGTGCAGCGAGGATACAGGACTTGTCAAAAGAACACTGAAGGAGACCTGGTAAAGGCGAGGCCATTGTTTGTGGAGTATGAGGTGCTGCAGTGCTAGCAGTGCAGGAAGATAGATGTGTTGTGCACCAATCTGAATGAGGAACTGAGTCAGCGAGAGTGGTGTTAAGCAGTTTGCAAGCTGAACTGGAAGTTGAGGCAAAGGTGTGCTTGGGTGCAGAAAAAGCACAGCGCGGTAGGCAGAACCATCTGCATGAGGCTTCTGTGAGAGAGCATCAATTACAGGTAGCAGCTGCTGACCTGGCGGGGGAGGATGTGGTGAGTGAGTGTGGCAGCCCAGTGATGGAACAGCAGTGTGTTGCTAGGAAGTAGCCTGCGACTGCCCATGGCAGGGAATGGGAGATACAAACGCAAGACGTGGTGATAAAGCCGCCCCTCAAAACCACACTTTCATTGAAACAGAATATCACAACGAGGATGGGTAAACTGAAGTAAACATGTATTTCTATTCAAAATGGGAAATTAAAAGAAGCAAAGCACAGATAAGAAGCCCAGCGAGTGCCATTTCCTGATACCGGATGCAGGCACCAGTGGGTTGGTCACAGAGCAAGAAGTTGCCCTGGGATTTGGCATTGTGGGGACAGTCTTGTGAACTTCTGATCTATGGATGGGGAAAATAGTAATGTGGATTCCAGGCATTCTGAGAGTGGTTTTTCTCCTGCTGAGAAGCATGACGGTGAGTGTTGTTTTGGGTGCTGGCTGCTCATGGCAAGCCTGGTTTGGGGCTTCTTGTTTCAGTGTTTTCCCCACAAAACACGAGCAGCGTTGGTTGTGTTGTGGGCTGATGGTGGTTTGTAGTGGGGACAGAAGGAAGGAAGGGATGGGGCAGAAGGAAGCCTGCAAATGTCCAGAGGTGGGATGGATTTGCCCCCAGAAGTAGCCCTCATCAGGAAACCCTGAGGTGAGGAATTGCAAGTTGAATCTGAAATGGTGATAATGCAGCCTGGGTCCTGGTGGGATGAGGTCTACACAGACCCACGTGCTACCAACCGACATCTGCTCTACCCTGGGATCATTTCAGAAGGTGTGGGGTCTGTGGAGCTCCCAGCCCATGCTCTTGAGGTCATGCAGAGCCTCCACCATGTCCACAAGAACACATGGAGGGGACGTCCTTCTCCCTGTGCCCATCCAACCTCCAGCAGGAGCCCAGCCCATGTGTGCCTGCTGCCATCACTTCCTTCTACCAGCTCCTTCCTCACTGAGAACCACTGGAGCAACTGGAACCTGCAGATATGGGGAGAAAAGAGCAGCCATCATCTTCTGAATCAGCGTTGCATGGGAACCGGTATGAAAGGTCTGTTTTTCAACAAATGCGGACTCTTCCAGCTCCTGCCGTGTGCCCACGCTGGCACCGGGTCTTCCTGAAAGCCAGTGCTCTGGGGCTGCTGCTTCTGCTGCTGACTGTGCTCAGCGTGCAGGGTGAGTGCCCAGCTTGTAACCACATCCACAGCATAGAAACCACAGCTTCTCTGAGCAGAAATCCGATCTGCTTATCCCCCAGAGTGAAACCTGGGCTTTGAATTGGGTTGGGGATGACCACCCAGCAATCCCAATGCATCACCCAACATGGGCAGGAGATGCAAGCAATGTTTCTATGATTTCAGCTGGCTTCACTGACTGAGTGCAGCCACAACCAGAAGAGATTTGCACAAAAGCTCGAGGGTCCAACCCCGTATTCGGTTGCCAAGGCTCTGTCCCCAGACAAGCCCATCTCCCCCCACTTTCTGCCTCCGAGTTTCTTGGAAAGCAACACCACATCCAAGCACTCCCCAGCACAGCACTGAGATTCGGGGGAGGAATGGGGTGGAGCCGTGTGTGATCTCTTCCCTTCTGCAATATCTTTACTGATCCACCAGGAGCAGCGAGCTGGAAGGACCATGGAGGATAGGACTCGAGGTTTTGGGGACATCTGTGGGGAGAATTTTGGGGGAGCACATTTTTGGTGGGCACCTGGTAGATGTGTGGGATGGGGAAGAGAGGGGCAGCCTCCCTGGGGGTTCCTATGAGGCTGTGGTGTCACAGATGGAAATTAGGCTTTTCCTGAAGCACAGATGTCGGCTACGAGGAGCGGGGAAAGGGAGGATCTCAAAACTGGGGTAAATGTATTTACAAAGGAGCTCCATTGCTGTGGAGCACAACGTAGGGCCCTACCCCACAGATAGCTCAGTAGATTTGGTGACCCACACTCAGCTGTGGACCCCCCCCTAAACCCTGTCCCATTGCTCACCTCAGAAAATTGGAGTCGCCTCAACCTACCACAACCCATAGATTTGGAGATGCTACAATCACTTCAAACCCTGCCCTACAGATCGCCCCATGGATTTGGAGACCCACCACCAACCCTTATCCCGAGATCTGGAGGCCTCACAACCTCCTGTGGATCTTCAGCTGCTCAGAGCACAGCAGCACAGGGTAACAGAGCGTTCTCTGCCAGAACACCCCATAGGAGACACATGTGCTGTGTTTGGCATCCCATGGGGAACACCATGCAAAGCCACACGGTGGCAGCCCTTTGGGGACAGTGTGTGACAGCAGAAGAGTGACAGCCTGTGTGGGGCACCCCAGTAAGGGTAGAGTGTACCATTCCAAGTGTGCCATCCTATCCCAGGCCACATGGAGCCACAATCTGGGGACAGCAATTGTCACATGGGGAGGAGACATAATGAAATCTGGTCTCCAAGGGGAACAGACAATGCTTCTCCCGCCAAACCCACTCCCCACTGCAGTCTCGTTGTCCCTAAGCTGGTCCTAACTCATGGCAGCAATGGCGCTGGCCCTCATCCTGGGTGAGTGACAATGGGGACGTGGTGCCACGGGGGTTGGTGGTCCTGTGTGGGACCAGGACCGTGTCCCTTGCAGGTTGGTGGCTGGTGACAGCGAGCAGGGCACTGGAACGTGAGTATGGGGACAGGGGGAGAATGGGGAGAGAATGGGCACAGGGAGCATGGGCAGGGGGCAATCAGTGGAGCACAGGAGGTTGTGAAGGCACAAGGCTGACGGCTGTCCCCTGTCCTAGTGCCCCCACCCTCCCTGGCACAGCACCCCAACCAGGGAGTGTCCCTGGGGAACCCTGTTACCCTGCGCCGCCACCTGCCCCAGCCAGCTGCCTGGGTTGAGCTTTACCAGGACGGACTTCTGAGATCCTACAAGGATGTGGACAAGCATCAGGTCATGGCTGAGTTCTCCTTGGTTTGCGTAAAGCTGGAAGATGCAATGAAGTATTGGTGCCAATACCGGGTTTTGGAGCCACCGGGAATATCAGAGAAGAGTGTCCCCATCGAGTTGGTGGTGACAGGTGAGGGTTATGGGGAAAGCAGATGGCCCTAGGCATTCTTCACAGGGCCATGTCCTGTCTCTGTTCTCTCTCTGCATCCAGATAGTCAATATTCCCCACCTAACAATTCCATGAGTCCTGACAAAAGCGTGGCAGTGGGGACCAATGTCACCATCCGCTGCTGGAACCAGGGATATGGGGGCATCATCTTCCTGCACAAGGATGGGCACTCAGCCCCTCTCCAGCACCAGGACCCCGGGGATGATGGCACGGCCACCTTCCTCCTTCTTGCGGTGACCACAGCTGACAATGGCACCTACAGGTGCTCCTACCACCCCAAGGCTTACCTCTTTGTGTCCTCACCTCTTGGGGACAGCGTGAGACTGGAGGTGGCACCCACACCTGCACCCCCAGGTAGGTACCAGCCCCCATTTGGGTGCCTCCAGTGTCACCCACAGGTGGCAGTATCATCACATCCCTTCCCCATCGAGGTGATGCTGAGGATGAAGACACCCAAATACCTTCACCCCGCAGGTGCTAAGTTGGTGTCCCATGGGAATCTGGTGGTTGCAGTGGTGAGGGGCTGTGCTGCTGTCCTCATTTTTGCCCTCGGAGTCTTCTTTGTCATCGATGCCCGCAGCCTCTGGATATGGAGAGATGAGAGTCCGGGTGCTGACGTGGGTGCTGGAAGACCCCATTAATGCCTCCCCCCAAGGCGTCTCATCTTTGGGGTGCACTGTGTGGGATAGATTCACATTCCGTATTTTGGGCTCCCTGATGCTCTCTTCCCCTCTCAATGATTCCTAGATCTTTTCAAACCCAACACCTTCCAGTCCCCACCAGTGCCCCCAAATGCTTCCCAATCACACCAAATCCCCAAATGCTCATCTCCAGCAACAGTATGCTTTCTTTGCCCTCAAATCCGTTAGCACTCTTTCATACACACAAATCCTTCCCAATCCACCCCATCTCCAACATCAGCACTGTGGGATCCCCACATCTGTCCCAATTCACCCCTCTCCTACAGATCACCTCCAGAGCCCCCAGACTCCCACTCTGTCCAACTTGCATCTCCTATAGATTCCCTCATAGACCATCACTGTTCTTTCTCTCTTCCTTGACTGTCTTATTAAACAAGTTTTTCTCTCAACCTCTGAGTTCCAGATTATTTGTCCTCTCGTTCTCTCCCCCATCCCTCTAGGAGCAGGCAGTGAATGATGAGAACAGCTTTTCTACACTTGGAGAACAGCCTTTCTCATCACTTGAGCAGATATAAGCTGAAGGACGTGAATAGAAGCTCAAGAACTGAATGCAGAGGAGCCACAGAGCTTGTTGTCCAGTGAAGATTAGAAAGTAGAATAGACGTCCTGTTGTTGAGGATTAGATGGCAAAACAGATGCCTGGGCTCAGTGTAACATCAGTGGGAACAGGTTTGGGCTACCCTCCCACCCCCTGAATGCTTGGAAATTTACAGCCATAATGCATCCCACCACCATGCACCAGAGATGGGAGTTATTTCCTGGAATCTCTGCCCGTGTCCTTGGAATGCAGTGAATATGTTCATGCTATGCCTTCAGGCACATGGCTGTTCCTCCCTGTGGTGTGCATGTTGGTGGAGCGATCCCCCACGCACCCAGTGCTGTGATAAAGGGAACACCTGCTTGACATCACACTTTGGTGTCTCAGGTTACTTTGTTGTTTTTCTCGGCTTCCAGAGGGCTCTGAACTGTGCTTGATAGGCACAGCCAGAGCCCAGTGCTGTGCGGTGTGATGGATAGCAAGAAGGGATTCTTCAGAGGTCAGCAGAGACAGGGAAAGTAGAGTGTTCCCCCTGTGACAAAAGAGAAGGCAGAAGAGACTGCAACCGGCATGGAGAAGGCTGAAGGACTCAGGGAGTTCTTTGCCTCCATCTTCACTGGCAGCCAGGTTTCCACACCCCTCGTGTCCCTGAACTGTTGCAGTAGGCGTTTGCGGGGTATCGGGCTGTGACGCGATAGGACCTCCCCTGCTCTGTGATAAGAGACTGACGCGCACTTGGAGGCGCAGATGTACTAGACATGAGTAAGCGCATGTGGACGTAGTAACATAGATACATGTAGTAGTAACATAGATAAGCATGTAAAGTATATAAGTTGCTGTTTCACTTGCAATAAACGCCATCCTGCCTAACATCACATTGGTGTGCACGTGGTGAGATGGTCGGGTCACAGCAGGGATGGCGTGAACCCTGGCCGGGCCATAGGACCGTGAGGAACTAGGGGTTTCCTACGCGGAAACAAGTGGTGCCCCGTGTGAGGAACGTTCCTATACTGCCCGGCTCAAAACAGTTTTGGCGCAGTAAACCCGAGGGGACGGCGGGGCGCCTCTTAGACCGCAGAATACCGTGGGGAAGACGGTGCGGCTTATCTTTACAGCTCAGAAACCCGAGGGAACGGCGGGGCGCAGATCATAGAATCTGTTATTAAGGTACTTTTGCAACTTTGCAAAGAATATTGCGGCAAGCACCCTCCTTCTAAGAAGGAGATAGCTGCCGTCCTTTCCCGCCTGGAGCGGGAGGGGGAGATACGCTCCCCCTACGATGTTCTCGACCATCAGAGGTGGGACTCTCTCACCACGGTGCTTGCGCACCGTGCGATGAGCGTTCAAAAGGGCGCTGAGCTTAAAACTTGGGGCTTACTTTTGGGTGCTCTCAGAGCGGCCAGAGAGGCAGAGGCTCGGCTGCTTCTGGGTTTAGGCGACGGGGGCGGGACACAGGACCAGGGGAATGCCGGAGGGGGCTCGGGAGTGGTTGTTGTTTGCAGGGGCCGAGAGGAGACAGCGCCGGCTGAACCGATGGTACCCAGTCCGAAAGAAAACAGACAACAAGACGGCGGAAGTTCACTAACTCACCCCCCACCGCCATTCCCGGACCGGTCGGGTAAAACGTTGTATCCTTTATCTGCATTGTGTCAGTGCACCCTGGCTCAAGGGAGCGGAGGAGGGTGCGACCGACACGAGCAGGATCAGTTTACTTCAGTACAGGCCAAGGGAGCGCTCTGTCGTGGCATTTCCCATCCCACTTTGCTCCCAGCTCTGCAGCACAGCGGGAATTCGGTCCCCTCGCTGCAGCAGGGAGCCCGGGGAGGCAGAGTACAGCTTACTGCCTGCACAGAGAGGGGCCAGACAAAAGGCCTGCTGTCTCCGGTTACAGCCAAGGGCGATAGTTCGAGCGACATCTCAGCAGATGAAGGGGTAGTTAGTCCTGGGAGGAACTTTAGGGCATTGTTGTGGGCCACCCCGGGAACGCTTAACACCCCAGGCAAAATTATCCAGTATGTCAACCTGCGAAAACAAAGATCTCTGCAGCAACAAGGGCTGTGTTTTCGATGTGGCCAATGTGTGGAGATAGAGCCTGGCAGGATATCCCAAAGAACCCCCTCGGTGACCTGTGTTACTTAGGGAAGCTAACGATGCTTGCTCCGAATCATACTGGCTGGCTTAGTGTGTCTCATAGCTTACATCCTAATAGGCGTCACCGCGATATAAGTCTGGAACCTGAGTGTGATGATGAAGTTAAGTTGTGGAGCGTCACAGTACGCATCTTCGCTTCATTCTTCGCGCCTGGTGTTTCAGCAGCAGCAGCTTTATAGAATAGAAAGACTGGCATGTTGGTCTGCAAAACAAGCCAATATGACAACGCTTGTGCTAAACGCAATGCTTCGGTATACACGATATACCCAATTATTGCGTTGGGACTGAATCATGATGGAGTTATACTTTATCCAATAGAACATCGAGAATGGGCTTGGAAAAAAGGGAAAAAATGGCAAACTGTAGATGTTAGCTCATGTGCTGTACGGGAACAATGAGGCTTTGTTTGTGAAGGTAACACCCCCAGGGCTCAAGACATTTGTGTTGATACTGCCATTTTGAGATTCATCCCAATGAGGTATCAGAAACAGTGCTTGTATATATTGGGGACGGATGTGTTTGTATGAGGACCCCTTGTAATTCTATACTCGTAGATAATATTACTATGGATACTGGTAATTATTCAAATCTCTGTTCTTGTAACTTTACTAATATCGTAGGGTGCGATTTTAATTATACAGCTCCAGTTACATCACTTCAGTTATTGCAGTCTAATTACGCATTGATTCAGGACTTACTACCAACTCCTATTGGAATGGACCTTGATTTAGTGAGGAAACTGCTGCGACATGACGACCTGTACCAATTGCTACAACGCATTCGGAACAATGGACAGAAAACCTTGATCACTGTTCACCATGATACGAAAGAGATACATCGTGTCCTAGAAAGGATAAAGAAGGGCGGAGAACATCACTGGTGGGAAGTGCTTCTTGGATGGTCACCTACAACGAGAGGAGTGTTTAACGCTATCCTGCACCCAGTTGTGATCATATTAACTCTAACAGTAGTTTGTTTAGTGCTTGTAGTCATATTATATGTAAGAATTTGGCACATGCAACGCCGCTTGCGACACATGATAGAGCGAACTTTTGACCAACGAATAGAGTATCTTAAGCTATGCGAGAAACTGTAAGGAACGCAACATATAATCATTTGTATAACCTTCACTAGGGCTATTAGGCGGTATGCGAGTATCGCGCTGTAACGGGGCAAGGCTTTACCGAGCATGGGGAGGGGGAGATGTTGCAGTAGGCGTTTGCGGGGTATCGGGCTGTGACGCGATAGGACCTCCCCTGCTCTGTGATAAGAGACTGACGCGCACTTGGAGGCGCAGATGTACTAGACATGAGTAAGCACATGTGGACGTAGTAACATAGATACATGTAGTAGTAACATAGATAAGCATGTAAAGTATATAAGTTGCTGTTTTGCTTGCAATAAACGCCATCCTGCCTAACATCACATTGGTGTGCACGTGGTGAGATGGTCGGGTCACAGCAGGGACGGCGTGAACCCTGGCCGGGCCATAGGACCGTGAGGAACTAGGGGTTTCCTACGCGGAAACACTGAACCTCCGGGTGGGAACTGGGAAAGCAAAATCCTCCTCTGCATGTAAAAGCAGACAAAGTTTGATACTGTCCCTCAAGGCTGAATTGTCCATGTCTGTTGGGCTGGATGACATGGATCCCAGGTTCTGAAGGAGATGGCCGATGTAGGTGCCTCCATGAGTGCACGTGCAATATCACGTGTGTGCATGGGTAGCTGCACACCATAATGCATACGTGTTCTAAAGAACATGTCCTGCTCGAGTCCGAACTACATGTTTGCCATCACCATTCCTGTGTGTTCTCACAATGTGTCCCATCTCTGTGTGGTGTCACTGAGTCCCCAAAGGTCCCTGCTGCTGCCCCCAGTGGGGATGGTGGAGGAAATCACAGTGGGGACAGAGTGTGGTACACACAGTGTGTGGTGACAGCTGGCTGGAAGTGTTGGGGACCACATGTGACATCCCATGTGGGACACCCCATTGGAGCCACATCTGCTGTGTTTGGCATCCCACGGGGGACACCACACGTGCTGGCAGAATTTTGGGAATGACGTGTGACACTCGAGGGGTGATCGCCTAAGTGGAACAGGACAACAAAAACTGTGTGCAGTGCAGTGATCATATCGGGAATGCAGCAGTGTCACCACAAATGGGGGAAATTCATCATGAGGAGGTGACATCATGGCATCCTGTCCAAAAGGGGAAATGAGATTGCCTCTCCGGCCACTCCCTGACCCCACTGCAGTCTCGCTGTCCCCAAGTTGCTCCTGCCTTGTGGCAACAATGATGCTGGCCCTCATCCTGGGTGAGTGACAGAGGGGATGTGGTGCCATGGGGGTTGGTGGCCGTGTGTGAGACCAGGACTGTGTCTCTTGCAGGTTGGTGGCTGGTGGCAGTGAGCAAGGCACAGCTGTGTGAGTATGGAGACAAGGGGAGAATGGGGAGAGAGGGAGGGGAGCGTGGTCAGGGGGCCATGAGAGGGGCAGAGGAGGGTGTGCAGGGACAAGGCTGACTGCTGTCCCCTGTCCTAGTGCCCAGACCCTCTCTGTCACTGCATCCCAGCCACGGGGTGTCCCTGGGGGACACTGTCACCCTGCGCTGCCACCTGCCCCGAATGCCTGCCTGGGTCCAGCTCTGGTTGAATGGAACTCTGAAATCTGACAAGCAAAAAGACAAGGAGCTGGATACGGCTGAGTTCTCCTTTGCTGTCACAAACCTGGAAGACGCGGGGACATATCAGTGTCGGTACCAGGTGTCAGAGCCACTGTGGACATCAAATAGGAGTGAGCCCGTGGAACTGGTGCTGACAGGTGAGGGCACTATGGACACCAGCTGGCCCTGAGAAATTCCCACAAGGCAAAGTCCCATCTCTTCTCCCTGCACACAAACCTCAGCTTCCCCCAACTCAGCATTTCCCTGAGCCCAGGGAACGTGTGGCAATGGGGACTGATGTCACCACCCAGCGCTGGAATGGGGGTTATGGTGGCACATTCCTCCTGCACACAGCTGAATGCTTGGCCCTTGTCCTGAACCAGGATCCCACTGATGTGGCAGAGCCACCTTCACCCACTCAGGGGGCACTCTGGCCTCTGCCAGCACCAATACATAATCCTACAACCCCAAAGACTGCACATTTGGGTCCTCACCTATTTTAGACAGCGTGACACTGCAGGTGACACCCACACCTGCAACCCCAGTTAGATCTGAGACCCCATTTGCATGCTCCCACTGTCACCCATGGGTGGAACTGTCCCTGCATCCCTGCCCTGTGATGGGGACACCCAAACACTCGCACCCCACAGGTGCCAAGGGGCGGTCCCATGGGAACCTGGCTGTGGCGGTGGTGAGGGGCTGTGCTGCTGTCTTGGTCTTCAGCCTGGGCCTCTACTTCGTCCTCGATGCCCGCAGCCTCTGGACAAGGAGAGATAAGAGCCCTGGTGAGGAAGTGGTTAAACGGTTTCCATCCCCTAGAGATGCCCTCAGGTGTGCCCTGCCTCCTCTTTCTATCCCCAGTTGAATTCCCCAGGTGTCCTCTTCCATTCCCTCTACATCCCCTCAGGTGTCCCCAGCCGGTTCTTTGATCCCCTACAGATCCTTACGGATCCCCCAGTTGTCCCTTGAGACCCCACCTAACTCCCACCCTCCCCTTTTTGATGCAGGTGTCACCCCTGAAATGCCCGAGCCAGTGGAGTTCCAGGTAATTGTCTAGGTTAGCTGACCCTGCATCCCAGTTCACCCCTTGGGGCACTCAGAGAACATCACGATGGAGATCCACACTCTTCCCATGAGGCCCACAATGACCCCCAGCCTCATATGGCTTACTCTGACATTTATGTGCCCCACCTCTATCCAGCTCATGGGAAATCCAAATCTGCATTAAGGCGAACCCTCAGCCCACAAACCTAAGTCCCCAGACCCACACAAGCCCTCCAAATCTTAATCCCCCCTGAACATATAGGCACATACAACTTGAGAAGAGCGGCCCTAAATGCACCCACACGGAATCCCAATGACCCATGGGGAACACACACAAAAAAAAGCCCCTGTATTCCCCCAGTCCCTAGACACCCCAAGACCATAGCTGGACCCCAAATATCCCCCTTGCAGACCTCCCCTGTGCCCCCGCAGAACTCCAGACTCACCCTCATGGTCACATCCCACTCATACTTACACCAGAGCCTCACCCTCAGCCCACCCATCTTGGGGACCCCCATGGTAGCACCCCACTCTCCTCCTGTATCTCCAGGTGCCCCCCACGGACAGCGAGGATGTGACTTACGTTGAGATGCCAGCTGCCATCCCGTGCTCCCAGACTCCCAGTTCCCCCACTGACCCCCAAACCTCCACTATCTACACCACAGTGAGCACTGAACTACCGTGCTGATGGGCCTCCCCAGGTGTCTCATTTTTGGGGTGTGTGGAAGGGGACAAACTTCAAATTCTCTGCTTGGGACTCTCTGATGTACCCTTCTTATCCTAGACCAGCTGATCTCCCCAAATCTAACAATCCCAAATTCTCACTGGTGCATCCCAAATGCTTCCCACTCACAACAAATCCCTCAAGGCTCAACTCTTACCCCAAACTCCTTCTTTCTCCCCTCAAATCTTTTTACATACCTTCGGTCCTCCAAAAGCTCTCCAATCCACTCCAAAATGCCACCACCATTCCTCTGAAACCCCCTCATCTGTGCAGATCTTCCCCTCTTCTGATTATCCCCCAAAATGTCCTTTTCTTCTTCCATCTCCTACAAATGCCTTATACATCCACTACAGAGCCCTCTAAATCCCCTGCCTCCCATCCTGCCCAGGTTGTATCTTTGGTCTTTGGGTGGTGAGCAATTCCTTTATGCATCACTTGCATTCGCAAAATACATAAATCTATCTGATTATCATGACAGTAATTTCTCTCTTTCTTTTCAGTCTCAGCAAGTAGATTAGAAGTCCTTATCTAGCCCTCCAACTGGCTGTCATTCTTCCACTCCTAGAACCTCCATTCTGCACCAAAATCCCCATCCAGACAAAAAAAAAATCCTCCAATCAACCCCAGAATCTCTGTTCAGCCCCAAAAACTTACATTCATCTCAACGGTCTCCACATATTCCCTAAACCTCCATCTCACACCAAACTCCACCTCCAGCACCACAATCTCCAGCCACCAAATCACTCATCCAGCCCAAATATCTACACCCCAAACCACCCTTCATACACAGCCCTCCAAAACCACAATCAACCCAAGACCTTCAGCCCCCCAGATCATCATCCACCCCAAAAAACTCCATTCAGCCACCACCTCCAAAATCCAGCCCCCCAAAATTCTATCCAGCCCCCAATATCCCCATCCAGCCCCAAATTCTCCATCCAACTCTTATCTCTACATCCAGAACCAATCTCTACATCCAAGCTCACAAGACACCATTCAATTCCCAAAAACATCACTCAAACACCAGAAATCCATCTACACCAAAACCTCCATCCATCCCACAATCCTCCGCTCAGACCCAAAGCCTCCATCCACCCCAACATTTCTATCCAGCCCCAAAACATCCATTGAGCCTGAAAATCATCCATGCAGCTGCCAGATATTCGTGTGGCCGCAAACGTCTTCACCCAGCCCAGCAAAATCCACCATCTGGACTCAATTATCTCCATCGAGCTCACAAACTCTCCAGCAATTCTGCTTTCATTACCAAAAGACGGAACTCAGTTCTCCTGCCCTTCCCCTCACTGCTGCTCCCACACACAGCCCTCCCACACACAAACTTCACTTTTTCCCCCATCTGCTGCAAAACCCCACAACCCCTCTGTCCTCTTCCAAACGGTCACCAAAATGCATTCCTTCCCTGCTTCTCTCCATTTTCTCTCCTTTCTTTTTCTTTCTCTTCCTCACTTTCCTCCCAGTCATCTTTTACTCTTCTTCTGCAGCACCAATAACCCAAATTTTCCTGGAATTAACTGATAAGGCAATAACACCAGTGTCCAAGGATCCTTGATCCATTCGCTCATTAATTGAAATCCCCCCATTTTGTTGCAGAGCAGTTGATTGGTTGCTGATGGAAAGTTCAATAAATGGTCTTCTGTTGTTCCTCTGAGTCACTGTCTGACTCTGTTCCTCTGGAGACCACAGGAGAACACGGATAGCCCTACTGGGGCACTGTGCAGACAGTCTGGCATCCCTTGGGGGACAGCACGCCATGGCACACACTCACAACCCTTTGGGGACAGTGTGTGACACCCCAGGGTTGACAGGGGTGGGGGGCACCTCAACAGGCACTGTGTACTGAGCACCTCTCCACTTGTCCTACCACAGAGGGACCCTTCAGTGCAACCAGCCCAATGGGCTAATACTGTCACATCAGGAGGTGACATCACATCATCTTGACCGCAGGGAGAACTGACAGCAGCTCTCTGGCCATTCCCTGTCCCCACTGCAATCTGACTGCCCCCAATCTGCTCCTGCCTCATGGTACCAGTGGCGCTGGCCCTCATCCTGGGTCAGTCAGTGGATCCCACATGCCAGTTCACACCTTGGGACCCACAGAAAACATCACGATGGAGACCCACATCACTCTCATGGGGCCCCCAAATGACTCCCAGCCTCATACTGCTTACCCTGACATTGATGTGCACCACTTGTATCCAGCCCATGCAAATGCAAAATTTACATTTTGGAGACCCCTCAGCCCACAGTCCTAAATCCCCAGACCCACACAAGCCCTCTAAGACTTAATCGCCCCCCCTACTACATAGGCACTCACAATTCGAGTAGAGGGGCTCTAAATGCACCCACAGGGAAGCCCGGTGACTCATGGGAACACCAAAACAATGCTTCTGTGTTCCCCAAGTCTCCAAACACCACAACACCATATGGGCAGCCCAAAACCTGAGCTGGACTTACTATCATCCCCTATGCTGACCCCAAATCTAAGCTCCCTCAGAACTCCAGATTTCTCCTCATGGTCACATCCCACTCATACCTACACCAGAGGCCCAAACTCAGCCCACCCATCTTGGGGACCCCCATGGAAACACACCACTCTCCTACTGTATCTCCACCGTGATACAGGGACAGCGAGGATCTGACTTACATCCAGATGCCAGCTGCCATCCCATGCTCCCAGACTCCCAGTCCCCCACCGCCAACCAACCCCCAGTTATCTACACCACAGTGTGCACTGAATTACCGTGCTGATGGGCCTCCCTAGGTGCCTCATTTCTGGGGTCTGTGGAAGGGGACAGACCTCAAATTCCCTGCTTGGGACTCCCTCATGTCCTCTTCTAACCACAGACAACCTTGTCTCCCCAAATCTAATGGTTCTGATTTCCCACTGGGGCATCCCAAATGCTTCCCACTCACACCGAATCCCTCACTGCTCATCTCTTACTTCAAGGTACTTCTTCATCCCTGCAAATATTTTAACACACTTTGAAACCTCCAGATCCTCTCCAATTCAATCCAAAACACCACCACTATTCCTCTGAGACACTCTCATCTGTCCTAATCTACCCCTCTTCAGAAGATACCAAAAATGACCATTTCTTCCACTTCCATCTCCTACAGGTGTCCGATACATCCCCTAAAGATCCCTCCAAAATCCCCTGCCTCCCATTCTGTCCTGCAGTTATCATTGGTTTTTGGCTGGTGAGTGCAGACGCAGGGAGCACACGCTAAGGACACACATGAGCAGCACTGTGTCCAGCTGTTGGTGCACACACACGGCATCGCACAGACACACACAGAGGCACAGAGTTCAGCGTGTCCCACACGTGTGTTTGGACACCTGTTGTGCACGTGGGATGATCCACACATTTAATCCACAGCCACGAGTTCACGTGCACAGGTACATGGATGTAAATCACAGGTGATGGTGAGCACACAGAGCACACAGGTACTGTGCACACTTGATGTGTGCATACAACATCCACGTCTTTGTGTCCACAGATGGGGGCATCAGCGGGGTCCCCCAGTGCCCACCTCGGCGTGGATAATGGGAGAATCAGGGGTGGTAGAAGAGCCGGGGGTGTGGGTGCTGGGGGTCAGAGGTTGCAGCTCGGCGTAGGTCAGAGCCTGGCTGTCAGCGGGGGACACCTGGGGACACAGGGACAGCAGTGTGAGCATGGGATCCCAACATGCCTGAGGGGATGGTGGCATTGTGTAATATGTGGGGGCTGTGCGAGAGGGGGTGTTGGGAGTCTGGGGTGCTGTAGATTTTGGGAAGCTGTGGGTGTGACATTGGTGTTCCCTGTGGGTGGTGTTTGGGTGTCCTGCTATGTTTTGGGGCTGCCCATGGAGTCTGAGGGTGTTGAAGGCTTGGAGCATCCCAGGTGGCTTCATTTTGGGATTTGGGGCATCCCCTTGGTGGAGATTTGGAGGTCCCCATGGGCTGGATTTGAGGGTGCACACAATGTCATGGAAAGCCATAAAATGCAGGGGATTCTTTGCAGACTTCATGGGCAGGGTTTGGGTTTCCATGTGAGGGGCAGGGGCAATGGGGTAGGTTGGGGTTAGGTGTCCCCTGACCCAGACACTGACCTGGAACTGCACGGCCTCGGGGCTTCTGGGGGTGGCACCTGAGTCATAAATTAGAAGGGAGAGGAGGGATGTTATGGGGGCACCAATCAACACTTGTGGGGATCTGTAGGGGCTCTATGGGGGTCAAAGCCATTTAATCCTTTCCCCACCAGGGCATTCATCTCTCTGTATTCGTCTTCTCTGGGCAGCAAGGAGGAAAGAGACTATGAGGATGAGGATGATGACAATCACAGCAGCACAACTCCCTGCCACCGCTGCCACCGGGTTCAAGATGGGACCCCGATTGTCACCTGTGGGGTCAAAGTGTTTGAGCTGTCCCTGTACCCTGCTCCTTTCTCAATGGAGGTGGGATGCAAAGACAGGGTCAACCACAGCTGAGGAATGGAGCACTGAATGGGGGGAACAAACCTACCTGGATGTGCAGATCTGGCAATCACTTCCAGGGTCACATTATCTCCAAGGCATGAGGACAGACGGTAAAAGCCCCCAACGCGGTAGGAGCACCTATAGGTGCCAGAATCAGCTACGGTCACCCCAAAGGGGGTGAAGGTGGCTGTGCCCTGATCATTGGGTTATTGTTGCTGGAGAGGGGCTGAGTGCCCATCCTTGTGCAGGAAGATGGTGCCCCCATACTCCTGGTTGCTGCACTGGATGGTGACATTGGTCCCTGTCTCCACACGTTCCTTGGGGATCAGGGAAATGCTGGGTGGGGGATAGCTGGGATCTGAGTGCAGAGTGGAGACAGGGATGGAACACAGCTCTGTGGGAACAGCCCAGGGCCATCTCCTTCCCCAGTGCCCTCACCTGTCAGCACCAGCTCCACAGGGTCACTCTTCTCCGATGTCCCTGGTGGCTCCAGCACCCAGTACTGGCACTGATATCTCACTGCATCTTCTTTCTTTACACTAACCAAGGGGAATTCAGCCATGTCCTGTACCATGTCCATGTCCATGTGCTTTTCAAATCCCGAATATCCTTCCTTGTAGAGCTCAACTCGTGCAGCTGGCTGGGGGAGGTGGCACCGCAGGGTGACCTTGTCCCCCAGGGACACCCCCTGGCTGGGGTGCAGTGACAGGGAGGGTTGGGGCACTAGGACAGGGGAAAAGAGTCAGCCTTATCCCTGCACACCCTCCTCTGCCCCTCTCATGGTCCTCTGACCATACTCCGCTCCCTCTTTTCCCATTCTCCCCCTGTCCCCATACTTACGTTTCTGTGCCCTGCTCGCTGCCACCAGCCACCAACCTGCAAGGGACACAGTACTGGTCCCACACAGGGCCACCAACCCCCATGGCACCACGTCCCCATTGTCACTCACTGAGGGTGAGGGCCAGTGCCGTTGGTGCCATGAGGCAGGAGCAGCCTGGGGACCGTAAGACTGCAGCAGAGACAGGGAGTGGCCAGAGAGTTACTTTCAGTTTCCCACTGGGCACAGGATGATTCGATGTCACCTCCTGATGTGGCAATGTGAGCCCTTAGTGGTGGTTACGCTGTGGTGTCCTTTTGTGGTGGGACAAGTGGAGAAGTGTTCACTGCACACTGTGCCTGTTGAGGTGCCCCACACACACTGTCAACTCTGGGGTGTCACACACTGTCCCCAAAGGGCTGTGAGTGTGTTTCCTGGCATGTTGCCCCCCAAGGGATTCCAGACTGTCTGTACAGTGCCCCAGTAGGGCTGTCCATGTTCTTTGGGGGTCTCCAGGGCAGCATAGTCAGACAGTGACTCAGGGGAGCAACAGAAGACCATTTATTGAACTGTCCAGCAGCAACCAATCAGCTGCCCTGCAACAAAATTAGGGGACTTCCTTATAACAATTCTTGAGTGATACGGATCAAGGATCCTTGGACACTGGTGTTATTGCCTGATCTGCTACTTCCAGGGAAATGTAAGTTATGGCTGCTGCCCAAGAAGAGTAAAAGATGACTGGGAGGAAAGTGAGGAAGAGAGAAAAAGAAAGGAGAGAAAATGGAGAGTAGGACAGAAAGAGTGTAAGAGAGAGAGATGGAGAAAAGCAATCATGGTCAATTTTGAGGAGTTGCAGTGCCGGAGCACTAGAGGGAATGAGAGTGCTCATCCAATGGCTGAAGTCTCCAACTGGTAAAAAGGAGACAGCACAAAATGCAGCTTCTCTGGGCATCCCTTCCTGCCTGTTGGTTGGCAGCTGCAGCATCACAAGGTTGTGAAGGAGAGAGTTCACAACGACAGGTTTGTCAGAAATGTGTTTGTGTCAGAAATGTTCTTGCGGTGAAGCAGTGCCATTGGTGGACACACAAAGGCTGTGCAGTTATCTCACAGCATCTGTTGCTTTGCAGCCTCTGTTGTTATGGCAAGAGCCTTGTCTTGCAAGTGTTGGAGAGGTAGCAAGCACACCAAAAAAATGTCAGCAAATGTGTTTTGTAGTTCGATTGTAATTCTGTGGAGCAGAGAGTGCCCGTGTGAGGAGTTCCTGTGGTGAGGGTCCTGCAGTGGCAGAGTGATGGCACTGCTGAGCACAAGGAGCACATTGCATCCATGGCCGCTGTCACACGAGCACACGCTGCACTGCAGACAAACGGGCAGAAGCATCCAGAATTGCAGGGCAGCCCTCAGAGGCGAGAAGCAGCGCCAGCGCAGTGACGGGAACAGCCCTGAGAGCTGTGATGGATGGCACCGAGTGAAGGAACAGCTGAGCGCTGTGAGCAGCAGCTCTGAGCCTGCTGTACCGCTGAGAGCAGTTGTGTTGGAACACGCTCTGCTCACAGCTGTTGGGATCTCCACCCTTCGGGCCCCACGTTGGCCACCACAAGGACTGAGGTGTTGTCTCCCGACAGCAGCTCAGCAACATACAGCCCTTCCAGCATTGACCTTTCTCTTTGTGGTTTGCCAAGAGAATCAGACAAAGAAAGGCAAAACTCATTGGTTGAGACAAAAACTGTTTACTCAGACTAAAAAGGAAGAGAGAAATAACTGTAATGATAATAAAAATTTTATGCTTACTAAAATAGTGATGCTCAGCACAACTGCCCATCGCTCTCTGACCAATGGTCCAACTTGGGAAGGATTTCCATTCCCAGTGGGTGTTGAGAGATCTGAGGAGTAGAAGGAAGGATTGTGGGGTTAGAAGTGAGCATTTAGGTATGTGGTGTCATTGTGAAGTGTATGGGGTCGACTGGTAAATATATGGGGATGTTAGACTGAAGGCATTTGGAATTCTGGTGGCTAAGATTGGGTAACAGGGGCCTGATCTTGGGAGCCTGGAATTGCTTAGTTTCAGAGATCCAATTGTGTTTCTGAGCTGTTTCCTTATGGTTTGAGGGTGCCCATGAGTTCCGAGGGGTGTTAAGGTCTAGGGCGTCTGGGGAGACCTAGATCTGGGGACTCAATAGGCGAGATACTGGGGGTGACTATGCATGTCATTTGTGGGTTCCACTATGGCTTGGGGATGCCCATGGGATCTGGGTGCTGGGAAGGAGGTTTGAGGATTCCCTGGGGCTTTGTGCTGGCTGTGGTCTACGCAGGTGCTATATTCTCAATTCTGGGGGATTCTAAAGGATCTGGGAGTGTGTAGGGCTGGAAGAGCACCAGAGGGGCTGGGGGATTGCATCTGGAATTCCTGTGATATATAATTTCAGTTTCCCATGGGCTGGATTAGGGGATGCACATAAAGGCAGAGTAAGCCATAAGAAGCTGGAAGTCACTTGGGATCCACGTGGACAGGGTTTGGGGTTCCAGGTAGGGTATGGGTGTTCCCAAGGGGCAGGTTGGGTTTAGGGTTTCCCTGTCTCAGATATTGTCCTGGAAATGAATGGACTCAGCCGTCTTGGGGGTGAGGCACCTGCATCAAAATTGGATTGGGACTGGAATGGGGGTTATGGAGAACAGCAAAGAGCACGAGGGGGATCACTAGTGCATGGAAGTGGAGGCAGGGGAAAGTCAAGGGGACTGATCCACATATACAGGATGGAAGATGAGGAAGAACACAGCCAAAGGGAGGCGTAGAGATTGAAAGGTATGGGAGGGAGATTGGAGGGTATATATGCTATCAGAGAGGAAGCAGAACATACTTGGGTTGATCTAAAGGTGTTTTATTGAGTGTCAAAGTGATTCAGCTGTCTTCCCCACCAGGGCTGTCATCTCTTCGTATCCAGAGGCTGCGGGCATCGAGGACAAAGTAGAGGCCCAGGCCAAAGACGAGGGCAGCAGCGCAGCCCCTCACCACTGCCACAACCAGGTTCCCATGGGACCTCCTCTCATAACCTGCGGGGTCCAGCAGTGTGCATGTCCCCATCCCCGGCCATCACCTCCATGAGGATGGGATGCAGAGACCCTGCCAGAAATGAGTGACATCAGGGACACCAAAATGGGGTGCTCAAACCTACCTGGATGTGCAGATCTGGCAATCACTTCCAGGGTCACATTATCTCCGAGGCATGAGGACAGACGGTAAAAGCCCCCAAGGTGGTAGGAGCACCTATAGGTGCCAGAGTCAGCTGGGGTCACCCCAAAAAGGGTGAAGGTGGCTGTGGCCTCACCGTTGGGTTTTTGTTGCTGGAGAGGGGCTGAGTGCCCATCCTTGTGCAGGAAGATGGTGCCCCCATATTTCTTGTTGCCGCACTGGATGGTGACATTGGTCCCCGTCTCCACACGTTCCTTGGGGATCAGGGAAATGCTGGGTGGGGGATAGCTGAGATCTGAGTGCAGAGTGGAGACAGGGATGGAACACAACTCTGTGGGAACAGCCCAGGGCCATCTGCTTTCCCCAGTGCCCTTACCTGTCACCACCAGCTCCATAGGGTCACTCTTCTCCGATGCCCCTGGTGGCTCCAGCATCCAGTACCGGCACTGATATCTCACTGCATCTATCTTCTTAACACTAACCAAGGGGAATTCAGCCATGTCCTGTACCATGTCCATGTGTGCTTGCTTTTCAAATCCCAAATATTCTTCCTTGTAGAGCTCAACTCGTGAAGCCGGCTGGGGGAGGTGGCACCACAGGGTGACCTTGTCCCCTAGGGACACCCCTGGCTGGGGTGCAGTGACAGGGAGGGTTGGGGCACTAGGACAGGGGACAGCTGTCAGCCTTGTCCCTGCACACCCTCCTCTGCCCCTCCCATGGTCCTCTGACCATGCTCCCCTCCCTCTCTCCTCATTCTCCCCCTGTCCCCATACTCACACAGCTGTGCCCTGCTCGCTGCCACCAGCCACCAACCTGCAAGGGACATGGTCCTGGTCCCACACAGGGCCACCAACCCCCGTGGCACCACATCCCCATTGTCACTCACTGAGGGTGAGGGCCAGTACCGTAGGTGCCATGAAACAGAAACAGCTTGGGGACCGTAAGACAGCAGCAGAGACAGGGAGTGGCCGGAGAGTTACTTTCAGTTTCCCACTGGGCACAGGATGATTCGATGTCACCTCCTGATGTGGCAATGTGAGCCCTCAGCGGTGGTGACGCTGTGGTGTCCTTTTGTAGTGGGACAAGTGGAGAAGTGTTCACTGCACACTGTGCCTGTTGAGGTGCCCCACACTCACTGTCAACTCTGGGGTGTTACATACTGTCCCCAAAGGGTGTGTGTCCTGTCATGCTGTCTCTAAAGGGACGCCAGATTCTCTGCACAGTGCTCCAATAGGGCAGTCTGTGCTTTCCTAGAGTCTTCAGGGCAGCAGAGTCAGACGGTGACTCAGAGGAGCAAGAGAAGGCCATTTATTGAACTTTCCAGCAGCAATCAATCAGCTGCCCTGCAACAAAATTCGGGGACTTCCTGGTAACAATTAGTGATATGGATCAAGGATCCTTGGACACTGGTGCTATTGCCTGATCTGCTACTTCCAGGGAAGTTTGGGTTATTGGTGCTGAAGAAGAAAAGATGACTGGGAGGAAAATGAGGAAGAGAGAGAAAAAGAGAGAAAAGAGAGAAAATGGAGAGTAGGACAGAAAGAATGTAAGAGAGAGAGATGAAAGGAGAAAAGCAATCATGGTCCATTTTGAGGAGTTGCAGTGCTGGAGAAGAAGGGGAGATGAGAGTGCTCATCCAATGGTTGAAGTCTCCAACTGGCAAAAAGGAGACAGCACAAAATGCAGCTTCTCTAGGCATCCCTTCCTGTGTCTGCTGGTTGGCAGCTGCTGCATCACAAGGTTGTAAAGAAGTGAGTTCACAATGACAGGTTTGTCAGAAATGTGTTTGTGCCAGAAATGTTCTTGTGGTGAAGCAGTGCCATTGGTGGACACACAAAGGCTGTGCGGTTATCTCACAGCATCTGGTGCTTTGCAGCCTCTGTTGTTCTGGCAAGAGCCTTGTTATGGCAAGTGTTGGAGAGGTAGCAAGCACACCGAAAATGTCAGCAAATGTGTTTTGTTGTTGGATTGTAATTCTGTGGAGCAGAGAGTGCCCGTGTGAGGAGTTCCTGTGGTGAGGGTCCTGCAGTGGCAGAGTGATGGCACTGCTGAGCACAAGGAGCACATTGCATCCATGGCCGCTGTCACACGAGCACACGCTGCAGAGAAACGGGCAGAAGCATCCAGAATTGCAGGGCAGCCCTCAGAGGCGAGAAGCAGCGCCAGCGCAGTGAAGGGAACAGCCCTGAGAGCTGTGATGGATGGCACCGAGTGAAGGAACAGCTGAGCGCTGTGAGCAGCAGCTCTGAGGCTGCTGTAGCGCTGAGAGCAGTTGTGTTGGAACACGCTCTGCTCACAGCTGTTGGGATCTCCACCCTTCGGGCCCCACGTTGGCCACCTCAAGGACTGCAGTGCTGTCGTCTGACAGCAGCTCAGCAACATACAGCCCTTCCAGCATTGACCTTTGTCTTTGTGGTTTGCCAGGAGAATCAGACAAAGAAAGACAAAACACATTGTTTGAGATAAAAACTGTTTACTCAGACTAAAAAGGAAGAGAGAAATAATAGTGAAATAGAGAATTACCAGCAATGGTAATAACATTTTTATGCTGACTAAATCAGAGATGCTCAACACAACTGCCCACCACTCTCTGACCAATGCTCCAACTTGGGAAGGACTTGCAGTCCCAGTGGGAGTTAAGAGATTTGAGGAGTAAAAGGAAGGATTGTGGGGTTAGAAGTGAGCATTTAGGTATTTGGTGTCAGTGTGAAGTGCATGGGGTACACTGGTGAGGATTTGGGGATGTTAGGCTGGGGGCATTTGGGATTCTCATGGCTATGATTGGATAACAGCGGAGGTGTACTTGAGAACCTGGAATTGCTTAGTTTCAGGGATCCAATCATGTTTTTGGGGTGTTTCCTTATGGTTTGGGGATGCCCATGAGTTCTGTGGGGTGTTAAGGACTAGGGGGTGTGGGGAGACCTCGATCTGGGGACTCAATAGGTGAGAAACTGGGGGTGCATGTCATTTGTGGGTTCCACTATGGCCCATGGGACCTGGGGGCTGTGCAGGAGATCTGGGGATTCCCCGGTGCTTTGTGCTGGCTGCGGTCTACATAGGTGCTATATTCTCAGTTCTGGGGGTTCCTAAATGATCTGGGTGTGTGTAGGGCTGGAAGAGCACCAGAGGGGCTGGAGGATTACATCTGGATTTCTTCTCATATATATACTTGGGTATCCCATGGGCTGGATTTGGGAATGCACATAAAGACAGAGTAAGACATACGAAGCTGGAAATCCCTTGAGATCCACGTGGACAGGGTTTGGGGTTCCAGGTAGGGTATGGGTGTTCCCAAAGGGCAGGTTGGGGTTTGGATTCCCTGACTCAAATACTGTCCTGGAAATGAATGGACTCAGCTTTCCCAGGGGAGGGGCACCTACATCAAAATGGGGAGGGAATTGGAATGGGGGTTATGGAGAACCCCAAAGAGCACGAGGGGGATCACTAGTGCATGGAAGTGGAGGCAGGGGAAAGTCAAGGGGATTTAAACAGCTGTATGGGATGGAAGATGAGGAAGGACACAACCGGTGGGAGGTATAAGGATTGAAAGATATGGAGATCGGAGGGTATATATGCTATCCAAGAGTAAAAAGTATATGCTTGCGGGGATCTAAAGCTGCTCTATCGGGTGCCAAAGTGATTCAGCTGTCTTCCCCACCAGGGCTGTCATCTCTTCGTATCCAGAGGCTGTGGGCATCGAGGACAAAGTAGAGGCCCAGTCCAAAGACGAGGGCAGCAGCACAGCCCCTCACCACTGCCACCACCACGTTCCCAAGGGACCTCCTCTCATCACCTGTGGAGTCCAGCAGTGTGCATGTCCCCATCCCTGGACATCACCTCCACAAGGATGAGATGCAGAGACACTGCCAGAAATGAGAGACACAAGGGACACCGAAATGGGGCCTCAGACCTACCTGGGAGTGCAGGTGCGGGTGTCACCTCCAGTGTCACGTTGTCCACAAGGGGTGAGGAAAGAAGGTAGAAGCCTCCAATGCGGTAGGAGCACCTATAGGTGCCGGAGTCGGATGGGGTCACCCCAAAGAGGGTGAAGGTGACCGTACCCCCAGCACCAGGATTCTGGTGCAGGATGGGGGCCGAGTGCCCGTCCTTGTGCAGGAAGATGGTGCCCCCATATTTCTTGTTGCCGCACTGGATGGTGACATTGGTCCCCGTCTCCACACGTTTTATGGGGATCAGGGAAATGCTGGCTGGGGGATAGCTGGGATCTGAGTGCAGAGAGGAGACAGGGATGGAACACAGCTCTGTGGCAACAGCCCAGGGCCATCTGCTTTCCCCAGTGCCCTCTCCTGTCACCACCAGCTCCACAGGATCACTCTTCTCCGATGTCCCTGGTGGCTCCAACACCCGGTACTGACACAGATATTTCACTGCATCGTCTTGCTTTACACTAACCAAGGGGAACTCTGCTGTGTCCTGTACCATGTCCATGTCCATGTGCTTCTCAAATCCCAAATATCCTTCCTTGTAGAGCTCAACCTGTGCAGCCGGCTGGGGCAGATGGCACCGCAGGGTGACATTGTCCTCTAGGGACACCCCTGGCTGGGGTGCAGTGACAGGGAGGGTCGGGGCACTAGGACAGGGGACAGCAGTCAGCCTTCTCCCTGCACACCCTCCTGTGCCCCTCTGATGATCCTCTGACCAAGTTCCCCTCCCTCTGGCCCCATTCTCCCCTTGTCCCCATACTCACGATGCTGTGCCCTGCTCGCTGCCACCAGCCACCAACCTGCAAGGGACACGGTTCTGGTCCCACACAAGCCCACCAACCCCCGTGGCACCACGTCCCCATTGTCACTCACCAAGGATGAGGGCCAGCGCCATTGGTGCCATGAAACAGAAGCAGCTTGGGGACAGCAAGACTGCAGTGGGGAAAGGACGTGGCTGGAGAGCTGCTCTCAGATTCCTCCTTAGCCCAGGATGATGTGACGTCACCTCCTGATGTGGTTGCACTGTGGTGTCCCTCTGTGGTGGGACAAGTGGAGAGGTGCCCACTGCACACTGTGCCTATTGAGGTGCCCCACACGCTGCCAACCCTCAGTGATTCGAGACAGCCACCATGGCTTCACCCAGGGCAGATCATGCCTGACCAATATTATGGCCTTCTATGATGGTGTGAGGGCTTAGGTGGAGAGGGGAAGGGCTGTGGATGTCATCTACCTGGACTTCTGCAAGGCCTTTGACATGGTCCCTCATTCATGTCTCTAAATAGAAGAGGTGTGGATTTGAGGGGTGGATTGTTTGATGGATTAGGAATTGTCTGGCAAGGCACAGCCAAAGGGTTGTGATGGATGGTTCTGTGTCAGGGTGCTGCACTTGGGTGAGGGCAATCCCAGGGATTTATCCAAACTGGGGGAAGATCTCCTAGAGAGCAGCCCTGCGGAGAAGGACTTGGGGGTCCTGGTTGGTGGATAAGAAGCTGGACATGAGCCAGCAGTGTGAGCTTGCAGCCCTGAAGGCCAACTTTGCTGTGGGCTGCATTAAGTAAGGGGTGGCCAGCAGGGTGAGGGAAGTGATTGTCCCACTCCACTCAGCTCTTGTGAGGCCCCATCGGCAGTTTTGTGTCCAGGCCTGGAGCCCCCAGTACGGGAAGGGCATGGAGCTCTTGGAGCGGGTCCAGAGGAGGGTCACTAAGATGATCAGAGGGCTGGAGCAGCTCTCCTCTGAGGAAAGGTTGTGGGAAGTGTGCTTGTTAAGCTTGGAGAAGAGAAGGTTCCAGGGAGACCTCACTGTGGCCTTCCAGAACTTGAAGGGAGCGTATAAACAGGAGGGGCAAAAGCTGCTTATGAAGGTGGATAGGACAAGGGGGAGTGGTTTTAAACAGAATCAGTGGAGGTTTAGGTTAGATATTAGGAGGAAGTTTTTCACGCTGAGGTGGTGACACACTGGAACAGGTTGCCCAAGGAAGTTGTGGATTTCCTATCCCCTGAGCTATTCAAGGCAGGCTGGATGTGGTTCTGGGCAGCCTGGTCTAGTAGTTGGTGATCCTGCACATTGCAGGTGGGTTTAAACTCGATGATCATTGTAATCCTTTTCAGCCCAGGCCATTCTATGATTCTATGATTATGATACCAAGAAAGTGGTGTTATTGCCTTATCAGTAACTTTCAGGGAAATTTACTATATGGCTGCAGCAGAAGAAGAGTAAAAGGTGACTGGGAGGAAAATGAGGAAGAGAGGGAAAAAAAAAAAAAAAAGCAAAACAAGAAAAAAGAGAACAGAGAAAATGGAGAGAAGTAGAGAAAGAACGTAAGGGAGAAAGATGAAGGGAGAAAAGCAGTCCTGGTCTATTTTGAGGTGTTGCAGTGCTGGAGCAGAAGAGGGAATGAGAGTGCTCATCCAATGGCTGAGGTCTCACACTGGCAAAAAGGAGACAGCACAAAATACAGCTTCTCTGGGCATCCCTTTCTGCCTGCTGGTCGGCAGCGGCAGCATCGCAATGTTCTTAACAAGTGAGTTCACAATGACAGGTTTGTCAGAAATGTGTTTGTGCCAGAAATGTTCTTGCGGTGAAGCAGTGCCATTGGTGGACACACAAAGGCTGTGCGGTTATCTCACAGCATCTGGGGCTTTGCAGCCTCTGTTGTTCTGGCAAGAGCCTTGTCTTGCAAGTGTTGGAGAGGTAGCAAGCACACCGAAAATGTCAGCAAATGTGTTTTGTTGTTGGATTGTAATTCTGTGGAGCAGAGAGTGCCCGTGTGAGGAGTTCCCGCGGTGAGGGTCCTGCAGTGGCAGAGTGATGGCACTGCTGAGCACAAGGAGCACATTGCATCCATGGCCGCTGTCACACGAGCACACGCTGCAGACAAATGGGCAGAAGCATCCAGAAGCCCAGGGGGAGGAGTAGAAGATACAAATGCAAAGCTCACAGGTGATGATAAGATCTGTTTACTAAGACTGAAGGGAGCAATTCACAGTGAGTGATATCATGATCACAATGGCATATATTTACAAAGTGATGCACAGTGCAGTGGCTCCAAACCCTCCTGATGCTGAGACCAGGACAGAAGAGCAGGAGGGAGACTCTGGGTGGGATCTCCAGGGGGTCAGAGTGGAGGTGGATGACAGGTGGTGTTGTGTTAGTGGGCACTCAGTGCGATTGTGGGGAGGATTGGGAAGAATTTTTGGGGTCAAATCCTGGAAGGAATGGTGTTGGGTTTTTTGGGTGGATTAAGGAGTATACTTGTCAACTCAAGGGATATAATTGGATTTGAGGGGCGTCAGGAAGGATTTCCGGGTTAGTGTGGAGAATTCAAGGATTTGGTGGGTCTGGGAACAAGATGAGGTGCATAGGTGAGGATTTGGGGGTGTCAGATATCTTGGGATTTGGGGATGAAAGGGTCGGATCATGGTATCATGGATCTCCAACTGGGGAATTTGGGGTGTGTCCCTTTCAGAGCTCCTTAAACATGAGGCACCGTAGGTGTGGGGTTATCAGGAGGGGTCCTCCAGTATCCACATGGGTGTAGATAATGGGGGGCTGAGGGGTGGCAGCATCCCTAGGTAGCAGGGGACCAGGGGTCACAGCATGAATCTCGGCATAGCTCAGACACTCACTGTCACTGGGGGGCACCTGGAGACACAGGGGAACAGCGGGGTGCCACCATGGGGGTCTGCAACAGGCTTTGGAGGGGGATTGATGGTGTTGGTATTTGGGAGTGGTGTTCAAGAGGGTGGGTGTGGAGTTGTGCTGTCCTGCTCTTTGAGGATCCCAAGGGGGATGTTTGGGGGTCCTGCTGTGGTTTGGGTGTGCCCAAAGGGTCTGGCAGTATTCAGGGATTGTGAGACCACGGGGGATTCGATTTGTCATCCCTGTGGGTAATACATTGGGATTCCATATGTACTGCTTTTGGGGTTTCCTTCAATTGGTTTATGAGTGCTTTTTGGGGTCTGGGACATCTTTAGAGCCTGGAGAGCTTTAATGAGTGTGAAGGCTGAGATTTGGAGTCTGGCTTTAGCATAACATGCAGAATTCAAGTCCCTCATGACCTGGATTTGGGAGATTAGCTATCAAGTTAGGGTAAGCCATATGGGGTTGGTGGTCCTTTGGGGTAATTATGGGCAGGGTTTGGTGAGGCCCCAAGGGGAATGCTGGGATTTGTGTCCCCTGACCCAGACACTGACCTGGAACTGCACGGCCTCTGCAATCGGGGGCGACTCCTGTGTCAGCAAGTGGAGGCCATCCCAGAGCTGGCAGATGCCTTTCTATCTTGTTTTGAAGCTCAGGAAAAGAGGAGAGAGGAAAGATCACGGGTTGTAGGGACATTCCCAGCAAGCCACTTCGTGCAGAATCTTTCCTTCAACCAATAATACAAACGTTCTTTGTTGCCTGCACTTCTTTGGAGCTTGCAATGTACAGTCAACCAGCAGAATCGTGACCCATTTTTCTTCCAATTATCCATCTCCACCGTTGAGGTGAAGTCAGGTGCCTAGATGCTATAAAGAAAGTGGGGCTGGTCTTCTGGAGAAGTATTTTCTGCCCACTGAGATGTCCTAGACTGGAAAGGACAGTCCTTTGGCCTTGCTTGTGTCTTCTTGGGGGCACAGATCCCACTCTGAGATACCAGCAATGACCCAAAGGATTTTATCTGCATGATGGAAACCTCAACACTCACCTGCAGCAGTGGTGATGAACACCTCTGTCACTGAGAGTCAATGTTAACGAGGGTCCCAGGCTGCATCTCCAGGCTGGAACTTATGGAAGAAGAGATCTCCAGCTTCTCATGGGCCAACAACAAGCTCCAGGTTCCAGGAGCTGACCCAAGAGATGGGGCTTTCCTCCTCTTGCTCAGGGATGAGGAGCTCTGATGCCGTTTCCCACACTGGCACCTCACCAAGAGCACCAAGTCCCATCCCTGAGCACTTGGCTGATGTCTGTGTTTGGGAAGAGGAGGACTAGCAGCATTCGGTGCCCTCATTTTTGCTGTGTTGGATGTACATGTTGTCATTTTGGGTGAGGCACATCAGGTAGGTTTGAATTTAAAGAAAGCTATGGACTGAACTATGACTAAAATCACTCCATCTCTGGGACTTGAGATATAAAATGGTCTTTTTATCCCAAACTCTACTCAGACAATCTGCTGTTTCCTGGGGATTTTTTCCTGGAAGGCTGTTTTTTCAGCCAACATGACTTCCCCTTTTCTATTTTAAGCTTCCTCCTCCGTTCTGTGCACCACACAAACCACATCAGTTGGTCGGTGCTGAGCAACTCCTTTCTGGAGCAACATTTATGAATAAATATATAAACGAAAATATGCACATTTCTGAATTTCTGAACCTAGAGGTGTATTTACACCTCAAGTGGAGCAACCTATGGCACCTCCCGACTTGTGTTAAGGGGAAATGCTGCAGCATGCATGTATTTCTATTTTTGTATTCAAAATGGGAATTTAAAAGAAGCAAAGCCCAGATAAGAAGCCCAGCGAGTGCCATTTCCTGATACCGGATGCAGGCACCAGTGGGTTGGTCACAGAGCAAGAAGTTGCCCTGAGATTTGGCATTTTGGGGACAGTCTTGTGAACTTCTGATCTATGGATGGGGAAAATAGTCACGTGGATTCCAGGCATTCTGAGAGTGGTTTTTCTCCTGCTGAGAAGCATGATGGTGAGTGTTGTTTTGGGTGCTGGCTGCTCATGGCAAGCTTGGTTTGGGGCTTCTTTTTTCAGCGTTTTCCCCACGAAACACCAGCAGTGTTGGTTGTGTTGTGGGCTGATGGTGGTTTGTAGTGGGGACGGAAGGAAGGAAGGGATGGGGCAGAAGGAAGCCTGCAAATGTCCAGAGGTGGGATGGATTTGCTCCAAAAAGTAGCCCTCATCAGGAAACCCTGATGTGAGGAATTGCAAGTTGCATCTGAAATGGTGATAATGCAGCCTGGGTCCTGGTGGGATGAGGTCTACACAGACCCACGTGCTACCAACCCTCATCTGCTCTACCCTGGGATCATTTCAGAAGGTGTGGGGTCTGTGGAGCTCCCAGCCCATGCTCTTGAGGCCCTGCAGAGCCTCCACCATGTCCACAAGAACACATGGAGGGGATGTCCTTCTCCCTGAGCCCATCCAACCTCCAGCAGGAGCCCAGCCCATGTGTGCCTGCTGCCATCACCTCCTTCTACCAGCTCCTTCCTCACTGAGAACCACTGGAGCAACTGGTTAGGATGCAGGAACCTGCAGATATGGGGAGAAAAGAGCAGCCATCACCTTCTGAATCAGCGTTGCATGGGAACCAGTATGAAAGGTCTGTTTTTCAACAAATGCGGACTCTTCCAGCTCCTGCCGTGTGCCCACGCTGGCACCGGGTCTTCCTGAAAGCCAGTGCTCTGGGGCTGCCTCTTCTGCTGCTGACTGTGCTCGGCGTGCAGGGTGAGTGCCCAGCTTGTAACCACATCCACAGCATAGAAACCACAGCTACTCTGAGCAGAAATCCGGTCTGCTTATCCCCCAGAGTGATACCTGTGCTTTGAATTGGGTTGGGGATGACCACCCAGCAATCCCAGTGCATCACCCAACATGGGCAGGAGGTGCAAGCAATGTTTCTATGATTTCAGCTGGCTTCACTAACTGAGTGCAGCCACAACCAGAAGAGATTTGCACAAAAGCTCGAGGATCCAACCCCGTCCCTGCTTGGTTGCCAAGGCTTTGTCCCCAGACAAGCCCATCTCCCCCCACTTTCTGCCTCCGAGTTTCTTGGAAAGCAACACCACATCCAAGCACTCCCCAGCACAGCACTGAGATTTGGGGGAGGAAGGGGGTGGAGCCATGTGTGATCTCTTCCCTTCTGCAATATCTATACTAATCCACCAGGAGCAGCGAGCTGGAAGGACCATGAGGGAGCAGCTTCTGAGGGAACATTTAGGGAAGGAGCCTGGGATGGGGGATAGGACTCGAGGTTTTGGGGACATCTGTGGGGGGAATTTTGGTTGAGCACATTTTTGGGGGGCACCTGTTAGATGTGTGGGATGGGGAAGAGAGGGACAGCCTCCCTGGGGGTTCCCATGGGGCTGTGGTGTCACAGATGGAAATTTGGCTTTTCCTGAACCACAGATGTCTGCTATGAGGAGAGGGGAGAGGGAGGATCTCAAAACTGGGGTAAATGTATTTACAAAGGAGCTCCATTGCTGTGGAGCACAACGTAGGGCCCTGCCCCACGGATAGCTCAGTAGATTTGGTGATCCACACTCAGCTGTGGTCCCTCCCCCAAACCCTGTCCCATTGCTCACCTCACAAAATTGGAGTCGCCTCAACCAACCACAACACATAGATTTGGAGATGCTACAATCACCTGTGGAACTCCAAACCGTGCCCTACAGATCACCCCATGGATTTGGAGACCCACCACCAACCCTTATCCCGTGATCTGGAGGCCTCACAACCTCCTATGCATCTTCAACTGCTCAGAGCACAGCAGCACAGTGTAACAGAGCGTTCTCAGCCACAACACCCCATAGGAGACACGTGTGCTGTGTTTGGCATCCCATGAGGAACACCATGCAAAGCCACACAGTGGCAGCCCTTTGGGACAGCGTGTGACACCAGAAGGGTGACAGCCCATGTGGGGCACCCCAATAAGGGTAGAGTGTACCATTCCAAGTGTGCCATCCTATCCCAGGCCACATGGAGCCACAATCTGGGGACAGCAATTGTCACAGGGGGAGGAGACGTAATGAAATCTGGTCTCCAAGGGGAACAGACAATGCTTCTCCCGCCAAACCCACTCCCCACTGCAGTCTCGTTGTCCCTAAGCTGGTCCTAACTCATGGCACCAATGGCGTTGGCCCTCATCCTGGGTGAGTGACAATGGGGACGTGATGCCATGGGGGTTGGTGGTCCTGTGTGGGACCAGGACCGCGTCCCTTGCAGGTTGGTGGCTGGTGACAGCAAGCAGGGCACAGAACTGTGAGTATGAGGACAGGGGGAGAATGGGGAGAGAATGGGCACAGGGAGCATGGGCAGGGGGGCAATCAGAGGGGCACAGGAAGGTGTGAAGGCACAAGGCTGACTGCTGTCCCCTGTCCTAGTGCCCCCACCCTCCCTGCCACTGCACCCCAGCCAGGGGGTGTCCCTGGGGGGCACTGTCACCCTAAGGTGCCACCTGCCCCAGCCAGCTGCCTGGGTTGAGCTTTACCAGGATGGAATTCTGAGATCCTACAAGGATGTGGACAAGCATCAGGTCATGGCTGAGTTCTCCTTGGTTTGCGTAAAGCTGGAAGATGCAATGAAGGATTGGTGCCAGTACCGGGTTTTGGAGCCACCAGGAAGATCAGAGAAGAGTGTCCCCATCGAGTTGGTGGTGACAGGTGAGAGTAATGGGGAAAGCAGATGGCTCTAGGCATTCTTCACAGGGCCCAGTCCTAACTCTGTTCTCTCTCTGCATCCAGATAGTCAATATTCCCCACCTAACATTTCCATGAGCCCTGACAAAAGCGTGGCAGTGGGGACCAATGTCACCATCCGCTGCTGGAACCAGGGATATGGGGGCATCATCTTCCTGCACAAGGATGGGCACTCAGCCCCTCTCCAGCACCAGGACCCTGGTGATGAAGGCACGGCCACCTTCCTCCTTCTTGCGGTGACCACAGCTGACAATGGCACCTACAGGTGCTCCTACCACCCGAAAGCTTACCTCTTTGTGTCCTCACCTCTTGGGGACAGCGTGAGACTGGAGGTGGCACCCACACCTGCACCCCCAGGTAGGTACCAGCCCCCCTTTTCGGTGCCTCCAGTGTCACCCACAGGTGGCAGTGTCATCACATCCCTTCATCATCGCAGTGATGCTGAGGATGAACGCACCCAAATATCTTCACCACGCAGGTGCTGAGTTGGTGTCCCATGGGAACCTGGTGATTACAGTGGTGAGGGGCTGTGCTGCTGTCCTCCTTTTTACCATTGGCGTCTTCTTTGTCATCGATGCCCGCAGCCTCTGGATACGGAGAGATGAGAGTCCAGGTGCTGACGTGGGTGCTGGAAGACCCCATTAATGACTCCCCACAAGGCATCTCATCTTTGGGGTGCACTGTGGAGAGTGACCACATTCCGTATTTTGGGCTCCCTGATGCTCTCTTGCCCTCTCAATGATTCCCAGATCTTTTCAAACCCAACCCCTTCCAGTCCCCACCAGAGCCCCCAAATGCTTCTCAATCACACCAAATCCCTAAATGCTCATCTCTAACACCAGCACACTTTCTTTGCCCTCAAATCCCTTAGCACTCTTTCATACACACAAATCCTTCCCAATCCACCCCACATCCAACATCAGCACTGTGGGATCCCCACATCTGTCCCAATTCATCAGATTCCTACTGATCACCTCCAGAGCCCCCTGACTCCCACTCTCTCCAACGTACATCTCCTATAGATTCCCTCATAGACCATCACTGTTCTTTCTCTCTTCCTTGACTGTCTTATTCAACAGCTTTTTCTCTCAACCTCTGAGTTCCAGATTACTTGTCCTCTCATTCTCTCCCCCATCCCTCTAGGAGCAGTTAGTGGATGATGAGAACAGCTTTTCTACACTTTGAGAACAGCCTTTCTCATCACTTGAGCAGATATAAGCTGAAGGACGTGGATAGAAGCTCAAGAACAGAATGCAGAGGAGCCACAGAGCTTGTTGTCCAGTGAAGATTAGAAAGTAGAATAGATGTCCTGTTGTTGAGGATTAGGTGGCAAAACAGATGCCTGGGCTCAGTGTAACATCAGTGGGAACAGGTTTGGGCTACCCTCCCACCCCCTGAATGCTTGGAAATTTACAGCCATAATGCATCCCACCACCATGCACCAGAGATGGGAGTTATTTCCTGGAACCTCTGCCCGTGTCCTTGGAATGCACTGAATATGTTCATGCGATGCCTTCAGGCACATGGCTGTTTCTCCCTTTGGTGTGCATGTTGGTGGAGCGACCCCCCACGCACCCAGTGCTGTGATAAAGGGAACACCTGCTTGACATCACACTTTAGTGTCTCAGGTTGCTTTTTTGTTTTTCTCGGCTTCCAGAGGGCTCTGAATTGTGCTTGATAGGCACAGCCAGAGCCCAGTACTGTGCAGTGTGATGGAGAACAAGAAGGGATTCTTTAGATACAGTGGTCAGCAGAGACAGGCAAAGGAGAGTGTTCCCCCTGTGACAAAAGAGAAGGCACAAGAGGCTGCAACTGGCACGGAGCCACAGTTGAGTATTTGGCATCCCATGGAGGACACCATTCATGACCTTGTGTTGGCAGAACTTTGGGGACACTGTGTTATAGCCAAGGAGTGACAACTTGCACGTGGTACCCCACACCACTCACTGGAGAAACTGTCAGATGGGGAGATGACATCACGGCATCCTGTCCCCAAGGGGAAATGAGATTGCTTTTCCGGCCACTCCCAGTCTGCACTGCAGTCTTGCTGTCCCCAAGCTGCTCCTGCCTCATGGCAACAATGATGCTGGCCCTCATCCTGGGTGAGTGACAATGGGGATGTGGTGCCACGGGGATTTGTGGCCCTGTGTCTCACCAGGACCATATCCCTTGCAGGTTGGTGGCTGGTGGCAGCAAGCAGGGCACAGCATTGTGAGTATGGGGACAGAGGGAGAACGGGGAGAGAGGGAGGGGAGAGGTCAGAGGACCATGAGAGGGGCAGAGGAGGGTGTGCAGGGACAAGGCTGACTCTTTTCCCCTGTCCTAGTGCCCCAACCCTCCCTGTCACTGCACCCCAGCCAGCGGGTGTCCCTGGGCGACAATGTTACCTTGCGCTGCCACCTGCCCAAAGTGCAAGCCTGGGTCCAGCTCTGGTTGAATACAACTCTCAGATCTAATAAGGAAAATGACAAGGAGCAGGATAAAGTTGAGTTCTCCTTTGCTGTCACAAACCTGGAAGACACCGGGACGTATCAGTGTCGGTACCAGGTGCCAGAGCCACTGTGGACATCAGAGAAGAGTGATCCTGTGAAGCTGGTGCTGACAGGTGAGGGCACTGGGTACAGTGGGTGGCCCTGAGCTTTCCCCCGAGGATCAAGTCCCTTCTCTTTTCCTCCCTGCACACAGCTCATAACATCAGCCCCTCACAGTTCCCTGAGCCCATGGCACATGTCAGAATGGAGACCAATGTATCCACCCAGAGCTGGCATGATGATTCTGGTGCTGCATGCCTCCTGCACAGTGCTGAGCACTCAGCCCCTCTCCAGCTCCAGGATCCCACTGGTGGGGCACAGCCACCTTCAGCTACTTAGGGAGGAACTCAGCCTATGCGGGCACCTATGGTGCTCTACTACCCCATGGACCACATCAGAGAATTAGTCTGAGACCCGCATCTCCATGCCTCCAGCGTCCCCTGTGAGTGGCAATGTCACTGCATCCCTGCCCTGTGCTGAGGACACCCAAACACCCCAATCTCACAGGTGCTGAGGTGTCATCCCGTGGGAACCTGATGGTGGCGGAGGTGAGGGACTGCACTGCTGCCCTCATCTTCAGCCTGAGCCTCTACTTCATCTTGGATGCCTGCAGCCTCTGGACATGGAGAGATGAGAGCCCTGGTGAGGAAGGAGTTCAAAGTTTTCCACCTCCTATGGATCCTCACAAGCATCCCCTACCCGTCCTTTGACCCCCCATACATTCCGTATAGACCCCACAACTGTACCTTGAGGCCCCCACAAAACCCCCAACCTTCCCCCACCCCTTTTGATGCAGGTTTCACCCCCAGAATGACCAAGCCCATGCATTTCCAGCTAAGTGCCTGAGTCAGTGGACCCTAAACCCCAACATCCCTCTTGGGGCCTGCACCAGACATCACCGTGGAAACCCAGACCTTCCCCATGGGGGCCCCAAATGACCCCCAGCCTCATACGGCTTACCCTGATGTTTATGTGCACCACCTGTATCCAGGCCCATGGGAATCTCAAATCTGCATTTTGGGGACCCCCAGCCCACAAATCTGAGCCCACAGACCCACAGAAGCCCACCAAGGCTTAATCACGCCCCAGACCCCATAAGTCCCCACAGCTCTAGCAGAGGGACCTCTAATGTGCTCATAGAGAAGCCCAGTGTCTAACCCATGAGGACCCCAACACAAAGGCCATGTGGCCCCCCGGTCCCTAAATATATCCAGACCCTATAGGCACCCTGAAAACAGAGCTTGACCCTAAATATCCCCTGTGTAGAACCCAAATTGGAGCCTCTGCCCCAGAAATACAGCTCCACCCTCATGGACACCCCTTCCCTCCTTCCTCACATACCTACTCCACAGCCCCAGCCCAAACTAAAGCATCCTGGGGACCCCCAGGATTGCAACCCAATTTCTGCCTCTATCTCCAGGTGCCCCCCAGGGACACCGAGGGTCTGACCTACATCGAGATGCCAGCTGCCATCCTCTGCTCCCAGCCTCCCAGATCCCCACTGTCCCCCAGTCCCTCATTATTTACCCCAAAGTGAGCAAAGGGAATCACACTGATGGACCTGCATTGGTGTCTCAGTTTTGATGTGCATGCAAGGGGGCAGGTGCCACATTCCCTGCTTGGGTCTCCCTGATGTCCTCTTCTGACCTCAGATCAGATAACCTCCTCTAATCTAACACTCCCAAATTCTCACTGGTGCATCCCTAATGCTTCCCACTCACTCCAAATCTCTAAATGCTCATCTCTTACAACAAAATCCTTCCTTATGCCCTCAAATGTCTTAGCACACCTTGAGTCCTCCAAATGCCCTCCAATTCACTCCCAAACACCACCACCATTCCTCTGAAACACCCTCATCTGTTCCAATCTACCCCTCTACTGCAGATACTCAAAAACATCCATTTCTTCCCCTCCCATCTCCTACGGATGCCCTATAGGTCCTCTATAGACCCCCCAAAATCCCCTGCCTCCCTTTCTGTCCTGGTTGTACCATTGGTCTTTGGGTGCTGAGCAATTCCTTTGTGCATCACTTGCTTTGCAGAAGTATATACATCTATCTGATTATCAGTACTGTTATTTCTCACTTCCTTTTCAGTCTCAGTAAATAGATTTTATGTCCACCAATGAATTCTTCCTCATTTTCTCCGGTTCTCTCCCCAGACCCACTGGGAGGGGTCAGTGAGAATAAAAGCTGTGTGGTGCTGAGCTGCTGCTGTGTGACAGCACCGCACTCCTTGTAGTCCCTCCCTCCCTCTATGACCAGGATGTGACACTTACGTGGTGCAGCTGTCAGATCCCCTCAGTGTGGGAAGGTCTGGTTGTGACCTCCTAACTCTACCCCAGGAAGGCTCCATGCCAGATACGTCCGAGCAGGGACAAGCCCGGGCTGCTTAGGAAATGCCAGTGTTTCAGCTCCCCTGTTCCCAAGGAGCACCCAAAACTCTTCCCATCCTCTCACATCCTCTGGTCAGCCACTAAATCTTTAGTCACTCTCAACAAGTCTCCATCCTGTCCCTAAACACTGTCCAGCTCCAAAATACCCTCACCACCCCAATATCTACATCCAGCCCCAAAAAGTCCCATCCACGCACAAAATCTTCATCCACTTCCCAAAATCTCGATTCCCCCTGAAATTTCCAGCCACCCAGAAATCTCCTTTCACTCCAAAATTCTCTATCCAGCTCCACAACCTCCATGCAGACCACAAATATTTCGTGCATCCCCAAATATCCATCCAGACCCCAAACACATAATCTCCCTTCACTTCCAAAATCTCCATGCAGACCCCAAATCTCCATCTGGTCCCAAAGCTTCCATCCAGCTTTTTAACCTCCGCATTGAGCTCACAAAATATCCAGCATTTCCCCTTGCATTACCAAAAGAGGGAAGTCCACTCCCCTGCCCTTCCCCTCACTGCTGTTCCTACACACAAACTTCACCTTTCCCCCCATTTCCTGGCAAACACCACAACCCCGCTGTCCTTTTCTGAACCAAAAGGCATTTCCCCCCATCACCAAAAATAAACAAACCCAACCCAAACTCTACTATTTAAACCCACAGACTGGTGTGAGCGGCATTGCACAAGCTGTGTCCTGACAGATAAATAACCTTGGTGGTAATTAAAAACAAAGCAGCAGACATATTTGGCCTGACCTCACAGCTGTGTCACTGTCCTTCAGCCCTGATTTCAGTGCTGAGTGCTGTGAAATTATCCAAGGATTTGCAACATGACTGTCAGCAAAACCTTGTGCCCAAGAGCTGCTTCAGCTGGAACTGAATAAAAGAAAGGTAAAACATTCCAGCAATGGGAATCCTGGCCCCCAGAGGACGGACAAAATACTCCAGAATTGGGAATTGTACCACAAAAGGCAGGCAAAACGACTCCAGAATGGGTATTTTTCACACCAAATCCAGGATAAAACCCCAAGAAGCAGGAAATGGCCCTCAAATTGAGAATTAAGCCCTCCAGAAGCATAACTATAAAAGTGTCCAGAAGAAGAAATCCTCCCCGAAAGTAGCACAGATCCTTGTAGAAATAGGGATCCTGCCCCAAAAGGCAGGATAAAATATTCCAGAATGGGAATCTCCCTCCAGGAGAACAGGAGAAACCATCCAGAAGTGGGAATCCTCTCTCAAAAGCAGGATGAAACCTTTCACAAATGACAATTTTCCCCAACAGTTGGGATAAATACGTCCACAAGTAATAATTCTACCAGAAATTAGGGTAAAATTGTTTGGAAATGGCAAATCTTGTACGACACTTTGGTTGAAACTCTCCAGAATTGAGAATTATCCCCAAAGAGAAGGAATGATAACCTTCAGAGGTAGAGGAAGGGAAAAACCTTCCAGAAATAGGAACCCTCCCTCATGAAGCAGAATCTAACACTTCAGGATCAGAACTCTCATCCAGGAAAGTGGGATGAAACCCGCCAGAAATGGGAATTCTGCCCCTGAACCACTGTGGGCCGGGTGCTGGTCTGGGATGTGGAGCTGGAGATGCGCACACGGGAAGGGGATGTGTGTGTGCTGTAGGGACAGATGTGGCGCTGACGTGGGGCACATGGTAAGGACACACAGACACAGGGAGGACACGGAGAGTGCAGGCACAGGGAGCACATGTGCACCGTCCCTCTCAGGGGGTTTGGAGGCAGGTGACTCTTTCTCTGTCTCCTGAGTCACACCTCTCCCAGCCAGCAGGGACAGATACCGCGATGGAGTCAGCCAAGGCTCAGAGCAGGAATACACATCCATTTCCTGAGAGCTTTCCTTCAAAGCACTGCTTTGGAATGAAAAACTGTCCACAGAGTCTTGTTGCTCACCTCATGCATTCTTTACCGGTCTCAGAAAACATGCTAAGGACACCCATGTGCAGCATTGTGCACATCTACTGGTGTACACGCGTGATGTTGCAGACACCAAGGAATGGAGTTAATCACGGAGTGCACATCTGGGTAGAACTGCTGTGCACATGTGACGGTGAACACACGTGACACATAGGAACACATGCAGTGCTACATGCATGCAGTGCACACGTGACAGTAAGCACACACAACACACCTGCACTGTGCACGCTGGCAGTACATGTGTGCAAACAACACTCACGTGTTTGTGCACACGTCTGGAGGCATCAGTGATGCCTCCCAACTGCTACCTCGGCGTAGATAACAGAGGGCTGGGGGTGAGCGGGGGGGTTGAGGGGCTGAGTGCTGGGGGTCACAGCTTGCAGCTCCATGTAGGTCAGAGCCTCGCTGTCACTGGAAGGCACCTGGGAACACAGTGGGAAGGCAGAGTGTCAACCTGGGGGTCCCCCATGTACTTTGGGAGGGACGCCGCGTGAGTGATGTTTGGGGTTCTTCCTACACAGTGTGAAAGTGGCCCATGGGGTCTGAGGGCTTTTGGAGTTTTGGAGGGGCCAGGGGGATCTGAGGGCCCAGATTTGGGTGCCTCCACAATGCGGATTTGGAGTTCCTCATGGTCTGGGTTTGGGGGGGTGCTTAACATTGAGGCATGCCATATGAGGCTGTGGATCCCCTGGGGTCCCCCAGGACAGGGTTTAGGGCTGTAAATGGGATCAGGAGGTGTTCCAAGGGTCAGGCTGGGTTTGGGGTCCCCTGACTGGGACACTTACCTGGAATTCCATGTCCTCAGGCTTTTCTGCAGGGGCACCTGCATCAAAACAAGGAGGAGAATGGGATGGGGCTATGGGGGGCGGTGGAGACTTTGAGAGGATCTCCTGAGAAATAAAGATATTTAAACTCTTCCCCACCAGGGCACTCATCTCTCCGTATCCGATGTCTGCAGGCAATGAGGAGGAAGAAGACGACAAGGACGAGGATGAAGACAAAGGCAGCAGTGCAGCCCCCAACCACTGCCACCACCAGCTTCCCATGGGAACTGTCTGCAGCACCTGTGGGGTCCGGGTGTTTGGGTTATCACATCCTCAACCATCACCTCCATAGGGACAGGAGGTGACATAGCCACTCATGGGTGGCACCAGGAGTTTTCAAATAGGGTTGAGACCCACCTGGGGATGCAGGTGTGGGTGTCACCTCCAGAGTCACATTATTCCCAAGAGGTGAGGACAGAAAGGGGTAAGCCCAGGGGCGGTAGGAGCACCTGTAGGTGCCGCTGTCAGCTGGGGTCACCCCAAAGATGGTGAAGGTGGCTGTGCCCAACACATCGAGGTCCTGGCGCTGGATGGGGGCTGAGTACCCATCCTTGTGCAGGAGGAAGGCGGCCCCATAGTCCTTGTTCCAGCACTGGATGGTGACATTGGTCCCTGTCTCCACACATTGCTCAGGGCTCAGGGAAATGCTTGGTGCGGGTAAACTGCGATCTGCAAGAGGAGAGTGGACAGCAGTGGAACACGGTCCTTTTGGGAACAAGCAGAGCCATCTGCTGTCGCCAGACCCCTCACCTGTCAGCACCAGCTCCACAGGATCACTCTTCTCTGATTTCTCTGCTGATAAGGACGCCCGGTACTGACACCAATATGTACCTGCGTGCTCCCGATTTGTGTTCAAGATGGAGAACTCTGCTCTGTCCTGCACGTTGTACTTGTAATTGCTGTATGTCCAATGTCCTTCTTTGTACAACCGGACCCAGGCAGCCTGCTGAGGCAGGTGGCAGCGCAGGGTGACAGCATCCCCAAGGGACACCCCGTGGCTGGGTTGCAGCGACAGGGAGGGTCGGGGCACTAGGACAGGGGACACCAGTCAGCCTTGTCCCTGCACAACTTCCCCTGTGATGGCCTCCTGACCACGGCTCCCTCCCTCTCTCCCCATTCTCCCCATGTCCCCATACTCACACTGCTGTGCCCTGCTCGCTACCACCAGCCACCAACCTGCAAGGAACACGGTTCTGGTCGCACACACGGCCACCAACCCCCATGGCACCACGTCCCCATTGTCACTCACCAAGGATGAGGGCCAGCATCATTGGTGCCTCGAGGCAGGAACAGCTTGGGGACAGTCAGACTGCAGTGGGGAAAGGATGTGGCTGGAGAGCTGCTTTCAGCTTCCCCCTGAGCACAGGATGATGTGACGTCACCTCCTGATGTGGTTGCACTGTGGTGTCCCTCTGGGGTGGGACAAGTGGAGAGGTGCCGTCTGCACACTGTGCCTGTTGAGGTGCCCCACACGCTGTCAGCCCTGGGTGATTTGAGACAGCCACCATGGCTTCACCAAGGGCAGATCATGCCTGACCAATGTTATGCCCTTCTATGATGGAGTGAAGGCTTTAGTGGACAGGGGAAGGGCAGTGGATGTCATCTACCTGGACTTCTGCAAGGCCTTTGACACGGTCCCTCATCCTTCTCTCTAAATAGGAGAGATGCGGATTTGAGGGGTGGATTGTTTGATGGATTAGGAATTGTCTGGCTAGGCACAGTCAAAGGGTTGTGATGGGTGGTTCTGTGTCAGGGTGCTGCACTTGGGTCAGGGCAATCCCAGGTATTCATCCAAACTGGGGGAAGATCTCCTTGAGAGCAGCCTTGCGGAGAAGGACTTGGGGGTCCTGGTGGACGAGAAGCTGGACATGAGCCAGCAGTGTGAGCTTGCAGCCCGGAAAGCCAACTGTGTTCTGGGCTGCATTAGAAAAGGGAGAGCCGGAAGGGTGAGGGAGGTGACTGTCCCCCTCCACTCAGCTCTTGTGAAGCTCCATCTGCAGTGCTGCGTCCAGGTCTGGGTCCCCCAGTACAGAAAGGATGTGGAGCTCTTGGAGCAGGCCCAGAGGAGGGTCACTAAGATGATCAGAGGGCTGGAGCAGCTCCTCTATGAGGAAAGATTGAGGGAACTGTGCTTGTTTAGCTTGGAGAAGAGAAGGCTCTGGGGAGACCTCATTGTCGCCTTCCAGTACTTGGATGGAGCATATAAACGGGAGGGAGAATGGCTGTTTATGAGGGTGGATAGTGATAGGACAAGGGGGAAAGTTTTTAAACCGAGTCAGGGGATGTTTAGGTCAGATATTATTAGGAAGCTTTTCACTCAGAGGGTGGTGAGGCACTGGAACAGGTTGCCCAAGGAAGTTGTGGACACCCTATCACTGAAGGCATTTAAAGCCAAGCTGGATGTGGCTCTGGCAGGCTGGCCTAGTAGTTGGCGATCCTGCACATAGCAGGTTGGTTAAACTCGATGATCATTGTAGTCCTTTTCAGCCCAGGTCATTCTATGATTCTATGATTATGATACTTTGACACTGATCTTATTGCCTTTTCAGAAACTTCCAGGGAAATGTAGGTTATGGCTGCTGCAGAAGAAGAAGGAAGGATGACTGGGAGGAAAATGAGGAAGAGGGAGAGAAGAGAAAGAAAAGAGAGAAAATGGAGAGAAGCAGAGAAAGGATGTGAGAGAGAGAGATGGAGGGAGAAAAGCAATCACGGTCCATTTTGAGGAGCTGCAGTGCTGGAGCAGAAAGGGGGATGAGAGTGCTCATCCAATGGCTGAAGTCTCCAACTGGCAAAACGGAGACAGCACAAAATGCAGCTCCTCTGGGCATCCCTTCCTGCCTGCTAGTTGGCAGCTGCAGCATAGCAAGGTTGTGAAGAAGTGAGTTCACATTGATACATTTGTCAGAAATGTGTTTGTGCCAGAAATGTTCTTGCGCTGAAGCAGTGCCATTGGTGGACACACAAAGGCTGTGCGGTTATCTCACAGAATCTGGTGCTTTGCAGCCTCTGTTGTTCTGGCAAAAGCCTTGTTATGGCAAGTGTTGGAGAGGTAGCAAGCACACCGAAAATGTCAGCAAATGTGTTCTGTTGTTGGATTGTAATTCTGTGGAGCAGAGAGTGCCCGTGTGAGGAGTTCCCGCGGTGAGGGTCCTGCAGTGGCAGAGTGATGGCACTGCTGAGCACAAGGAGCACATTGCATCCATGGCCGCTGTCACACGAGCACACGCTGCAGACAAACGGGCAGAAGCATCCAGAATTCAGGGCAGCCCTCAGAGGCGAGAAGCAGCGCCAGCACAGTGAAGGGAACAGCCCTGAGAGCTGTGATGCACCGAGTGAAGGAACAGCTGAGCGCTGTGAGCAGCAGCTCTGAGGCTGCTGTACTGCTGAGAGCAGTTGTGTTGGAACACGCTCTGCTCACAGCTGTCGGGATCTGCACCCTTCGGGGCCCACGATGGGCACCACCAGGACTGTGGTGCTGTCACCCGGCAGCAGCTCAGCAACATACAGCCCTTCCAACATTGACCTTTCTCTTTGTGGTTTGCCAAGAAAATCAGACAAAGAAAGACCAAACTCATTGGTTGAGACAAAAACTGTTTACTCAGACTAAAAAGGAAGAGAGAAATAATAGTGAAATAGAGAATTACCAGTAATGGTAATAACATTTTTATGCTGACTAAATCAGAGATGCTCAACACAACTGCCCACCACTCTCCGGCCAGTGGTCCAACTTGGGAAGGACTTGCTGTCCCAGTGGGAGTTAAGAGATTCGAGCAGTACAAGGAAGGATTGTGGGGTTAGAAGTGAGCATTTAGGTATGTGGTGTCATTGTGAAGTGTATGGGGTACACTGGTGAGAATTTGGAGATTTTAGGCTGGGGGCATTTGGGATTCTGGTGGCTATGATTGGGTAACAGGGGACATGGGTTTGGGAGCCTGGAATTGCTTAGTTTCAGGGATATGGTCATGTTTTGGGGGTGTTTCCTTATGGTTTGGGGATGCCCATGAGTTCTGTGGGGTGTTAAGGACTAGGGGGTGTGGGGAGACGTAGATCTGGGGACTCAATAGGTGAGAAACTGGGGGTGCATGTCATTTGTGGGTTCCACTATGGCCTATGGGACCTGGGGGCTGTGCAGGAGATCTGGGGATTCCCAGGTGCTTTGTTCTGGCTTCGGTCTACATAGATCCTATATTCTCAGTGCTGGGGGTTCCTAAATGATCTGGGTGTGTGTAGGGCTGGAAGAGCACCAGAGGGGCTGGAGGATTACATCTGGAATTCCTCTCATATATATACTTTGGTATCCCAAGGGCTGCATTTGGGGATGCACATAAAGACAGAGTCAGCCATATGAAGCTGGAAATCCCTTGGGATCCACGTGGACAGGGTTTGGGGTTCCAGGTAGGGTATGGGCGTTCCCAAGGGGCAGGTTGGGGTTTGGATTCCCTGACTCAAATACTGTCCTGGAAATGAATGGACTCAGCTTTCCCAGGGGAGGGGCACCTACATCAAAACTGGGAGGGAATTGGAATGGAGGTTATGGAGAACCCCAAAGAGCACGAGGGGGATCAGTAGTGCATGGAAGTGGAGGCAGGGGAATGTTAAGGGCATTTATCCACCTATATGGGATGGAAGATGAGGAAGCACACAGCTGGTGGCAGGTATAAGGATTGAAAGATATGGGAGGGAGATTGGAGGGTATATATGCTGTCCAGGAGTAAAAAGTATATGCTTGCGGGGATCTAAAGCTGCTCTATCGAGTGCCAAAGTGATTCAGCTGTCTTCCCCACCACGGCTGTCATCTCTTTGTATCCAGAGGCTGCGGGCATCGAGGACAAAGTAACAGCCCAGGCCAAAGACAAGGGCAGCAGCGCAGCCCCTCACCACTGCCACCACCACGTTCCCAAGGGACCTCCTCTCATCACCTGTGTGGTCCAGCAGTGTGCTTGTCCCCATCCCCAGCCATCACCTCCATGGGGATGGGATGCAGAGACACTGCCAGAACTGTGAGACACAAGGGACACCGAAATGGGGCCTCAGACCTACCTGGGCGTGCAGGTGCAGGTGTCACCTCCAGTGTCACGTTGTCCACAAGGGGTGAGGAAAGAAGGTAGAAGCCTCCAATGCGGTAGGAGCACCTATAGGTGCTGGAGTCGGATGGGGTCACCCCAAAGAAGGTGAAGGTGACCGTACCCCCAGCATCAGGATTCTGGTGCAGGATGGGGGCTGAGTGCCCGTCCTTGTGCAGGAAGATGGTGCCCCCATACTCCAGGTTGCAGCACTGGATGGTGACATTGGTCCCCGTCTCCACACATTCCTTGGGGATCAGGGAAATGCTGGCTGGGGGATAGCTGGGATCTGAGTGCAGAGAGGAGACAGGGATGGAACACAGCTCTGTGGGAACAGCCCAGGGCCATCTGCTTTCCCCAGTGCCCTCACCTGCCACCACCAGCTCCACGGGTTCACTCTTCTCCGATGTCCCTGGTGGCTCCAACACCCGGTACTGACACAGATATTTCACTGCATCGTCTTTCTTTACACTAACCAAGGGGAACTCTGCTGTGTCCTGTACCATGTCCATGTCCTCCTGCTTCTCAAATTCCCAACGTCCTACCTTGTAGAGCTCAACCTGTGCAGCCGGCTGGGGCAGACAGAACCGCAGGGTGACATTGTCCTCTAGGGACACCCCCTGGCTGGGGTGCAGCGACAGGGAGGGTAGGGGCACTAGGACAGGGGACAGCAGTCAGCCTTGTCCCTGCACACCCTCCTCTGCCCCTCTGATGATCCTCTGACCACGCTCCCCTCCCTCTGGCCCCATTCTCCCCCTGTCCCCATACTCACGATGCTGTGCCCTGCTCGCTGCCACCAGCCACCAATCTGCAAGGGACACGGTCCTGGTCTCACACAGGGCCACCAACCCCCGTGGCACCACGTCCCCATTGTCACTCTCCAAGGATGAGGGTCAGCGCCATTGGTGCCATGAAACAGAAGCAGCTTGGGGACAGCAAGACTGCAGTGGGGAAAGGACGTGGCCGGAGAGCTGCTCTCAGATTCCTCCTTAGCCCAGGATGATGTGACGTCACCTCCTGATGTGGTTGCACTGTGGTGTCCCTCCGGGGTGGGACAAGTGGAGAGGTGCCCACTGCACACTGTGCCTATTGAGGTGCCCCACACGCTGCCAACCCTGGGTGATTTGAGACAGCCACCATGGCTTCACCCAGGGCAGATCGTGCCTGACCAGTATTATGGCCTTCTATGATGGAGTGAGGGCTTTAGTGGAGAGGGGAAGGGCTGTGGATGTCATCTACCTGGACTTCTGCAAGGCCTTTGACACGGTCCCTCATTCATCTCTCTAAATAGAAGAGGTGTGGATTTGAGGGGTGGATTGTTTGACGGATTAGGAATTGTCTGGCAAGGCACAGCCAAAGGGTTGTGATGGATGGTTCTGTGTCAGGGTGCTGCACTTGGGTCAGGGCAATCCCCGGTATTTATCCAAACTGGGGAAAGATCTCCTTGAGAGCAGCCCTGCGGAGAAGGACTTGGGGGTCGTGGTTGGTGGACAAGAAGCTGGACATGAGCCAGCAGTGTGAGCTTGCAGCCCTGAAGGCCAACTTTGCTGTGGGCTGCATTAAGTAAGGGGTGGCCAGCAGGGTGAGGGAAGTGATTGTCCCACTCCACTCAGCCCTTGTGAGGCCCCATCTGCAGTTTTGTGTCCAGGCCTGGAGCCCCCAGTATGGGAAGGGCATGGAGCTCTTGGAGCAGGTCCACAGGAGGGTCACTAAGATGATCAGAGGGCTTGAGCAGCTCTCCTCTGAGGAAAGGTTGTGGGAAGTGTGCTTGTTAAGCTTGGAGAAGAGAAGGTTCCAGGGAGACCTAACTGTGGCCTTCCAGAACTTGAAGGGAGCGTATTAACAGGAGGGGCAAAAGCTGCTTATGAAGGTGGATAGGACAAGGGGGAGTGGTTTTAAACAGCGTCAGTGGAGGTTTAGGTTAGATATTAGGAGGAAGTTTTTCACGCTGAGGTGGTGACACACTGGAACAGGTTGCCCAAGGAAGTTGTGGATTTCCTATCCCCTGAGCTATTCAAGGCAGGCTGGATGTGGTTCTGGGCAGCCTGGTCTAGTAGTTGGTGATCCTGCACATTGCAGGTGGGTTTAAACTCGATGATCATTGTAATCCTTTTCAGCTCAGGCCATTCTATGATTCTATGATTATGGTACCAAGAAAGTGGTGTTATTGCCTTATCAGTAACTTTCAGGGAAATTTACTTTATGGCTGCAGCAGAAGAAGAGTAAAAGGTGACTGGGAGGAAAATGAGGAAGAGAGGGAAAAAAAAAAAAAGCAAAACAAGAAAAAAGAGAACAGAGAAAATGGAGAGAAGTAGAGAAAGAATGTAAGGGAGAAAGATGAAGGGAGAAAAGCAGTCCTGGTCCATTTTGAGGTGTTGCAGTGCTGGAGCAGAAGAGGGAATGAGAGTGCTCATCCAATGGCTGAGGTCTCACACTGGCAAAAAGGAGACAGCACAAAATGCAGCTTCCCTGGGCATCCCTTTCTGCCTGCTGGTCGGCAGCGGCAGCATCGCAATGTTCTTAACAAGTGAGTTCACAATGACAGGTTTGTCAGAGAAGTGTTTGTGCCAGAAATGTTCTTGCGCTGAAGCAGTGCCATTGGTGGACACACAAAGGCTGTGCGGTTCTCTCACAGCATCTGGTGCTTTGCAGCCTCTGTTGTTCTGGCAAGAGCCTTGTTATGGCAAGTGTTGGAGAGAGCAAACACACCGAAAATGTCAGAAGATGTGTTTTGTTGTTGGATTGTAATTCTGTGGAGCAGAGAGTGCCCGTGTGAGGAGTTCCCGCGGTGAGGGTCCTGCAGTGGCAGAGTGATGGCACTGCTGAGCACAAGGAGCACATTGCATCCATGGCCGCTGTCACACGAGCACACGCTGCAGACAAACGGGCAGAAGCATCCAGAATTGCAGGGGGAGGGGTAGAAGATATAAATGCAGAACTCACAGGTGATGATAAATTCTGTTTACTAAGACTGAAGAGAGCAATCACAGTGAGTGATATCATGATGACAATGGCATATATTTTCAAAGTGATGCACAGTGCAGTGCCTCCAAACCCTCCTGATGCTGAGACCAGGACAGAAGGGCAGGAGGGAGACACTGGGTGGGATCTGGAGGGGGTCAGAGTGGAGGTGGATGACAGGTGGTGTGGTGTTAGTGGGCAGTCAGTGCGATTGTGGGGAGGATTGGGAAGAATTTGGGGGGTCAAATCCTGTAAGGAATGGTGTTGGGTTTTTTGGGTGGATTAAGGAGTACTTGTCAACTCAAGGGATATTATGGGATTTGTGGGGGATCAGGAAGGATTTCCGGCTTAGTGTGGAGAATTCAGGGATTTGTTGGGTCTGGGAATGAGATCAGGTGCATAGGTGAGGATTTGGGGGTGTCAGATATCTTGGGATGAAACGGAGGGATCATGGTATCGTGGATCTCCAAGCCGGGAATTTGGGGTGTGTCCCTTTCAGAGCTCCTTAAAAATGAGGCACCGTGGGTGTGGGGGTATCAGCAGGAGTCCCCCAGTATCCACATGGGTGTAGATAATGGGGGGCTGAGTTGTGGCAGCATCCCTGGGTGGCTGGGAACCAGGGGTCACAGCATGAATCTTGGCGTAGCTCAGACGCTCACTGTCACTGGGGGGCAGCAGGAGACACAGGGGAACAGCGGGGTGCCACCATGGGGTCTGCAACAGGCTTTGGAGGGGGATTGATGGTGTTGGTGTTTGGGAGTGGTGTTCAAGAGGGTGGGTGTGGAGTTGTGCTGTCCTTCTATTTGAAGATCCCAAGGGGGATGTTTGGGGGTCCTGCTGTGGTTTGGGTGTGCCCAAAGGGTCTGGCAGTGTTCAGGGATTGTGGGACTGCAGCGGATTTGATTTGTCATCCCTGTGGGTTATACACTGGGGTTCCATATGTGCGGCTTTTGGGTTTCCCTTTACTTGGTTTTTGAGAGCTTTTTGGGTCATGTTTAGATTCTGGAGAGCTTTAATGAGTGTGAAGGCTGAGATTTGGAGTCAGGCTTTACCACAGCATTCATAATTCGAGTCTCACATGCACTGGATTTGGGAGATTACATATCAAGTTAGGATAAACCATATGGTGTTGGTGGTCCTTTGGGGTAATTCTGAGCAGGGTTTGGTGAGGCCCCAAGGGGAATGCTGGGATTTGTGTCCCCTGACCCAGACACTGTCCTGGAACTGCACGGCCTCTGCATTTGGGGGGGCTTGTGTGTCAGCAACTGGAGAAGGTGGGAGTTATGGGGAGGTCATGAGTCATGCTCAAGGAGCCCTGAAGGGAATCTATAGGGGATGAAAGAGCAGGCAAGGGACACCTGGGAGGATCTATATGTGATAGAAGTGCATGCAGGGGACACTGGGGGAATCAGTAGGGATGGTGGACATTTAAAACCTTCCTCACCACAGTTCTCATCTCTCTGTATCCAGAGGCTGCGGGCATTGATGATGAAGAAAACTGCAAGGCCAAAGATGAGTGCAGCCACAAAGCCCCTCGCCAGTGCCATCACCAGATTGGCACGGGACTGCTCCTCAGCACTTGTGGAGTCCGCATGTTTGGGTGTCCCTATTGCCAGCCACAACCCTTATTCAGCCCGGATGCAGCAACACAGCCACCCATCCGTGGCAGGGGGAGCACGTAAATGGGGGGCTCAGACTTACGTGGGGGTGCAGGTGTGGGTGTCACCTCCAGAGTCACATTATTCCCAAGGGGTGAGGACAGAAAGGGGTAAACCCAGGGGCGGTAGGAGCACCTATAGGTGCTCCTACCTTTAGCTTATGCTAAATGCAATGCTTGAAGATCGCAGTAGATCCAGCCTTTCTTGTGCTCTTCCAGACCTACACACACCCAGACCCTATAGGCACCTCCAGAATTGAGAATATAGCAGCCACATAGACCACAGCCAGCACAAAGTCCCAGGGAATCCCCACACCTCCTGCACAGCCCCCAAATCCCATGGGCACCTCCAAGCCATAGTGGAACCCCCAAATGCCATGCATAGGACCCCCCTATATCTGACCTAGGGAGTCCTCAGATCTAAGCCTCCCCTGCTCCCCTAGCCCCAGATGCCCCTCAGAACTCGTGGGCATCCTCAAACCATAATGAGACACTCCAAAACCATGTTGGATCCACAAAATGAAGCCACATTCGACTCCTGAGCCTGACTTCTTGTGACTCAGTCTTAGCCATCAGAATCCCAAGTGCCCCAAATTTAACATCCCCACATCCTCACCCGTGTGCCCCACATCATTCAAAATCAAACCCAAACCCTAAATCATTGACTCTAACCCCCAAATCCTTCTTAATCATCCTCAAATCCCTTCTCACCCCTGGTTCCCAAAATCTCTCCCAAGTTTTAGCACTGGTTGGAGGGTGGGGAGCAGTTGCGCTGAGCATCGCTTGGTTTGTAGATCTATAAATATTATTACCTATCATGGGTTTATGATTTTTGGTAACTGGCATTCCGCATCATAACTTCATGTGGCACACTGAGAATAAAAGAGCTAATCCTCTAGTTCCATGCATCATGGATAGTTCCAGACACCTGGTTCTCCAAAGAGAAGAACTGCACACTACATACCCCAGAGGACTTTGTGTTGCTCTGTTATCCATTTTCCATTCAGAGAGAAAGAAAGAACTGTTGGCAGTTCATGAGCTGTCCTCTCTTTTGTCTTTCTGCTCCTTCCAGCAACGGGTGTGCTCCCTAGTCATCTCGATTTCAGCATTAGAGTAAGGCCTTTGGTTTTGGACACACACTTATTTGATTTGATTTACTAACTTCAATTTCAGTTGTATTTAACACTGTACTGCATTGTGTTACATTGCATTCTGATATCTTTTTTTTAGTAAATTATCTTTTCTCCTCAGATTGTTGCTACTGGTTTGTTTCTAGGCCCATCTCCCTACCCTTTCCCCATTTCCCCCTTTCCCCTTTCCCAGGGCATGGCTTCGTGTGTCCCCCCCATCACATCAATGAAAGAATCAGACTGAACCAGCCCATTAACCATTCACATTCCCATTACTATGATTTCTCTCTTCCTTTTCTGCCCTAGTAAATTGTTTGTTATTGCAACCAATGAGTTTTGCATTTCCTTGGTTGATTCTCACCCAATGCACTAAGAGAAGGATCAGTGAGTGTCGGGCGGTGTGGTGCTGAGCTGCTGCCAGCTGCCAGCACTGCAGTCCTTGTGGTGCCAAAAGTGGGGCCCAAAGGGTGCAGATCCCGATGCACCACTGAAGCCACGTGTGCTGTGTTTGGCATCCCATGGGGGACTCAGAATCACAGAATCACAGAATCACAGAATCACAGAATCACAGAATCACCAAGGCTGGAAAAGACCTATAAGATCATCCAGTCCAACCATCCACCCATCACCCATGGTTCCCACTAAACCATATCCCTCAACACAACATCCAAACGTTCCTTGAACACCTCCAGGGTCGGTGACTCCACCACCTCCCCGAGCAGCCCATTCCAGTGCCCGACCACTCTTTCAGAGAAGTAGTATTTCCTAATGTCCAGCCTGAATCTTCCATGGCGCAGCTTGAAACCATTCCCCCTAGTCCTATCACCAGTTACACGAGAGAAGAGGCCGACCCCCAGCTCGCTACAACCTCCCTTCAGGTAGTTATAGAGAGCAATAACGTCTGCCCTGAGCCTCCTCTTCTCCAGACTGAACAATCCCAGCTCCCTCAGCCGCTCCTCATAAGGCCTGTGCTCCAGACCCCTCACCAGCTTTGTTGCCCTTCTTTGAACACGCTCCAGGGCCTCAATGTCTTTCACGAGACACGTGCTGACAGAACTTTGGGGACAGTCTGTGACACTTGAGGGGTGATCGCCTGCATGGGACACACAAACAGGGTCTGTGTGCAATGCTCTGTGCGTGTCAGCCAACTGGGGACAAAGCATTGTCACCACAAATGGGGGAAATTTGTCACGAGGTGGTGACATCATGGCATCCTGTCCCCAAGGGGAAATGACACTGCCTCTCCGGCCACTTCCTGACCCCGCTGCAGTCTTGCTCTCCCAGAGCTGCTCCTGCCTCATGGCACCAATGGCACTGGCCTTCATCCTGGGTGAGTGACAATGGGGACGTGGTGCCACGGGGGTTGGTGGTCAGGTATCTGACCAGGACCGTGTCCCTTGCAGGTTGGTGGCTGGTGGCAGCGAGCACGGCACAACATCGTGAGTATGGGCACAGGGGGAGAATGGGGAGAGAGGGAGGGGAGCGTGGTCAGAGGACCGTCCGAGGGGTAGAGGAAGGTGTGCAGGGAGAAGGCTGACTGCTGTCCCCTGTCCTAGTGCCCAGACCCTCCCTGTCGCTGCACCCCAGCCACGGGGTGTCCCTGGGGGACACTGTCACCCTGCGCTGCCACCTGCCCCGAATGTCTGCCTGGGTCCAGCTCTGGTTGAATGGAACTCTCAGATCTGACAAGCAAAAAGACAAGGAGCAGGATACAGCTGAGTTCTCCTTTGCTGTCACAAACCTGGAAGATGCGGGGACGTATCAGTGTCGGTACCAGGTGTCAGAGCCACTGTGGACATCAGAGAAGAGTGAGCCCGTGGAGCTGGTGCTGACAGGTGAGGGCACTATGGACACCAGCTGGCCCTGAGAAATTCCCACAAGGCAAAGTCCCACCTCTTCTCCTCCCTGCACACAAATCACAGCTTCCCCCAACTCAGCATTTCCCTGAGCCCAGGGAACGTGTGGCAATGGGGACTGATGTCACCACCCAGCGCTGGAATGGGGGTGATGGTGGCACATTCCTCCTGCACACAGCTGAATGCTCGGACCCTATCCTGTGCTAGGATCCCACTGAAGAAACCTTCACCCACTCAGGGGGCACTTTGTCCTCTGCCAGCACCATTACATAATCCTACAACCCCAAGAACAACACATTTGTGTCCTCACCCCTTGGGGACAGCATGATGATGAAGGTGACACCCACACCTGCAACTCCAGTTAGATCTGAGACCCCGTTTGCATGCTCCCACTGTCAACCATGGGTGGAACTGTCCCTGCATCCCTGCCCTGTGATGGGAACACTCAAACACTCGCACCCCACAGGTGCCAAGGGGCGGTCCCATGGGAACCTGGTGGTGGCGGTGGTGAGGGGCTGTGCTGCTGTCTTGGTCTTCAGCCTGGGCCTCTACTTCGTCCTCGATGCCCGCAGCCTCTGGACACAGAGAGATAAGAGCCCTGGTGAGGAAGTGGTGAAACGGTTTCCATCCCTTATAGATCCCCTCAAGTGCCCTGCTTCCTCTTTCTGTCCCCAGTTGAATTCCCCAAGTGTCCTTTTCCATTCCCTACAGATCCCCTCAGGTGTCCCCTACCTGTTCTTTGATCCCCTACTGATCTTTAAGGACCACCAAGTATTCCATCGAGACCATGTAACCTCTACCTTTCACCTTCCTCTTTTTGATGCAGTTGTCACCCGTGAAATGCTTAAGTCAATGTCATTCAAGGTAAGTGTCTGCGTCAGTGGACCCCAAATCCCAGTTCACCCCTTGGGGCACTCAGAGAACATCACAATGGAGACTCACACCTTCCCATGAGGCCCACAAATAACCCCCAGCCTCATATGGCTTACTCTGACATTTATGTGCCCCACCTCTATCCAGCTCATGGGAAATCCAAATCTGCATTGAGGGGAACCCTCAGCCCACAAACCAAAGTCCCCAGACCCACAGAAGCCCTCCATGCCTTAACCCCCCCCTGAACATATAGGCACATACAACATGAGTAGGGCGGACCTATATGCACCCACACAGAATCCCAATGACACATGGGGAACAGAAAAAAAAAAAGCCCCTGTATTCCCCCAGTCCCTAAACACTCCAAGACTATAGCTGGACCCCAAATATCCCCCTTGCAGACCTCCCCTATGCCCCTCAGAACTCCAGACTCACCCTCATGGTCACATCCCACTCATACCTACACCAGAGCCTCACCCTCAGCCCGCCCATCTTGGGGACCCCCATGGCAGCACCCCACTCTCCTCCTGTACCTCCAGGTGACCCCCAGGGACAGCGAGGATGTGACTTACATCGAGATGCCAGCTGCCATCCCATGCTCCCAGACTCCCAGTTCCCCCACAGCCAACCAACCCCCCGTTAACTACACCACAGTGAGCACTGAATTACCGTGCTATGGCCTCCCCAGGTGCCTCATTTTTGGGGTGTGTGGAAGGGGACAGACCTCAAATTCCCTGCTTGGGACTCCCTGATGTCCTCTTCTTATCCCAGACCAGCTGATCTCCCCAAATCTAACAATCTCAAATTCTCACTGGTGCATCCCAAATGCTTCCCACTCACACCAAATCCCTCAAGGCTCAACTCTTACCCCAAACTCCTTCCTTATCCCCTCAAATCTGATACACACCTTGAGTCTTCCAAGTGCCCTCCAATCCACTCCAAAACACCACCACCATTCCTCTGAAACACTCTTATCTGTGCCAATATTCCCCTCTTCTGAAGATCCCCCAAAATGTCTTTTTCTTCTTCTTCCATCTCCTACAAATGCCCTATGGGTCACCTATAGACCCCTCGAAATCCCCTGCCACCCATTCTGTCCTGGTTGTATCCTTGGTCTTTGGGTGCTGAGCAATTCCTTTGTGCATCACTTGCTTTGCAGAAGTATATACATCTATCTGATTATCATTACTTTCCTGCTTCCTTTTTGGACTCAGTAAGTAGCTTTTATCTCCACCGTCAAATTCCTCCTCATTTTCTCTGGTTCTCTCCCCAGACCCACTGGGAGGGGTCAGTGAGAATAAAAGCTGTGTGGTGCTGAGCTGCTGTGGTGTCCTTGTAGTCCCTCCCTCCCTCCATGAACAGGACGTGACACTCACATGGTGCAGCTGTCAGATCCCCTCAGTGTGGGAAGGTCCGGCTGTGACCTCTCAGCTCTACCCCAGGAAGGCTCCATGCCGGGAGAGGGCCGAGCAGGGACAAGCCCTGGCTGCCTGGGAAATGCCGGTGCTGGGCTGCTGAGTTGCTGCCCTGTTCCCGAGGAGCTGAAAAGGTGCACTGGGTGCCCTTCCCTCCTGAGAATTGGTTGGGCTCTGAACCACCCAGTGTGTGCTGTGTTGGGAGCAGCACTGCTGACAGCCCTGAAGGAGAGGCACTGCATTCAACACCCTGCTGATGGAAGGCCGACATCCAGGCAGGAACCACCGACAGCCCTGCAGAGCCAATGCACTGCTGACTGGAATGCCACTCGGCGACACTGTGTGGTGCTGTCAGATCCAGCAGATGAGGAAATCATTCTGTGGCCTGAATTAGAATGACAGGAAGAAGGGGTGGACACCTCTTCTCTTCTCTTCTCTTCTCTTCTCTTCTCTTCTCTTCTCTTCTCTTCTCTTCTCTTCTCTTCTCTTCTCTTCTCTTCTCTTCTCTTCTCTTCTCTTCTCTTCTCTTCTCTTCTCTTCTCTTCTCTTCTCTTCTCTTCTCTTCTCTTCTCTTCTCTTCTCTTCTCTTCTCTTCTCTTCTCTTCTCTCCTCTCCTCTCCTCTCCTCTCCTCTCCTCTCCTCTCCTCTCCTCTCCTCTCCTCTCCTCTCCTCTCCTCTCCTCTCCTCTCCTCTCCTCTCCTCTCCTCTCCTCTCCTCTCCTCTCCTCTCCTCTCCTCTCCTCTCCTCTCCTCTCCTCTCCTCTCCTCTCCTCTCCTCTCCTCTCCTCTCCTCTCCTCTCCTCTCCTCTCCTCTCCTCTCCTCGTCCTCTCCTCTTTCCTCTCCTCTTTCCTCTCCTCTCCTCTCCTCTCCTCTCCTCTCCTCTCCTCTCCTCTCCTCTCCTCTCCTCTCCTCTCCTCTCCTCTCCTCTCCTCTCCTCTCCTCTCCTCTCCTCTCCTCTCCTCTTTCCTCTCCTCTCCTCTCCTCTCCTCTCCTCTCCTCTCCTCTCCTCTCCTCTCCTCTCCTCTCCTCTCCTCTCCTCTCCTCTCCTCTCCTCTCCTCTCCTCTCCTCTCCTCTTTCCTCTCCTCTCCTCTCCTCTCCTCTCCTCTCCTCTCCTCTCCTCTCCTCTCCTCTCCTCTCCTCTCCTCTCCTCTCCTCTCCTCTCCTCTCCTCTCCTCTCCTCTTTCCTCTCCTCTTTCCTCTCCTCTCCTCTCCTCTCCTCTCCTCTCCTCTCCTCTCCTCTCCTCTTTCGTCTCCTCTTTCCTCTCCTCTCCTCTCCTCTCCTCTCCTCTCCTCTCCTCTCCTCTCCTCTCCTCTCCTCTCCTCTCCTCTCCTCTCCTCTCCTCTCCTCTCCTCTCCTCTCCTCTCCTCTCCTCTCCTCTCCTCTCCTCTCCTCTCCTCTCCTCTCCTCTCCTCTCCTCTCCTCTCCTCTCCTCTCCTCTCCTCTCCTCTCCTCTCCTCTCCTCTCCTCTCCTCTCCTCTCCTCTCCTCTCCTCTCCTCTCCTCTCCTCTCCTCTCCTCTTTCCTCTCCTCTCCTCTCCTCTCCTCTCCTCTCCTCTCCTCTCCTCTCCTCTCCTCTCCTCTCCTCTCCTCTCCTCTCCTCTCCTCTCCTCTCCTCTCCTCTCCTCTCCTCTCCTCTCCTCTCCTCTCCTCTCCTCTTTCCTCTCCTCTCCTCTCCTCTCCTCTCCTCTCCTCTCCTCTCCTCTCCTCTCCTCTCCTCTCCTCTCCTCTCCTCTCCTCTCCTCTCCTCTCCTCTCCTCTCCTCTCCTCTCCTCTCCTCTCCTCTCCTCTCCTCTCCTCTCCTCTCCTCCATCTTAATCTGTATTCAATTATTAATCAATTATAAATGTATTAATCTGTACCCAAAATCTACTCCCAGCCCCCAAAAAACTTCCATTCACCCCCCCAAACTCACCATACTGCACCCAAAACTTTTCACATCCACTCACATCCTCCAATCAGCCACCAAATCTTTAGTCACTCTCAAGAAGTTTCCATCCAGTCCCTAAACACTGTCCAGCTCCAAAACCCCTCACCACTCCTCTATCTACATCCAGCCCCAAAAAGTCCCATCCACCCACAAAATCTCCATCCACTTCCCAAAATTGCTATCTCTCCAGAAATTTCCAGACACCCAGAAATCTCCTTTCATTCCAAAATGCTCTAGCCAGCGCCACAACCCCCATCCATGACTCCCAAATATCCATCCAGACCCCAAAGTCCCCTTCCAGACACAAAATCTCCATTCACCTCCAAAATCTCCATGCAGACTCCAAATCTCCATATGGTCCCAAAAGCCTCCATCCAGCTTTTGAACTCCCCATCGAGCTCACAAAATATCCAACATTTTTCCTTTCATCACCAAAAGGGGGAAGTCCGCTCTTCTGCCCTTCCCCTCACTGCTGTTCCCACACACAAACTTCCTCTTTCCCCCCATTTCCTGCCAAACCCCACAACCCCGCTGTCCTTTTCTGAACCAAAATGCATTTTCCCCCATCACCAAAAATAAACAAACCCAACCCAAACTCTGCTATTTAAACCCACAGACTAGTGTGAGCATCAGTCAAGCTGTGTCCTGACAGATAAATAACCTTGGTGGTAATTAAAAACAAAACAGCAGACATGTTTGGCATGACCTCACAGCTGTGTCACTGTCCTTCAGCCCTGATGTCAGTGCTGAGTGCTGTGAAATTATCAAATGATTTGCAACATCACTGTCAGCAAAACCTTGTGCCCAAGAGCTGCTTCAGCTGGAATTGAATAAAAGAAAGGTAAAACCTTCCAGCAATGGGAATCCTGGCCCCCAAAGGACGGACAAAATACTCCAGAACTGGGAATTGTACCACAAAAGGCAGGCAAAACGACTCCAGAATGGGTATTTTTAACACCAAATCCAGGATAAAAACCCCCAGAAGCAGGAATCGGCCCTCAAATTGTCCAGAAGAAGAAATCCTCCCCAAAAAGGAGCACAGACCTTTGTAGAAATAGGGATCCTGCCCCAAAAGGCAGGAGAAAATATTCCAGAATGGGTATCTCCGTCCAGGAGAACAGGAGAAAACCGTCCAAAACAGGAGAATCCCCTCTCAAACGCAGGATGAAACCTTTCACAAATGACTATTTTCCCCAAAATAGTCCTCAAGCGATAATTCTACCAGAAATGAGGGTAAAAATATTGGAAATGGCAAATCTTCCACCAAAGGTTGGTTGAAACTCTCCAGAGTTGAGAATTATCCCCAAAAGAAGGAATGACAACTTTCAGACGTAGAGGAAGGGCAAAACCTTCCAGAAATAGGAATCCTCCCTCATGGAGCAGAATCTAACACTTCAGAATCAGAACTCTCATCCAGGAAAGTGGGACAACACCCTCCAGAAATGGGAATTCTGCCCCTGAACCACTGTGGGCCGGGTGCTGGTTTGGGATGTGGAGCTGGAGATGCACACACGGGAAGGGGACGTGTGTGTGCTGTAGGGACAGATGTGGCGCTGACGTGGGGCACATGGTAAGGACACACGGACACAGGGAGGACACGGAGAGTGCAGGCACAGGGAGCACATGTGCACCGTCCCTCTCAGTGGGTTTGGAGGGAGGTGAATCTTTCTCCGTCTCCTGAGTCACACCTCTCCCAGCCAGCAGGGACAGACACCGCGATGGAGTCAGCCAAGGCTCAGAGCAGGAATACACATCCATTTCCTGAGAGCTTTTCTTCAAAGCACTGCTTTGGAATGAAAAACTGTCCACAAAGTCTTGTTGCTCACCTCAGGCATTCTTTACCGGTCTCAGAAAACATGCTAAGGACACCCATGTGCAGCATTGTGCACATCTACTGGTGTACACGCGTGATGTTGCAGACACCAAGGAATGGAGTTAATCACGGAGTGCACATCTGGGTAGAACTGTTGTGCACATGTGACGGTGAACACATGTGACACATAGGAACACATGCAGTGATACATGCATGCAGTGCACACGTGATGGTGAGCACACACACCACCCCTGCACTGTGCACGCTGGCTGTACGTGTGCACACAACACTCACGTGCTTGTGCACACGTATGGAGGCATCAGTGATGCCTCCCAACTGCTACCTCGGCGTAGATAACAGAGGGCTGGGGGTGAGCGGGGGGGTTGAGGGGCTGAGTGCTGGGGGTCACAACTTGCAGCTCCATGTAGGTCAGAGCCTCGCTGTCACTGGAAGGCACCTGGGGACACAGTGGGAAGGCAGAGTGTCAACCTGGGGTCCCCAGTGTACTTTGGGAGAGACGCCGCGTGAGTGATGTTTGGGGTTCTTCCTACATAGCGTGAAAGTGCCCATGGGGTCTGAGGGCTTTTGGAGTTTTGGAGAGGGACAGGTTTTGGGGCTGTAAATGGGATCAGGAGGTGTTCCAAGGGTCAGGCTGGGGTTGGGGACTTCCTGACCCAGATATTTACCTGGAACTCCATGTCCTCAGGCTTTTCTGCAGGGGCACCTGCATCAAAACAAGGAGAGGAATGGGGTGGGGCTATGAAGGAGGGGAAGGTTGGGGGGGAAGAGGGAAATTGGCTGAGAAGCCTTTGAGGACATCTACTGAAAAATAAAGATGTTTAAACCCTTCCCCACCAGGGCACTCATCTCTCTGTAACCGACGTCTCCGGGCAGCGAGAAGGAAGAAGACAACAAGGACGAGGATGAAGACAAAGGCAACAGTGCAGCCCCCAACCAGTGCCACCACCAGCTTCCCATGGGAACTGTCTGCAGCACCTGTGGGGTCCATGTGTTTGGGTTATCACATCCTCAACCATCACCTCTACAGGGACAGGAGGTGACACAGCCACTCATGGGTGGCACCAGGGGTACTCAAATGGGGTTGAGACCCACCTGGGGATGCAGGTGTGGGTGTCACCTCCAGAGTCACGTTACTCCCAAGGGGTGAGGACAGAAAGGGGTAACCTGAGGGGCGGTAGGAGCACCTGTAGGTGCCGCTGTCAGCTGGGGTCACCCCAAAGATGGTGAAGGTGGCTGTGCCCACCGCATCAGGGTCCTGGTGTTGGATGTGTGCTGAGCACCCATCCTTGTGCAGGAAGAAGGCGGCCCCATAGTCCTTGTTCCAGCGCTGGATGGTGACATTGGTCCCTGTCTCCACACGTTGCTCAGGGCTCAGGGAAATGCTGGGTGGGGGGAATCTGTGATCTGCATGAGGAGAGTGGACAACAGTGGGACAGGCTCCTGTTGGGAGCAAGCAGAGCCATCTGCTGTCCCCAGTGCCCTCACCTGTCAGCACCAGCTCCACAGGATCACTCTTCTCTGAATCCTCTGCTGACCAAGGCACTCGATACTGACACCGATATGTACCTGCGTGCTCCTGATTTGTGTTCAAGAAGGAGAACTCTGCAGTGTCCTGCTTCTTGTACTTGTATTTGCGGTATGTCCGATGTCCTTCCTGGTACAGCCGGACTCAGGCAGCCAGCTGCGGCAGGTGGCACCTCAGGGTGACATTTTCCCCCATTGATACCCCCTGGCTGGGGTGTCGGGACAGGGAGGGTCGGGGCACTAGGACAGGGGACAGCAGTCAGCCTTCTCCCTGCACACCCTCCTCTGCCCCTCTGATGGCACCCTGCCCATTCTCCTCTCTGCTGGCCCCATTCTCCCCCTGTTCCCCATACTCACGATCTTGTGCCCTGCTCGCTGCCACCAGCCACCAACCTGCAAGGGACAAAGTCCTGGTCCCACAGAGGGCCACCAACGCCCTTGGCACCACATCCCCATTGTCACTCACCCAGGATGACGGCCAGCACCATTGGTGCCATGAGGCAGGAACAGCTATGGTACAGCGAGACTGCAGTGGGATCAGGGAGTGGGGTTGAGTTGCTGTCAGTTCCCCTTTTGGGATTGGATGATGTGACATCACCTCCTGATGTGGCAATCACTGCCAAAATGGGCAGTAGCACTGCTGTGTCCCCAGCAGTGTGGCTCACATGGAGCTGGGCAAACAGTCCCCGCTGGTTTGTCCTTTGCAGTTTGTCATGTCTTGGGTGTCACGCACTGTCCCAAAAGTTCTGCCTGCACATGGCCCTGCACTTTGTCCCCCTGGGATGCCAAACACAGCACATGGCTCCAATGGTGTGTCCCACATGGGATGTCACATGCAGTCCCCAACACGTCCAGCCAGCTGTCACCACACACTTTGGGTACCACACTATGTTCCCACTGTGCTTTCTTCTGCCATCCCCACTGTGGACAGCAGCAGGGACCTTGGGGACACAGTGACAACACAGAGACTTGGGGCACACTATGAGGACACACACGTGTATGGGGCACACATGTGGTGCTGAAATTGGTCACATTCTATGGACACATGTGTGCAGTGATGGCACGCGTGTAGTGCCAACATGGAACTGCATGCTAAGGGCACAGATGTGCACTGTTGTGTGCACGTTTTGGTGTACATTTAAAATGTCACACATTAAGGCTATGAGATAGGGTTAGGTCAGTAGGGCTAGGGTTAGAGATAGAGGTTAGGGTTAGGGTTAATGTCTGAGGGTTAGGGATAGAGTTAGAGTTAGGGTGACATTTACAGTGAGCATTAAGGTTAGATCATTAGGGTTAGAGTGAGTATTAAGGTGAGGGTTTGGGTTAGGGATAGGGTTAGGATTAGGGAACATGCTGAATTAGGGTTAGGTTCAGGGTAAGGGAAGGGTGAGTGTAGGGTTAGGGTTAGGGTTAGGGTTAGGGTTAGGGTTAGGGTAGGATTAGTTTTAGGGTAGGGATAGGGTTGGAGAAGGGTTAGGGTTACGAGTAGGGTTAGGGTAGGGTTAGAATCGTGTAGGATTGTGGTAGTGTTAGGGTTAGGGTTAGTGTTACTGTCAGGGTAGGATTATGTTTAGTGTTAGGGTTGGAGTTATGGTTACGGTTAATGTTAGGGTTAGGGTTGTGGTAGGGTCAGGGTTAATGTTAGGCTTCGGCTTAGTGTTAATGTAAGGGCAGGGCTAAGTTTAGGGTTAGGGTTATGGTTAGGGCTACAGTTACGGTTATGATTACAGTTAGTGTTTGGTTTAGGTTTAGGGTTAGAGTTTGTGTTACTGTAGAGGTAGGGGTTGGTTTAGCCTTCGGATTAGTTTTAGGTTTAGGGTTATGCTTATGGTTAGTGTTAGATTTCGGGTTAGGTTTAGGTTTAGGATTACAGTAATGGTAGGGTTAGGTTTAGGCTTATTCTTAGGCTTAGGCTTAGGCTTAGGTTTATGCTTGGGGTTATGGTTATGGTTATGATTAGTATTAGGGTTAGAGTTAGGGTTATGGGTTGGGGTAGGGTTATGGTTGTGGTAGGGTTAGGATTAGGTTTAGGGTTAGGGTTAGGGTTACGGTTAGGGTTAGAGTCAGGTTTAGTCTTAAGGTTAGAGTTAGTGTTACTGTAAAGGTAGGTTTAGGTTTAGTCTTAGAGTTAGTGTTCGGGTTAGAGTTAGTGTTATGGGTTGGGGTAGGGCTATGGTTGTGGTAGGGTTAGGATTAGGGTTAGGGTTAGGGTTAGGGTTAGGGTTAGGGTTAGGGTTAGGGTTAGGGTTAGGGTTAGGGTTAGGGTTACAGTTAGTGTCAGGGTTAGCCTTAAGGTTAGAGTTAGTGTTACCGTAAAGGTAGGTTTAGGTTTAGGCTTAGAATTAGTGTTAGGATAAGGGTTATGGTTATGGTTACATTTAGCATTAGGGTTGGATTTAGGTTTAGAGTTAGTGTGAAGGTGGGGTTAGGTTTAGGCTTAGGATTAGTGTTACAATAAGGGTTATGGTTATGGTTAGGGTTAGCATTAGTATTAGAGTAGGGTTTGAATTAGAGTAGGGTTATGGTTTGGTCATGGGTTAGGGTTAGGGTTACGTTTGGGTTAGGGTTAGGGTTAAGCTTATGACACCAAGTTGGCTGATAGAGTTGATCTGCCTGAGGGTAGCGAGGCCCTACAGATGGATCTGGACAGGCTGGATAACTGGGCTGAAGCCAAGGGGATGAGGTTCAACAAGGCCAAAAGCCGGGTCCTGCACTTTGGTCACAACAACCCCAGGCAACGCTACAGGCTTGGGGCGGAGTGGCTGGAAGACTGCCTTGAGGAAATGGACCTGGGGGTGTTGATTGGTGGTCTGCTGAACACAACCAGCAGTGTGCCCAGGTGGCCAAGAAGGCCAATGGCATCCTGGCTTGCAACAGAAACGGTGTTGGCAGCAGGAACAGGGAAGTGATTGTCCCCCTGTACTCAGCTCTGGTGAGGCCGCACCTCGAGTACTGTGTCCAGTTTTGGGCCCCTCGCTGCAAGAAAGACATTGAGGCCTTGGAGCATGTTCCAAGAAGGGCAACAAAACTGGAGAGGGGTCTGGAGAACAGGCCTGATGAGGAGCGGCTGAGGGAGCTGGGAGTGTTCAGTCTGGAGAAGAGGAGGCTCAGGGCAGACCTTATTGCTCTCTATAACTACCTGAAGGGAGGTTGTAGTGAGGTGGGTGTCAGCCTCTTCTCTCATGTAACTGGTGACAGAACTAGAGGGAATGGCTTCAAGCTGCGCCAGGGGAGATTTAGGCTGGACATTAGGAAATAGTGCTTCTCTGAAAGAGGGGTCAGGCAGTGGAATGGGCTGCCCACAGAGGTTGTGGAGCCATTGACTCTGGAGGTGTTCAAAGAACGTTTGGATTTTGTGTTGAGGGACGTGGTTTAGTGAGTACTATTGGTGATCGGTGGATGGTTGGACTGGATGATCTCGAAGGTCTTTTCCAACCTTGGTGATTCTGTGATTCTGTGATTCTGTTACTGTAGAGGTAGGGTTAGGTTTAGCCTAAGGATTGGTGTTAAGGTGAGGGTTATGGTTATGGTTAATGTTAGGTTTAGCCTTAGGATTAGTGTTAGGGTTAGGGCTATGGGTTGGGGTAGGGCTATGGTTGTGGTAGTGTTAGGCTTAGGGTTACGGCTATGGTTATGGTTAGTGTAAGGGTTAGAGTTATGCGTTAGATTCAGAGTTACAATAAGGGTAGGTTTAGGTTTAGGCTTAGGATTAGTGATGGGGTTAGGGTTATGTTTATAATTATGATTATGTTTACGATTAGTGTTAGCTTTGGGTTTAGGTTTAGAGTTAGTGTTTCTGTAAAGGTAGGGTTAGGTTTAGGCTTAGGATTAGTGTTAGGGTAAGGGTTATAGTTAGGCTAAGCGTTAGTATTAGGGTAGGGTTTTAGAGTTAGAGTAGGGTTAGGGTTTGATTTTGGGTTAGGTTTAAGGTTATTAAGGTTATTATTGAAGGCTAGGCTTCAGTGTCAGATTAGTGTGTTTAGTGTTAGGTTTAGGATAGGCTTAGGATTAGTGTTAGGGTTAGGGCTAGGTGTGGTGTTCATGTACGAGTTAGGGTTAGGTTTACGGTTAGTATAAGAGTAGGGTTACTGTTAGGGTTAGGGTTAGGGTAGGGTTAGGGTTGGGGTTAGGATGGTGTTAGCTTTATTTAGGGTTACAGTTAGGGTTAGAATTAGGTTTAGGTTTAGTGTTCGGTCATCAGTGTTCAGGTTAGGGATCATTAAAGACCCATGGATGTGGTCAGTGAGGTCACATGGATGTGATCAGTGTTGTCAGTGCAGAACCATGAGTGTGACTTACTGTTGTCCCCAAAGTCCAGTAGTGTTAGGGTCAATACAGACCAGTGGATCTGACCCAACATTGCTTTATCCCCAGTGATGCCAATTCCTTCAGTGTCCCCCATGTCTGCAATGCCCTCAATATCCAACAATGCCTCCAGTGTCCCCTTTATCCCCAGTACCCTCAGTGCTCCCAGTGCCGCCAGCACTTCATGGAAATCCTTCAGCACTCGGACTCTCTCTCCATGGAAAGCAGCCGTTCCCACATCAGAGGACATTTGGAGCCTCAAAGCAGAGTCCCAATATCCCACAGACTTCAGGAGCTGCCCTGTACCCTTTAGGGCTGATCATGGGTGCCATAACAAGGCTAAAATGCTAATTAAAACGACTTCAGCAGCCATGTATTCGTCTGTTAGCTCCTGACACAGGTCTCAGTCGTGTTGCACTAGGAGGGCTGGCAGTGTGGGAGCAGGACAGTCCTCTGTGGAGGGAATCCAAAAACATTCTCCTTTTGGGTGTATGTGAAGACATTGGGAAAAGTGTCAGTGAGGGGAAGAAGCTTGGTTCATTCTGCCACTGCTGCGATGACCATCCAATGTAGCTGAGCCATTTGTGCCACCGCTGGGCTTTGCCATTCAGAAGTGATCACCTCCTGGCTCTGTTCAGCTCAGCAGACTCGGCTCTCTCAGGCTTTTCTGTCTCCCACATCAGAAGAACTCTGATTTCCAGACTCACAACTCACTGGTTGCAAAAAGGGTTTAACTTCTCACTTTCCAAAGGCTTCTACAGAATTCTGACTTCAAAGTTCCTTACAACAGAATATATCTATCCAATAACTTATAGAAAGTCCATAACTTCATTCCCTGAGATCCCCCACTAAATGCTCCTCTTCCTCTTTGCTTTGTGGCTTGCACTACAGCTGCTGCCAGGAAGCATGACTGCATTTTACTGCTCTTCTGTTTCTCTTGTTATTTATATTCCTCTTCTGCTTCCTCCCCACTGTTGCTCACTTTGTAGGCAATCTCTGCCAGTTGTCATAGAGGCGTGAAACCCCATCAGCTTTCTGCAGCTTCTTTTGGATATCAGAGGCCAACAGTCCAATGAATAGCATGTGAAACATTTTATTTCTCTTCCTGTCCAGCATCCAAACCAGCCCAGTTCAGGTGAGCTCTTTGTCACACGTCTGTGTGGTGTCAGTGTGTCCCCAAAGATCCCTCCTGCTGTCGCCAGTGGGGATGGCAGGGAAAAGCACAGTGGAAACACAATGTGGCACCCAAAGTGTGTGGTGAAAGATGGCTGGTCGTGCTGGGGACTGCATGTGACATCCCATGTGGGACACCACATAGGAGCCACGTGTGCTGTGTTTGGCATCCCCTTGGAGGACACCACGCACTGGCAGCGCTTTGCAGGCAGCGTGTGACAACTGAGAGGTGACAGCCTGTGTGGGACACCCCACCAGGGACTGCAATTGCAGCTGCATGCATGGCAGCCTATGGCAGATCCCCAAAGACACCACGCCTTGAGGAAAATTACAACATCAGGAGGTGAAATCATGTCACTTCTTGTCCCCATGAGAAACTGAAATGCAGCTCTCCGGCCACTCCCTGTCTCCACTGCAGTCTCGCTGTCTCCAAGCTGCTCCTGCCTCATGGCACCAATGGCTCTGGCCCTCATCCTTGGTGAGTGACAATGGGGATGTGGTACCACAGGGGTTGGTGGCCCTGTGTGGGACCAAGACCGTGTCCCTTGCAGGTTGGTGGCTGGTGGCAGCGAGCAGGGCACAGCATCGTGAGTATGGGGATGGGGGGAATGGGGAGAGAGGGAGGGGAGTGTGGTCAGGGTGCCATCAGAGGGGCAGAGGAGGGTGTGCAGGAACAAGGCTGACTGCTGTCCCCTGTCCTAGTGCCCCGACCCTCCCTGTCGCTGCATCCCAGCCAGGGGGTGTCCCTGGGGAACAATGTCACACTAAGGTGCCACCTCCCCCAGCCAGCTGCCTGGGTCCAGCTCTATAGGGAAAGACCTTGGAGATTCTTAAAGCACATGGACATGGTACAGGACATGGCTGAGTTCCCCTTGGTTAGTGTAAAGAAAGAAGATGCAGTGAAATATCTGTGTCAGTACCGGGTGTTGGAGCCACCAGGGACATCGGAGAAGAGTGAACCCGTGGAGCTGGTGGTGACAGGTGAGGGCACTGGGGACAGTGGTTGGCCCTGAGCTTTCCCCACAGGGCCGTGTCCCATTGCTGTCTCCCCTTTCAATACAGATCCCAAATTGCCCCCACCCAGTATTTCCGTGAGCTCTGGGAGAAACGTGGGGACAGGAACCAATGTCACCATCTGGTGCAGCAACCAGCAGAACAGGGGCACCATCTTCCTGCACAAGGATTAGCACTCAGACCCTACCCAGCGCCAGAACCCTGATGCTGGGGGTGTGGCCACCTTCACCATCTTTAGGGTGACACAAGCTGACTCTGGCACCTATAGGTGCTCCTGCCGCATTGGAGGCTTCTACCTTCTTTCCTCACCCCTTGGGGACAGTGTGACTCTCAAGGTGACACCAGCACCTGAACCCCCAGGTAGGTCTGAGGCCCTATTTCAATGTCCTTCGTGTCACTCATTTCTGGCAGTTTCTCTGCATCCTGTCATCATTGAGGTGGTGGCCAGGGATGAGGACATGCACACTGCTGGACCCCACAGGTGATGTGAGGAGGTCCCATGGGAACCTGGTGGTGGCAGTGGTGAGGGGCTGCGCTGCTGCCCTTGTCTTTGGCCTGGGCCTTTTCTTTGTCCTGGATGCCCGCAGCCTCTGGATACGAAGAGATGACAGCCCTGGTGGGGAAGACAGCTGAATCACTTTGGCACTCAGTAGAACACCTTTAGATCCCCCCAACTATGTTCTGCTTCCTCTTTCATAGATACGTACGCTCCAATCTCCCTTACATACCACTCAGTGCCATACACATCCTTTCAGCTGTGTCCTTCCTCATATTCCATCCCGTATAGGTGGATAAATCCCCTTCACTTTCCCCTGCCTTCACTTCTGTGCACTACTGATCCCTCTCGTGCTCTCCGGTGCCCTCCATATCCCCCATTCCACTCTCCTTCTCATTTTGATACAGATGCCTCTTCCCCAGGAAGGCCGAGTCCATCCAGTTCCAGGACAATAACTGAGACAGGGAAACCCTAACCCCAACCTGCCCCTTGGGAACACCCATACCCTACCTGGAACCCCAAGCACTGTCCATGTGGATCCTAAGTGACTTCCAGTTTCTTATGGCTTACTCAGTCTTCATGTGCATCCCCAAATCCAGCCCACGGGATACTCAAAGTGTGGATCACAGGAATTCCAGGTGCAATCCCCCAGCCACTCTGGTGCTCTTCCAGCCCTACACACACCCAGATCCTTTAGGAACCCCCAGCATTGAGAATATAGCACCTGCGTAGACCGCAGCCAGCACAAAGCCCCAGGGAATCCCCAAACCTCCTTCACAGCACCCAGATGCCACGGGCATCCCCAAGCCATAGGAACCCACAAATGACATGCATAGTTACCCCCAGTATCTCACCTATTGAGTCCCCAGATCTGCATCTCCCCAGACCCCGTAGTCCTTAACACCCCGCAGAACTCATGGGCACACTCAAACCATAAGGAAACACCCCAAAAACACGATTGGATCTCTGAAACAAAGCAATTCCAGGCTCCCAAGTCCACCTGCCCTGTTACCCAATCTTAGCCACCAGAATTCCAAATGCCTCCAGTCTAACATCCCCATATATTTACCAGTCTACCCCATACACTTCACAATGACACCACATACCTAAATGCTCACTTCTAACCCCACAATCTCTTCATGTACTCCTCGAGTCTCTTAACATCCAGTGGGACTGCAAGTCCTTCCCAAGTAGAAGCATTGGTCAGAGAGAGGCGGGCAGTTGTGTTCAGCATCACTTATTTAATAAGCATATAAATGTTATTACCATTACAATACTGCTATTTCTCTCTTCCTTTTTAGTCTGAGTAAACAGTTTTGGTCTAAAACAATGAGCTTTGTCTTTCTTTGTCTGATTCTCTTGGCAAACCACAAAGAGTAAGGTCAATGCTTGAAGGGCTGTATGTTGCTGAGCAGCTGTCAGGCGACAGCATCACAATCCTTGTGGTGGCCAACGTGGGGCCCGAAGGGTGCAGATCCCGACAGCTGTGAGCAGAGCGTGTTCCAACACAACTGCTCTCAGCGGTACAGCAGCCTCAGAGCTGCTGCTCACAGCGCTCAGCTGTTCCTTCACTCGGTGCCATCCATCACAGCTCTCAGGGCTGTTCCCTTCACTGCGCTGGCGCTGCTTCTCCCCTCTGAGGGCTGCCCTGCAATTCTGGATGCTTCTGCCCGTTTGTCTGCAGCGTGTGCTCGTGTGACAGCGGCCATGGATGCAATGTGCTCCTTGTGCTCAGCAGTGCCATCACTCTGCCACTGCAGGACCCTCATCACAGGAACTCCTCACACGGGCACTCTCTGCTCCACAGAATTACAATCCAACAACAAAACACATTTGCTGACATTTTCTCTGTGCTTGCTACCTCTCCAACACTTGCCATAACAAGGCTCTTGCCAGAACAACAGAGGCTGCAAAGCACCAGATGCTGTGAGATAACCGCACAGCCTTTGTGTGTCCACCAATGGCACTGCTTCACCGCAAGAACATTTCTGGCACAAACACATTTCTGACAAACGTTGTCATTGTGAACTCACTTCTTCACAACCTTGTGATGCTGCAGCTGCCAACCAGCAGGCAGGAAGGGATGCCCAGAGAAGCTGCATTTTGTGCTTTCTCCTTTTTGCCTGTTGGAGACTTCAGCCACTGGATGAGCACTCTCATCCCCCCTTCTTCTCCAGCACTGCATCTCCTCTCAATGGACCATGATTGTTTTTCTCCCTCCATCTCCCTCTACTACATTCTTTCAGTTCAACTCTACATTTTCTCTCTTTTCTTTTTTCTCCCTCTTCCTCATTATCCTCCATCTTTTACTCTTCTGCTGCATCCTCCAGTCATCTTTTACTCTTCTGCTGCAGCCTAAACGTGGATTTCGCTGTAACAAGCAAATCAGGCATTAACACCAGTGTCCAATTATCCTTTATCCGTATCGCTCCATAATTGTTACTTGGAATTCCCCTAATTTTCTTGCAGAGCAGTTGATTGGTTGCTGATGGACAGTTCAATAAATGGTCTTCTGTTGCTCCTCTGAGTCACTGTCTGACTCTGTTGCCCTGGAGACCCCAGGAAAGCACGGACTGCACTCTTGGAGAACTGTGCAGAGAGTCTGGCATCCCTTGGGGGACAGCATGCCAGGGAACAGACTCACAGCCCTTTGGGGACAGTGTGTGACACCCCAGTGTTGACAGCATGTGTGGGGCACCTCAACAGGCTCAGAGTGCAGTGAACACCTGTCCACTTGTCCCAACACAGATGTGCACCACAGATGTGCCAAATCAGGAGGTTACATCACATCATCCTGCACCCCGGTGGAAACTAAAAGCAGCTCTCCGGCCACTTTCTTTCTCGGCTGCAGTCTTGCTGTCCCCAATCTGCTCCTGCCTCATGGCACCAATGGCGCTGGCCCTCACCCTGGGTCAGTCAGTGGATCCCACATCCCAGTTCACACCTTGGAGCGCACAGAAAACATCACTATGGAGACCCACATCCTTCCCATGAGGCCCATAAATGACCCCAGCCCTGGACTCATACCGTGACATTTATGTGCACCACCTGTATCCACACCATGCAAATGCAAAATCTGCAATTTGAGGACCCCTCAGCCCACAAACCTTAGTCCCCAGACCCACTGAAGACCTCCAAGTCTTAACTGTCCCCCCCTCCCATATAGGCACTCACAATTCGAGTAGAGGGGCTCTAAATGCACTCACAGGGAAGCCCAATGTCTTGTGGGGACCCCAAAACAACGCTTCTGTGTTCCCCAAGTCTCCAAACACCTCAGGACCATATGGGGACCCCAAAACCCTGGCTGGACTTACAAACATCCCCCATGCTGACTCCAAATCTAAGACCCCCCCCAGAACTCCAGCCTCACCCTCATAGTTACATCCACCTCATACCTACACCAGAGGCACAAACTCAGCCCACCCATCTTGGGAACCGCTATGGTAGCATCCCACTCTCCACCTCTATCTCCAGGTGCCCCCAAGGACAGCGAGGATCTGACTTATGTCCAGATGCCAGCTGCCATCCCGTGCTCCCAGACTCCCAGTTCCTCCACAGTACCCCAACCCACCGTTACCTACACCACAGTGAGCACTGAATTACCGTGTTGATGGGCCTCCACAGGTGTCTCATTTTTTGGGTATGTGGAAGGGGACGGACCTTAAATTCCCTGCTTGGAACTCCCTCGTGTCCTCTTCTAACCACAGACATAATTCTCTCCCCAAATCTAATGGTTCCGATTTACCACTGGGGCACCCAAATGCTTCCCACTCACACCAAATCCCTCAGTGCTCATCTCTTACTTCAAGGTACTTCTTCATCCTTGCAAATATTTTAACACACTTTGAAACCTCCAGATCCTCTTCAATTCAATCCAAAACACCACCACTATTCCTCTGAGACACCCTCATCTGTCCTAATCTACCCCTCTTCAGAAGATACCAAAAATGACCATTTCTTCCACTTCCATCTCCTACAGATGTCCGATACATCCCCTAAAGATCCCTCCAAAATCCCCTGCCTCCCATTCTGTCCTGCAGTTATCATTGGTCTTTGCCTGGTGAGTACAGACACAGGGAGCACAAGCGAAGGGCACACATGAGCAGCAATGTGTCCAGCTGTTGGTGCACACACACGGCATCACACAGACACACACAGAGGCACAGAGTTCAGCGTGTCCCACACGTGTGTTTGGACACCTGTTGTGCACGTGGGATGGTGCACACACGTTTAATGCACAGCCACGAGTTCACGTGGACAGGTACATGGATGTAATTCACAGGTGATGGTGAGCACACAGAGCACACCGGCACTGTGCACACTTGATGTGTGCACACAACATCCACGTCTTTGTGTCCACAGATGGGGGCATCAGCGGGGTCCCCCAGTGACCACCTCGGCGTAGATAATGGGGGGTTGAGGGGTGGTAGAAGAGCCAGGGGTGTGGGTGCTGGGGGTCAGTACTTGCAGCTCGGCGTAGGTCAGAGCCTGGCTGTCAGCGGGGGACACCTGGGGACACAGGGACAGCAGTGTGAGCATGGGATCCCAACATGCCTGAGGGGATGGTGGCATTGTGTAATGTGTGGGGGCTGTGCGAGAGGGGTTGTTGGGAGTCTGGGGTGGTGTAGATTTTGGGAAGCTGTGGGTGTGACATTGGGGTTCCCTGTGGGTGGTGTTTGGGTGTCCTGCTATGTTTTGGGGCTGCCCATGGAGTCTGAGGGTGTGGTTAAGGCTTGGAGCATGCCAGGGGGCGTCAGTTTGGGATTTGGGGCATCCCCTTGGTGGAGATTTGGAGGTCCCCATGGGCTGGATTTGAGGGTGCACACAATGTCATGGGAAGCCATAAAATGTGGGGGGTTCTTTGCAGACTTCATGGGCAGGGTTTGGGTTTCCATGTGAGGGGCAGGGGCAATGGGGTAGGTTGGGGTAAGGTGTCCCCTGACCCAGACACTGACCTGGAATTGCACGGCCTCAGGGCTTCTGGGGGTGGCACCTGAGTCATAAATTAGAAGGGAGAGGAGGGATGTTATGGGGGCACCAATCAACACTCGTGGGGATCTGTAGGGGCTCTATGGGGGTCAAAGCCATTTAATCCTTTCCCCACCAGGGTACTCATCTCTCTGTATTCGCCTTCTCTGGGCAGCAAGGAGGAACGAGACTATGAGGATGAGGATGATGAGAATCACAGCAGCACAACTCCCTGCCACCGCTGCCACCGGGTTCAAGCTGGGACCCCTATTGTCACCTGTGGGGTCAAAGTGTTTCAGCTGTCCCTGTACCCAGCCCCTTTCTCAACGGAGGTGGGATGCAGAGACAGGGTCAACCACAGCTGAGAAGTGGAGCACGGAATGAGGGGCTCAAACCTACCTGGATGTGCAGATCTGGCAATCACTTCCAGGGTCACATTATCTCCGAGGCATGAGGACAGATGGTAAAAGCCCCCAGCGTGGTAGGAGCACCTATAGGTGCCAGAATCAGCTACGGTCACCCCAAAGAGGGTGAAGGTGGCTGTGCCCTGATCGTTGGGTTTTTGTTGCTGGAGAGGGGCTGAGTGCCCATCCTTGTGCAGGAAGATGGTGCCCCCATAGTTCTTGTTGTCGCACTGGATGGTGACATTGGTCCCCGTCTCCACACGTTCCTTGGGGATCAGGGAAATGCTGGGTGGGGGATAGCTGGGATCTGAGTGCAGAGAGGAGACAGGGATGGAACACAGCTCTGTGGCAACAGCCCAGGGCCATCTCCTTCCCCAGTGCCCTCACCTGTCAGCACCAGCTCCACAGGGTCACTCTTCTCCGATGTCCCTGGTGGCTCCAGCACCCGGTACTGGCACTGATATCTCACTGCATCTTCCTTCTTTACACGAACCAAGGGGAATTCAGCCATGTCCTGTACCATGTCCATGTCCATGTGCTTTTCAAATCCCGAATATCCATCCTTGTAGAGCTGAACTCGTGCAGCCTGCTGGGGGAGGTGGCACCGCAGGGTGACAGTGTCCCCTAAGGACACCCCGTGGCTGGGGTGCAGCGACAGGGAGGGCTGGGGCACTAGGACAGGGGACAGCAGTCAGCCTTCTCCCTGCACACCGTCCTCTGCCCCTCTCATAGTCCTCTGACCACACTCCCCTCCCTCTTTTCCCATTCTCCCCTTGTCCCCATACTTACGTTTCTGTGCCCTGCTCGCTGCCACCAGCCACCAACCTGCAAGGGACACGGTCCTGGTCTCACACAGGGCCACCAACCCCCATGGCACCACATCCCCATTGCCACTCACCCAGGATGAGGGCCAGTGCCGTTGGTGCCATGAGGCAGGAGCAGCTTGGGGACCGTAAGACTGCAGCAGAGACGGGGAGTGGCCGGAGAGTTACTTTCAGTTTCCCACTGGGCACAGGATGATATAATGTCACCTCCTGATGTGGCAATGTGAGCCCTTAGTGGTAATGACGCTGTGGTGTCCTTTTGTAGTGGGACAAGTGGAGAAGTGTTCACTGCACACTGTGCCTGTTGAGGTGCCCCACACACACTGTCAACACTGGGGTGTTACATACTGTCCCCAAAGGGTGTGTGTCCTGTCATGCTGTCTCTAAAGGGACGCCAGATTCTCTGCACAGTGCCCCAATAGGGCAGTCTGTGCTTTCCTGGAGTCTCCAGGGCAGCAGAGTCAGACGGTGACTCAGAGGAGCAACAGAAGACCATTTATTGAACTTTCCAGCAGCAACCAATCAGCTGCCCTGCAACAAAATTAGGGGACTTCCTAGTAACAATTCTTGAGGGATACGGATCAAGGATCCTTGGACACTGGTGTTATTGCCTGATCTGCTACTTCCAGGGAAATGTAGGTTATGGCTGCTGCCCAAGAAGAGTAAAAGATGACTGGGAGGAAAGTGAGGAAGAGAGAGAGAAAGAAAGGAGAGAAAATGGAGAGTAGGACAGAAAGAGTGTAAGAGAGAGAGATGGAGAAAAGCAATCATGGTCCATTTTGAGGAGTTGCAGTGCCGGAGCACTAGAGGGAATGAGAGTGCTCATCCAATGGCTGAAGTCTCCAACTGGCAAAAAGGAGACAGCACAAAATGCAGCTTCTCTGGGCATCCCTTTCTGTCTGTTGGTTGGCAGCTGCAGCATAGCAAGGTTGCAAAGAAGTGAGTTCACACTGACAGGTTTGTCAGAAATGTGTCTGTGCCAGAAATGTTCTTGCGGTGAAGCAGTGCCATTGGTGGACACACAAAGGCTGTGCGGTTATCTCACAGCATCTGGTGCTTTGCAGCCTCTGTTGTTCTGGCAAGAGCCTTGTCTTGCAAGTGTTGGAGAGGTAGCAAGCACACCAAAAAAATGTCAGCAAATGTGTTTTGTAGTTCGATTGTAATTCTGTGGAGCAGAGAGTGCCCGTGTGAGGAGTTCCCGCGGTGAGGGTCCTGCAGTGGCAGAGTGATGGCACTGCTGAGCACAAGGAGCACATTGCATCCATGGCCGCTGTCACACGAGCACACGCTGCAGACAAACGGGCAGAAGCATCCAGAATTGCAGGGCAGCCCTCAGAGGGGAGAAGCAGCGCCAGCGCAGTGAAGGGAACAGCCCTGAGAGCTGTGATGGATGGCACCGAGTGAAGGAACAGCTGAGCGCTGTGAGCAGCAGCTCTGAGGCTGCTGTACCGCTGAGAGCAGTTGTGTTGGAACACGCTCTGCTCACAGCTGTCGGGATCTCCACCCTTCGGGCCCCACGTTGGGCACCACAAGGACTGAGGTGTTGTCACCCGACAGCTGCTCAGCAACACTCAGCCCTTCCAGCATTGACCTTTCTCTTTGTGGTTTGCCAAGAGAATCAGACAAAGAAAGACAAAACTCATTGGTTGAGACAAATACTGTTTACTCAGACTAAAAAAGAAGAGAGAAATAACAGTAATGATAATAAAAATTATATGCTTACTAAAACAGTGATGCTCAGCACAATTGCCCATCACTCTCTGACCAATGCTTCTACTTGGGAAGGAGTTGCATTCCCAGTGGGTGTTGAGAGATCTGAGGAGTACAAGGAAGGATTGTGGTATTAGAAGTGAGCATTTAGGTATTTGGTGTCATTGTGTATGGGGTACACTGGTAAATATATGGGGTTGTTAGACTGGAGGCATTTGGAATTCTGGTGGCTAAGATTGGGTAACAGGGGCCTGATCTTGGGAGCCTGGAATTGCTTAGTTTCAGAGATGCAATTGTGTTTCTGAGCTGTTTCCTTATGGTTTGAGGGTGCGCATGAGTTCTGAGGGGTGTTAAGGAGTAGGGCGTCTGGGGAGACCTAGATCTGGGGACTCAATAGGTGAGATACTGGGGGTAACTATGCATGTCATTTGTGGGTTCCACTATGGCTTGGGGATGCCCGTGGCATCTGGGTGCTGTGAAGGAGGTTTGGGGATTCCCTGGGGCTTTGTGCTGGCTGCGGACTACGCAGGTGTTATATTCTCAATTCCAGGGGATTCTAAAGGATCTGGGTGTGTGTAGGGCTGGAATAGCACCAGAGTGGCTGGGGGATTGCACCTGGAATTCCTGTGATCTATATTTTGAGTATCCCATGGGCTGGATTTGGGGATGCACATAAAGACAGAGTAAGCCATAAGAAGCTGGAAGTCACTTGGGATCCACTTGGACAGTGCTTGGGGTTCCAGGTAGGGTATGGGTGTTCCCAAGGGACAGGTTCGGTTTAGGGTTTCCCTGACTCAGATTTTGTTCTGGAACTGAATGGACTCAGCCCTCTTGGGGGTGAGGCACCTGGATCGGAATTGGGATGGGACTGGAATGGGGGTTATGGAGAACCCCAAAGAGCACGAGAGGGATCAATAGTGCACAGAAGTGGAGGCTGGGGAAAGTGAAGGGGATTGATCCATGTGTACGGGATGGAAGATGAGGAAGGACACAGCTGGGGGAAGGTGTAGAGATTGAAAGGTCTGGGAGAGAGATTGGAGGGTATATACACTATCAGAGAGGAAGCGGAACATAATTGGGTGTGATCTAAAGGTGCTTTTTTGAGTGCCAAAGTGATTCAGCTGTCTTCCCCACCAGGGCTGTCATCTCTTCGTATCCAGAGGCTGCGGTTATTGAGGACAAAGTAGAGGCCCAGGCCAAAGACGAGGGCAGCAGCGCAGCCCCTCACCACTGTCACCACCAGGTTCCCATGGGACCTCCTCACATCACCTGTGGGGTCCAGCAGTGTGCATGTCCCCATCCCCGGACATCACCTCCATGGGGATGGGATGCAGAGACACTGCCAGAAATGAGTGACATCAGGGACACCAAAATGGGGTGCTCAAACCTACCTGGATGTGCAGATCTGGCAATCACTTCCAGGGTCACATTATCTCCGAGACATGAGGACAGACGGTAAAAACTCCCAGATGGCAGAAGTCTCCAACTGGCAAAAAGGAGACAGCACAAAATGCAGCTTCTCTGGGCATCCCTTTCTGTCAGCTGGTTGGCAGCTGCAGCATCGCAAGGTTGTAAAGAACTGAGTTCACACTGACAGGTTTGTCAGAAATGTGTCTGTGCCAGAAATGTTCTTGCGGTGAAGCAGTGCCATTGGTGGACACACAAAGGCTGTGCGGTTATCTCACAGCATCTGGTGCTTTGCAGCCTCTGTTGTTCTGGCAAGAGCCTTGTTATGGCAAGTGTTGGAGAGGTAGCAAGCACAGAGAAAATGTCAGCAAATGTGTTTTGTTGTTGGATTGTAATTCTGTGGAGCAGAGAGTGCCCGTGTGAGGAGTTCCTGCGGTGAGGGTCCTGCAGTGGCAGAGTGATGGCACTGCTGAGCACAAGGAGCACATTGCATCCATGGCCGCTGTCACACGAGCACACGCTGCAGACAAACGGGCAGAAGCATCCAGAAGCCTGGGGGGAGGGGTAGAAGATAGAAGTGCAGAACTCACAGGTGATGATATCTGTTTACTAAGACTGAAGAGAGCTATCACAGTGAGTGATATCATGATGAGAATGGCATATATTTTCAAAGTGATGCACAGTGCAGTGCCTCCAAACCCTCCTGATGCTGAGACCAGGATAGAAGAGCAGTGGGGAGACACTGGGTGGGATCTCCAGGGGATTGAAGTGGAGTTTGATGAATCATGTTTTGAGGTTAGTGAGCAATCAGTGTGATTGTGGGGTGGATTGTGAAGGACTTGGGTGTCCACTAGGAATGGTGTTTGTTTTTTGGGTGGATTAAGGAGTACTTCAGATCTGAAGGGATGTTATGGGATTTGTGGGGGATCAAGAAGGATTTATGGGTTAGAGTGGAAAATTCGGGGATTTGGTTGGTCTGGGAATGAGATGAGGTGCATAGGTGAGGATTTGGGGATGTCATATTTCTCAGGATTTGGGGATGAAAGCGTGGGATCACACTATCGTGGATCTGCAACTGGGGAACTTGGGTTTTGTCCCTTTCAGAGCTCCTTAACAATGAGGCACCGCGGGTGTGGGGGCATCAGGAGGGGTCCCTCAGTATCCACGTGGGTGTGGATAATGGGGGGCTGAGGGGTGGCAGCTGCACTGGGTGGCTGGGGACCAGGGGTCACAGCATGAATCTCGGCGTAGCTCAGACGCTCACTGTCACTGGGGGGCACCTGGAGACACAGGGGAACAGCGGGGTGTCACCATGGGGGTCCACAACAGGCTTTGGAGGGGGATTGATGGTGTTGGTATTTGGGAGTGGTGTTCAAGAGGGTGGGTGTGGAGTTGTGCTGTCCTTCTCTTAGAGGATCCCAAGGGGGATGTTTGGAGGTCCTGCTGTGGTTTGGGTGTGCTCAAAGGGTCTGAGAATATTCAGGGATTGTGGGACCACAGGGGATTCAATTTGTCATCCCTGTGGGTTATACATTGGGATTCCATATCTGCTGCTTTTGAGGGTTCCTTTAATCGGTTTGTGAGAGCTTTTTGGGGTCTGGGACATGTTTAGAGCCTGGAGAGCTCCAATGAGTGTGAAGGCTGAGATTTGGAGACTGGCTTTACCACAGCATTCAGAATTCAAGTCCCACATGCGCTGGATTTGGGAGATTACATATCAAGTTAGGGTAAGCCACATGGCGTTGGTGGTCCTTTGTGGTAATTCTGAGCAGGGTTTGGTGAGGCCCTAAGGGGAATGCTGGGATTTGTGTCCCCTGACCCAGACACTGTCCTGGATCTGCATAGCTTCTGCATTTGGGGGAGCTCCTGTGTCAGCAACTGGAGAAGGTGGGAGTTACGGGGAGGTCATGAGTCACGCACAAGGAGCCCTGAAGGGAATCTATAGGGGATCAAAGGGCAGGCAAGGGACACCTGGGAGAATCTATATGGGGTAGAAGTGCAGGCAGGAGACACTGGGGGAATCGGTAGGGATGGTAGACATTTAAAAGCTTCCTCACCACAGTTCTAACATCTCTCTGTATCCAGAGGCTGCGGGCATCGATGATGAAGAAAACTGCAAGGCCAAAGATGAGTGCAGCCACAAAGCCTCTCACCAGTGCCAGCACCAGATTGGCACGGGACTGCTCCTCAGCACTTGTGGAGTCCGGGTGTTTGGGTGTCCCTATTGCCACCCACAACCCCTATTCAGCCCGGATGCAGCAACACAGCGACCCATCCGTGGCAGGGGGTGCACGCAAATGGGGGGCTCAGGCTTACGTGGGGATGCAGGTGTGAGTGTCACCTCCAGAATCACGTTACTCCCAAAGGGTGAGGACAGAAAGGGGTAAGCCCAGGGGCGGTAGGAGCACCTGTAGGTGCCGCTGTCAGCTGGGGTCACCCCAAAGATGGTGAAGGTGGCTGTGTCCACCACATCGGGGTCCTGGCGTTGGATGGGGGCTGAGCACCCATCCTTGTGCAGGAAGAAGGCGGCCCCATAGTCCTTGTTCCAGCACTGGATGGTGACACTGGTCCCTGTCTCCACACATTCCTCAGGGCTGAGGGAAATGCTGGGTGGGGGGAAACTGTGATCTGCATGAACGGAGGGGACAGCAGTGGGACAAGGTCCTGTTGGGAGCAAGCAGAGCCATCTGCTGTCCCCAGTGCCCTCACCTGTCAGCACCAGCTCCACAGGATCACTCTTCTCTGATTCCTCTGCTGACCAAGACACCCAGTACTGACACCGATATGTACCTGCGTGCTCCCGATTTGTGTTCAAGAAGGAGAACTCTGCAGTGTCCTGCTTCTTGTACTTGTAATTGCTGTCTGTCCGATGTCCTTCCTGGTACAGCCAGACCCAGGCAGCCGACCTGGGCAGGTGGCACAGCAGGGTGACATTGTCCCCCAGGGACACCCCCTGGCTGGGTTGCAGCGACAGGGAGGGTCGGGACACTAGGACAGGGGACAGCAGTCAGCCTTCTCCCTGCACACCTTCCCCTCTCATGGCCCCCTGACCACGCTCCCCTCCCTCTCTCCCCATTCTCCCCCTATCCCCATACTCACGATGCTGTGCCCTGCTCGCTGCCACCAGCCACCAACCTGCAAGGGACACGGTCCTGGTCCCACACAGGGCCACCAACCCCCTTGGCTCCTCATCCCATTGTCACTCATCAAGGATGAGGGCCAGCACCATTGGTGCCATGAAACAGAAGCAGCTTGGGGACAGCAAGACTGCAGTGGGGAAAGGATGTGGCCGAAGAGCTGCTTTCAGATTCCCCCTGAGCACAGGATGATGAGACGTCACCTCCTGATGTGGTTGCACTGTGGTGTCCCTCTGTGGTGGGACAAGTGGAGAGGTGCCCACTGCACACTGTGCCTGTTGAGGTGCCCCACACGCTGTCAACCCTGGGTGATTCCAGACAGCCACCATGGCTTCACCAAGGGCAGATCATGCCTGACCAATGTTATGCCCTTCTAAGATGATGTGAGGGCTTTAGTGGACGGGGGAAGGGCAGTAGATGTCATCTACCTGGACTTCTGCAAGGACTTTGACATGGTCCCTCACCACATCCTTCTCTCTAAATAGGAGGGGTGTGGATTTGAGGGGTGGACTGTTTGATGGATTAGGAATTGTCTGGCAAGGCACAGCCAAAGGGTTGTGATGGGTGGTTCTGTGTCAGGGTGCTGCACTTGGGTGAGGGCAATCCCAGGGATTTATCCAAACTGGGGGAAGATCTCCATGAGAGCAGCCCTGTGGAGAAGGAGTTGGAGGTCCTGGTTGGTGGACGAGAAGCTGGACATGAGCCAGCAGTGTGCATTTGCAGCCCGGAAAGCCAACTGTGTTGTGGGCTGCATTACAAAAGGGAAAGCCAGCAGGGTGAAGGAGGTGACTGTCCCACTCCACTCAGTTCTTGTGAGGCCCCATCTGCAGGACTGTGTCCAGGCCTGGGGCCCCCAGTACGGGAAGAGCATGGAGCTCTTGGAGCAGGTCCAGAGGAGGGTCACTAAGATAATCAGAAGGCTGGAGCACCTCTCCTATGAGGAAAGGGTGAGGGAACTGTGCTTGTTCAGCTTGGAGAAGAGAAGGTTCCAGGGAGACCTCACTGTGGCCTTCCAGAACTTGAAGGGAGCGTATTAACAGGAGGGGCAAAAGCTGCTTATGAGGGTGGATAGTGATAGGACAAGGGGGAATGTTTTAAACAGCGACAGGGGAGGTTTCAGTTAGATATTAGAAGGAAGTTTTTCACGCTGAGGTGGTGACGCACTGGAACAGGTTGCCCAAGGAAGTTGTGGATTTCCTATCCCCTGAGCTATTCAAGGCAGGCTGGGTGTAGCTCTGGGTAGCCTGGTCTAGTGGCTGGCAATCCAGCGCATAGCAGGTGGGTTTAAACTCGATGATCATTGTTGTTCTTTTCAGCCCAGGCCATTCTATGATTCTATGATTATGATACCTAGACACTGGTGCTATTGCCTTATCAGTAACTTCCAGGGAAATTTAGGTTATGGCTGCAGCAGAAGAAGAGTAAAAGGTGACTGGGAGGAAAAAGAGGAAGAGAGAGAAAAAGAAAGAAAGGAGAGAAAATGGAGAGAAGCAGAGAAAGAACATTAGAGAGAAAGATGTGGGGGGAGAAAGCAATTGTTGTCCATTTTGAGGAGCTGGAGCTGCAGTGCTGGAGCAGAAGGGGGGATGAGAGTGCTCATCCAATGGCTGAAGTCTCCAACTGGCAAAAAGGAGACAGCACAAAATGCAGCTTCTCTGTGCATCCCTTCCTTTCTGCTAGTTGGCAGCTGCAGCATCACATGGTTGCAAAGAAGTGAGTTCACAATGACAGGTTTGTCAGAAATGTGTTTGTGCCAGAAATGTTCTTGCGGTGAAGCAGTGCCATTGGTGGACACACAAAGGCTGTGCGGTTATCTCACAGCATCTGGTGCTTTGCAGCCTCTGTTGTTCTGGCAAGAGCCTTGTTATGGCAAGTGTTGGAGAGGTAGCAAGCACAGAGAAAATGTCAGCAAATGTGTTTTGTTGTTGGATTGTAATTCTGTGGAGCAGAGAGTGCCCGTGTGAGGAGTTCCCGCGGTGAGGGTCCTGCAGTGGCAGAGTGATGGCACTGCTGAGCACAAGGAGCACATTGCATCCATGGCCGCTGTCACACGAGCACACGCTGCAGACAAACGGGCAGAAGCATCCAGAAGCCCAGGGGAGGGGTAGAAGATAGAAGTGCAGAACTCACAGGTGATGATAAGATCTGTTTACTAAGTCTGAAGGAAGCAATCACAGTGAGTGATATCATGATGACAATGGCATATATTTTCAAAGTGATGCACAGTGCAGTGCCTCCAAACCCTCCTGATGCTGAGACCAGGGCAGAAGAGCAGGAGGGAGACACTGGGTGGGATCTGGAGGGGGTCAGAGTGGAGGTGGATGACAGGTGGTGTGGTGTTAGAGGGCACTCAGTGCGATTGTGGGGAGGATTGGGAAGAATTTGGTGGTCAAATCCTGGAAGGAATGGTGTTGGGTTTTTTGGGGTGGATTAAGGAGTACTTGTCAACTCAAAGGAATAATTAAGGGATTTGAGGGGGATCAGGAATGATTTCTGGATTAGTGTGGAGAATTCAGGGAATTGGTGGGTCTGGGAACGAGATGAGGTGCATAGGTGAGGATTTGGGGATGTCAGTTCTCTTGGGATGAAAGGGTGGGATCATGGTATCGTGGATCTCCAAGCAGGGAATTTGGAGTGTGTCCCTTTCAGAGCTCCTTAACAATGAGGCACCGCGGGTGTGGGAGTATCAGCAGGGGTCCCCCAGTATCCACAGCCCCCCATGGATGTGGATAATGGGGGGCTGAGGAGTCGCAGCTGCCCTGGGTGGCCGGGGACCAGGGGTCACAGCATGAATCTCAACGTAACTCAGATGCTAACTGTCACTGGGGGGGCACCTGTAGACACAGGGGAACAGCGGGGTGCCACCATGGGGTCTGCAACAGGCTTTGGAGGGGGATTGATGGTGTTGGTATTTGGGAGTGGTGTTTAAGAGGGTGGGTGTGGAGTTGTGCTGTCCTTCTCTTAGAGGATCCCAAGGGGGATGTTTGGAGGTCCTGCTGTGGTTTGGGTGTGCTCAAAGGGTCTGAGAGTGTTTAGGGTTTGTGGGACCACAGAGGATTCGATTTGTCATCCCTGTGAGTTATATATTGGGATTCCATATCTGCAGCTTTTGAGGGTTCCTTTAATTGGTTTGTGAGAGCTTTTTGGAGTCTGGGACATGTTTAGAGCCTGGAGAGCTCCAATGAGTGTGAAGGCTGAGATTTGGAGTCTGGCTTTAGCACAACATGCAGAATTTGAGTCCCCCATGAACTGGATTTGGGAGATTACATATCAAGTTAGGGTAAGCCATATGGGGTTGGTGGTCCTTTGGGGTAATTCTGAGCAGGGTTTGGTGAGGCCCTAAGGGGAATGCTGGAATTTGTGACCCCTGACCCAGACACTGTCCTGGAACTGCACGGCCTCTGCATTCAGGGGGGCTCCTTTGTCAGCATCTGGAGAAGGTGGGAGGTATGGGGACGTCATGACTCAAGCTCGAGGAGCCCTGAAGGGAACCTATAGGGGAACAAAGGGCAGGCAAGGGACACCTGGGAGGATCTATATGGGGTAGAAGTGCATGCAGGGAACACTGGGGGAATCAGTAGGGGATGGTAGACACTTAAAAGCTTCCTCACCACAGTTCTCATCTCTCTGTATCCAGAGGCTGCGGGCATCGATGATGAAGAAAACTGCAAGGTCAACGATGAGTGCAGCCACAAAGACCCTCACCAGTGCCAGCACCAGATTGGCACAGGACTGCTCCTCAGCACTTGTGGAGTCCGGGTGTTTGGGTGTCCCTATTGCCACCCACAACCCCTATTCAGCCCGGATGCAGCAACACAGCGACCCATCCGTGGCAGGGGGTGCACGCAAATGGGGGGCTCAGGCTTACGTGGGGATGCAGGTGTGAGTGTCACCTCCAGAGTCACGTTATTGCCAAGGGGTGAGGACAGAAAGGGGTAAGCCCAGGGGCGGTAGGAGCACCTGTAGGTGCCGCTGTCAGCTGGGGTCACCCCAAAGATGGTGAAGGTGGCTGTGTCCACCACATCGGGGTCCTGGCGTTGGATGGGGGCTGAGCACCCATCCTTGTGCAGGAGGAAGGAGGCCCCATAGTCCTTGTTCCAGCACTGGATGGTGACATTGGTCCCTGTAACCACACATTCCTCAGGGCTGAGGGAAATGCTGGGCGGGGGGAATCTGTGATCTGCATGAACGGAGGGGACAGCAATAGGACAAGGTCCTGTTGGGAGCAAGCAGAGCCATCTGCTGTCCCCTGTGCCCTCACCTGTCAGCACCAGCTCCACAGGATCACTCTTCTCTGATTCCTCTGCTGACATAGACACCTGGTACTGACACCAATATGTACCTGCGTGCTCCCGATTTGTTCTCAAGAAGGAGAAGACTGCAGTGTCCTGCACGTTGTACTTGTAATTGCTGTATGTCCGATGTCCTTCTTTGTACAGCCAGACCCAGGCAGCCGACTGGGGTAAGTGGCAGCGCAGGGTGACAGTGTCCCCCAGGGACACCCCCTGGCTGGGGTGCAGCGACAGGGAGGGTCGGGGCACTAGGACAGGGGACAGCAGTCAGCCTTGTCCCTGCACACCCTCCTCTGCCCCTCTCATGGCACCCTGCCCATGCTCCCCTCTGCTGGCCGCATCCTCCCCCTGTTCCCCATACTCACACTGCTGTGCCCTGCTCGCTGCCACCTGCCACCAACCTGCAAGGGACACGGTCCTGGTTCCACACAGGGCTTCCAACCCCCGTGGCATCACATCCCCATTGTCACATACCGAGAATGAGGGCCAGCACCATTGTTGCCATGAGGCAGGAGCAGTTTGGAGACAGTGAGACTGCAGTGGGGCCAGGGAGTGGTGTTGTTCTGCTGCCAGTTCCTCTTTTGGGACAGGATGGTGTGACGTCACCTCCTGATGTGGCAATAACTGCCAAAACGGGAAGTGGCATGTTGGGGTCCCCAGAAATGTTGTACACATGGAGCTGTGCAAATAGTCCCCGCTTTTTTGTCCTTTGCAGTTTGTCCGGCCTTGGGTGTCACACACAAAGTTCTGCCAGCACGTGGTCCTGCAAGCTTTCCCCCATGGAATACCAAACACAGGACATGGCTCCAATGGGGTGTCCCCCATGGGATGTCACATGTGGTCCCCAACACTTCCATCCGACTGTCACTACGCACTTCAGGTACCACACTCCGTCCCCATTGTGCTTTCCTCCACCATCCCCACTGGGGGCGTAGCAGGGACCTTTGGGGATGCAGTGACACCACACAGACATAGGATGTGCTATGGACACACAGGCACAGTGGAGCACACATGTGGCACAGACATGGATCAACTCTAAGGAAATGTTTTGGCAGAGAAGGAGCACACGTGTTACACCAATGCGGTGTGTACCTGCTAAGGACACACTAGTGCATTGTTGTGGTCACACACAGGTTTACAGACAGGATCTCACACACAGATGCACAAAGGCATGGCGTTACATAAGGAGTACATCTGTGTACATCTATGGAGAATATTTGCAAAACACAATTGTTCACCTCTACTTATTGATTCCCAACCCATCCCCGAGCTGCACCCACTCACCCCATGTACCTCTCCTCAGAGTTCCATTTCTCACTTGATGCCATATGGTGTGGGAGATGCCTTTGGCACTGCAGGTCAGCTGTCCTGGTTCGGTCCCCTCTCAGCTCCTGGTGCCCCCCAGCCCCTCGCTGGCAGCACAAGGCAAGAAGCTGAGAAACGGAACCATCCTCAGCTCTGTGCAGCACTGCTCAGCATCAGCTGAACCACCTCTGTGCCATCAGCATTGGTTTTCTGAAGCCAAAACTCACGGGACACAAGGAAGCAAATCAGCTTTATCCCAGCTGAAACCAGGACAATACCCCGCCATGTTCCATACAGCTTACATCAGGCTCAGGTCCCACTGTTTCCCATACAACCTAATTAACCACCATCTCCTATCCTGTGTTTCAGCACATACACACACAGCATTTCCGTGGTCCCTTGGTCATCCCTATGAAGTGCTGGTGGAGCTCATTGAGTCCATGACTTTGGGCTCCATCAGCAGTGCAGGGTGCGCTTGGTGGCTGTGACTCGTGGTGCTCCCCAGGGGTCGGTGCTGGATCTGGTGCTGTTCAACGTCTCCATCAGTGACCTGGACAAAGGGATGGAGTCCACCTGTCTCAGCAGGTTTGCAGGTGGCACAAAGCTGGGAGGAGTGGCTGACACACCAGAGCTCCGTGCTGCCATTCTGCACCATTGGGTTGGGCTCTCTTGAGTGGTGTGCAGTGACTGGATGAGGGGCAGTGGGCACAAACTGGAGCTCAGGAAGTTGCATCAAATCATGAGGAAGAACTGCTATACTGTGCGGGAGACAGAGCACTGAAACAGGCTGCACAGGGAGGTGGTGGGTTCTCCTCTGCAGATAATTAAAACCCACTCGGATGCTTTCCTGTGCAACCAACGGCAGGGAAACAAGTTGAGCCGAGAGGCTGGATTTGGTGAACTGCAGAGGTCACTTCCAACCCCACGCTTCTGGGATTCTGTGCTATGTCCTGGCTGAGTATCTGGGCTAACCACAGGGCCTGTGGCAGGGGTTGGATCAGCCAGTGTTTGATGGAGGGATTTAAAATTGTCCATCAACACTTTGCATTCCTGTGGAGCAGAGAGTGCCCATGTGAGGAGTTCCCGCAGTGAGGGTCCTGCAGTGGCAGAGTGATGGCACTGCTGAGCACAAGGAGCACATTGCATCCATGGCCGCTGTCACACGAGCACACGCTGCAGACAAACGGGCAGAAGCATCCAGAATTGCAGGGCAGCCCTCAGAGTTGAGAAACAGCACCAGCGCAGTGAAGGGAACAGCCCTGAGAGCTGTGATGGATGGCACCGAGTGAGGGAACAGCTGAGCGCTGTGAGCAGCAGCTCTGAGGCTGCTGTACCGCTGAGAGCAGTTGTGTTGGAACACGCTCTGCTCACAGCTGTCGGGATCTGCACCCATACTATGAAAGGGTGCTGAAGGATTGGATGGCAAGGAAAGGATGCTGTGGTTAGAGATGAGCATTTAGGGGTGTGGTGTGATTGGGAAGCACTTGGGGGATCTGGCAAGGACGTGAGGGTGCTAGACGTGGTGAGATGTGGGAATCATTGAGAGAGGAACATCAGGGAGCTCAAAACATTGAATTGGGTTCTCTGCCACACTGTGCATCCCAAAAATGAGACACGCTGGACTGAGGCCTTGGTAGGGTCTTCCAGCACTCATGTTAGCATTGGTAACTGGGGGCTGTGGAGTGGTGGATCCCCCCATGAGGTGGGATTGCCTGGTTGGCAAAGATAAGTCCCTCGCTGTCACCAGGGAACACTTGGAGACAGAGGAGAATGGCTGCAGATCTCCTGTATATGGAAGTGAGGAGGGACAGCTCTGTGGTAAGTGTGAGTGGTGATCGTAGTTGGTGTGTTTGGGACCTGGGGGGGCTTTGATTTGGGGTCCCATTGGTCTGAAACTCCCAAAAAGGAAGATCCTTTGTGAGGCTTTTGGAGTCCCACTACATGATTTGGGGCTGCTCAGACTGTCAGGGGGTTGTTTAGGGCTGGAGATGCCTAGGGCCTCCAAAATCTTTGATCTGGGGCCTGGGGAGCTCTCCACAATGCAGATTTGTGCTTCCCCATGGTGAGGATCTGGGGCTGCACTTAAGTGTAGAGTAAGCCGTATGAGGAGGAGGGTGCAATTGGAGGATGGGGTGTCCAAGGGGCAGGTTGGGATTTAGGATCCCTCACCTTTAGGTTTCCCTTACCTGAAAGTGCAGGGCCTCGGGGATGTTTGTGTCAGCCCCTGTGTGAATACAGGAGGGGAAGAGGGTTGGGGTTATGGAGGGTGAAAGGGAAGTGATGCTTGTAGGGCATGTGGAGACATAGGGGGAATGGCAGGGGAGTCAGGTGATACTTGAATGAATTTCTAGGGGATCAGTAAGGGATGGACATCCGTGCACAAGATGACTGGGGTAATGTATAAGGGCTGGAAGGGGAAATAGAGGGATATGTGGGGGGATTTATAGGTGATGGAAGGGGAGCAGGGGACACTTGGGAGAATCGATAGGCAACCTATAGTGGATCGAATGGCACACCTGGGGCATTCTACAGGAGAAGGGAAGAGGAGGAAGGGGACAACTGGGGAGTTCTGTAGGACATCAAAACCATCTAAAACTTTCCCCACCAGGCCTCACATCTCTCTGTATCCAGAGGCTGCGGGCATCGATGACAAAGAAGATGCCGAGGCAAAAGATGAGGGCAGCAGCGCAGCCCCTCACCACCGCCACCGCCAGGTTCCCATGGGACACCGACTCAGCACTGTGGGGTGCAGGTATTTGGGTGTGTTCATCCCCAGCATCACCTGCAGAGGGATGGGATGTGATGACACTGCCAGCCATGGGTGACACTGGGGGCAACAAAATCAGGAGGCTTGAACCTACCTGGGGGTGTGGGTGTGGGAGTCACCTCCAGCGTCACGCTGTCCCCAAGGGGTGAGGACACAAAGGGGAAGTTCCTGCTGCGAGAGGAGCACCTGTAGGTGCCAGAGTCGGCCAGGGTCACTCCAAAGAGGGTGAAGGAGGCCGTGCCAGCACCATCAGGGTCCTGGCGCTGGACAGGGGCTGAGCAACCATCCTTGTGCAGGAGGAAGGAGGTCCCATTATCCTTGTTCCTACATTGGATGGTGACATTGGTCCTTGTCTCCACACAGAGGGTGATGTTGGTCCCCATCTCCACGCATCCCTCCTGGCTCAGGGAAATGCCGGGTGGGGGTGAGTTGTAATCTGTGTGCAAAGAGGGGACAGCAATGAGACATAACCCTGTGGGCATCGATCAGGGCCACCCACTGTCCCCAACATTCTCACCTGTCAGCACCAACTCCACGGGGTCACTCTTCTGCCATGCCCCCCATTCCTCTGACACCTGGTACTGGCACCGATATGTCCCCGCATGTTCCTTACTTATGCTAACAAAGGAGAACTCTGCCGTGTTCTGTACCTGGTGCTTGCACATGCAGGAGGTGAATCGTTCTTCCTGGCAGAGCCGGACCCAGGAAGCTGGCTGGGGCAGGTGGCAGCGCAGGGTGACAGTGTCCCCCAGGGACACCCCCTGGCTGGGGTGCAGTGACAGGGAGGGTCGGAGCACTAGGACAGGGGACAGCAGTCAGCCTTCTCCCTGCACACCCTCCTCTGCCCCTCTGATGGCCCCCTGACCACACTTCCCCCTCTCTCCCCATTCTCCCCCTGTCCCCATACTCACGTTGCTGTGCCCTGCTCACTGCCATCAGCCACCAACCTGCAAGGGGCACGGTCCTGGTCAGACATATGGCCACCAACCCCCGTGGCACCACGTCCCCATTGTCACTCACCGAGAATGAGGGCCAGCACCATTGTTGCCATGAGGCAGGAGCAGCTTGGGGACAGAGAGACTGCAATAGAGACCGGGAGTTTCAGGAGAAGCAATCTCATTTCCTCTTTGGGCACAGGATGGAGACATGAAGTCTCCACCTCATGTGATAAATATCCATAATGTCTGGTGGCACTTTTGGTTTCCCAGTGACATACATAGAGCACTGCACACAGTCCCCGTTCCTGTGCTCTACACAAGCTGTTACCTCTCAAGTGCCACTCTCAGACCCCAAAGGGCTGCCAGCACGTGGCCTTGCACAGTCCCCCATGGGAGGCCAAACACAGCTCCCATGGCTCCAATGGAATATCCCACAAGGCATGCCACATGCTGTCCCCAACACGTCCAGCCAGCTGTCACCATGCACTTTGGGTACCACACTCTGTCCTGTGCGCTTTCCTCTGCTATATCCACAGGGATCAGCAGCAGTGACCACCTGGGGACACAGTGACATCTGCACAGATGGGGAGTGCACACACTGAGGGCACTGAATCATCACAGTGCCCGATAGGGCAGTCCGTGCTTTTCTGGGGTCTCCAGGGCAACAGAGTCAGAGTGAGGGAACAGCTGAGCACTGTGAGCAGCAGCTCTGAGGCTGCTGTACCGCTGAGAGCAGTTGTGTTGGAACACGCTCTGCTCACAGCTGTCAGGGTCTCCAGCCTTCAGCCCCACGTTGGGCACCACAAGGACTGTGGTGCTGTCGCCCAGCAGCAGCTCAGCAACACACTGCCCTTCCATCACCAAGCCCCCTCTTAATGGGCTGGGGAGGGAATCAGACAAAGAAAGACAAAACTCATTGGTTGAGATAAAAACTGTTTACTCAGACCAAAAAGGGAGAAATAACCGTAATGGTAATAACATTTATAAGCTTACTAAATCAGTGACGCTCAACACAACTGCCCACCACTCTCTGACCAGTGCTCCAACTTGGGAAGGATTTGCAGTCCCTTTTGCAGTGTGTGTCAAGAGATTTGAGGAGTACAAGTAAGGATCCTGGGGTAAGAATTGAGCATTTAGGTATGTGGTGTCATTGTGAAGTGCATGTGGTCTCTATGCGTGGCTATAGGGGTTCCACTATTGCTTGGGATGCCCATGGGATCTGGGGATTTTACAGGAAGTTTGGTGATTCCCTGAGACTTCGAGCTTGCTGCAGACTACGTGGGTGGTATTTTCTAAGATCTGGGGTGCCTATAGGGTCTGGGTGTGTGTAGGGGTGGATGAGCACCAGACGGGCTGGAGGATTATATCTGGAATTCCTAGTAGATGTAGATTTGGGGTTTCCCATGGGCTGGATTTGGGGATGCACATGAGACAGAGTAAGCCGTATGAGGTTGGGAGTCTCTTGGGGTCCATAGGGACAGGATTTGCAGTTCAGAGTGGGGTTTGGGGGTCCCCAGGGGGCAGGTTGTGTTTACGGATTCCCTGACTCAGATATTGTCCTGGAGCTGAATGGACTCAAACTTCCCGGGGGAGGGGCATCTGTATCAAAATGTGGAGGAGAGCGGCATGGGAGTTATGGAGGGCACCAAAGATGATCAGAGGGCTGGAGCACCTCTCCTATGAGGAAAGGTTGAGGGAACTGTGCTTGTTAAGCTTGGAGAAGAGAAGGCTGTTGGGAGACCTCATTGTGGCCTTCCAGAACTTGAAGAGAGCGTATAAACAGGAGGGGGAGTGGCTGTTTATGAGGGTGGATAGGGATAGGACAAGGGGGAATGTTTTAAACTGAGGCAGGGGAGGTTTAGTTTAGATATTAGGCGGAACTTTTTCACCGAGAGAGTGGTGACTCACTGGAACAGGTTGCCCAAGGAGGCTGTGGATGCTCCATCCCTGGAGGCATTCAAGGCCAGGCTGGTTGTGGCTCTGGGCAGCCTGGACTGGTGGTTGGTGACCCTGCACATAGCAGGAGGGTTAAACTCGATGATCATTGTGGTCCTTTTCAACCCAGGCCATTCGATGATACTATGATTCTATGATTAGCAGATCCTTGAGTATTGAGCAGCCAGAAGCCATGGCTTGTACTAGATATTTATCCCAGTGTCTGAATGTTCCACCACCCATTGCTTTCAGCATGGTTCCCAGCAGTCCACTGCATCACTCGATTTTCCCATAAGCTGGTGCACAACAGAGATGTGATATACCCACTCAGTGCCATGGTCTTTGTGCCAGAGAGGTTTCGTTCCCTTCTCGTTTCATGGTAGCACTTCATTCACATCTGTGAATAAGTTGTGTAGTAGCAACCATGGTTAAGTCCATTTATATGTCACATCTCTTCCCTGATTTCCTGAGGTGTCATCGCCCACCGAGCTAGGATTAACTCACCCTGATGTTGCCTGTCCAAGTCTATCTGAGCCACTTCAAACCCAGCAGCCTGATCAAACTGCAGGCTGTTTTTGTGCTGTTCAGTGCCCCAGCTCGTGGTACAACAGCATTCACATGACACACCTTTAAGGCAATGCTCTCCACCCAGCTTGCAAAGTCATTCCACAGTTTGGTGGCCCCAATAAGTTTACCTCTGTGTTACCAGTTGTTTTGCTTCTGCTGCTGTAACCAACCCCACAGGGCATTTCCCACCAGCCCCAAATCAGTAAAAAGGTGAAGTTTTGGCAGAACTGCTGACCCTCGCTTCTCCTCCGTGTGTCCCCTCTGCCCTGAGTTGCTCCTGAATTGTGCCTCCCAGCACTGCAGTTGTTTGCTGTCAGTCTCGTAAAACCATTGCATACATTTTGAGTGCTTGGGGAAGACCTCATATTACTGGGGTCATCTGATCAGGACCTGCCTTTAACAGCATGGACGGTGGTTGATCAGTACTCAGATGTCAACCATGCACTAATTGCAAACGTGTGATCTTTTGTGTACTCTCTGTAAGCAGATGTAAGCCAGCAGTAGTACAGTGACTGGGTGTTCTCTGCTCAGGGGGCCCAAACCTCCATCCCAAAGTGCCGCCCTCTGAGTTAGAGATCACAGAGCACTTTGTACTCCTTCCATAGACAGGAGGACTCCCTGTCCCCCGTACCCCTGACTTGAGGAATCAATAACCACCAAGCAGTTATGAAGCAGGTATGTTTATTCAGCACTGCGCACACATGCTGGATGCAGGGCTGCAGCCCCTCCCATCCTACCCAACGTAAGCAGGTAAGCTTCTATATTTATTAAATGAATACATGCATATTCATAATATTTCTAAGAAAATGGGTGGTTATTACAATTACCTCAAAGTATTCATGACAATATTCCACACCCATTCTATGCCCCAAACTCCACCCCTAATTCATGCTTCTACACATGCGTGGTGCCTCCTGGTGGTCATCCTGGCGCTCATGGGAACGAAGGCAGTCTATCTTCCTTGCAGTGTGCTTCTGACCCTGGTGTAGTTTAAGGAAGTATTCTGGCTTCAAGTAATTCAGTTTCGAGGATGTGGCTCCTTGCACCAATCAGCAGGTTCCTTGGGTTACGGTTGAGGTCCCCCACATCTTTCCCATCCTTTGCGCTCAACTCCTTTCACAACATAACAAATAAGCCCTTTCTTCACCCTTGCTCCTCATCCTCACTAAGCCCAATCCCTTCACTCCCTGTTCAGGACACTCTCCACACACACTCGCTCTCAGCTTCTCTCACACCCTGCCAGATTCTCCCTGCAGCTTGGCCAGCTCGGTGCTGCTCTACGGGGTCTCTTTGTGATCCTCCCAGTGGGTTCTTCGTCCTCATGTTGATGTTCAGATGGAATGAGACGGAGGATGCAAGGGGCAGATTTATCCTCATCTCTTGATGCTGATTGCTCACAACTCCCTCTTGTTCCCCCCCTGGGCTGCCGCACTCCTTCACCACATCCACCCCTCCAAGTCAGCAACTGCTGTCTGTATTTGCTGCTCTCTCACAGAAGCATCATGCAGATGGTTCTGCAAACTGTGCTGAGCTATCTCTGCTGCAACCACTGCTTTCCCTTGAATTATAGCTCAGATTGTAAACTCCTTATCACTCCTCTTAGTGACTCAGTTCCTCCCTCCCTTTGGCCCTTAACGATTCTATCTTTCTTCATTGCTATCAGAGCAGCATCTAAAGCTCCACAAAAAACACGCTCTGCTTTACAAGCTCTACATCTATGTTCCATTGCCAAGTCCTGTATCCGTGGACCTAGAAAGTGGATCTCCTGACACTCTGTGTCTCCACTGCAGTCTCGCAGTGCCGAAGGTGATCCTGCCTCATGGCACCAATGGTGCTGACCCACATCCTGGGTGAGTGACAATGGGGACGTGGTGCCACGGGGGTTGGAGGCCCTGTGTGAGATCAGGACCGTGTCCCTTGCAGGTTGGTGGCTGGTGGCAGTGAGCAGGACCCAGCATCGTGAGTATAGGGACAGGGGGAGAATGGGGAGTGTGGTCAGGGGAGCGTGGTCAGGGGTCATTAAATGGGCACAGTAGGCAGTGCAGGGACAAGGCTGACTGCTGTCCCCTGTTCTAGTGCCCCGACCCTCCCTGTCACTGCACCCCAGCCAGGGGATAGAAGTGGGGGACACTGTCTCCCTGCGGTGCCACCTGCCACGGCCAGCTGCCTGGGTCCAGCTCTGCCAGGAAGGAGGTTTCACCCCCTGCATGAAGAAGTACAACGTTCAGGACATGGCCGTGTTCTCCTTTGCTGTCACAAAGTGGGTGCACACAGGCATATATCGGTGCCAGTACCGGGTGTCTGAGCCAGCAGAGACATCAGAGAGGAGTGACCCCGTGGAGCTGGTGCTGACAGGTGAGTGCACTGGGGTCCATGGGAGGCCCTGAGCTGTCCTCACAGGCACAAGTCCCACCCATTTTCTCTCCCATCATGCAGATCACTGCATCCCGCCACCTGGCATTTCCATGAGCCCCAAGGAACGTGTGGGGATGGGGACCAACATCACCATCCGATGCAGGAACACGTACCAAGGAGCCACCTTCCTGCACAAGGACGGGCACTCGGCCCCTATCCAGCAGCAGGACCCTGATGGTGGGGGCACGGCCACCTTCACCCTCTTTGGGGTGACTCCAGCTGACACCGGCACCTATAGGTGCTCCTATCACCCCAAGGGCTTCCCCTTTCTGTCCTCCCCCCTTGGGGACAGCGTGCCACTGGAGGTGACACCCACACCTCCAATGGCAGAGTCCCATGGGAACCTGGTGGTGGCGGTGCTGAGGGTCTGTGCTGCTGCCCTCATCTTCTGCCTTGGCGTCTTCTTTGTCCTCAATGCCCGTAACCTCTGGATACAGAGAGATGGGAGCCCTGCTGGGGAAAAGGTTAAATAGATTTCATCTCTGATTCGGATTCCATATGTTTTCTACCTGTGCTTTGATCCCATATACACACCCTCAAGTCTCCTTCACCTCCTCTTCTAACCTCTATAAATCCCCATTGCTCCCCCCTGCTACCAGTTCCATCTACTATTCATCCCCACTCCACCTACCTCGGGACATCCCAGTAACTCCCACCCAGCTCCACTCTCCATTTGGATGCAGGTGCCTACTTCCAGATGCCTGAGGCCATGCAGTTCCAGGCCAGTGTCTGGGTCCAGGGACCCTCCATCCCAACCTGCCCCCTCAGATCCCATACCAGAACCTTAATACCTGTCGATGTGGACCCTAACGGACACTCAGTTCATATGCTTACCCTAACAATCATGTGCACCTCCCACTAAGAATTGTGATTTATGGAATCCAAACTCTACATCTTGGGGACCCCAAAAATGCTAATATTCACTCCAAAAGTCCCAAGGAGACATCAAACCTAGCACTGGGACACCCAAACTACATCTGTAGAGAACCCTAGTTTCTGATCCATGCAAAACCCCATATATGCTACCCACAGAACACCAAACCCTGCACCCCGAACACCTCCAAACAGACTAAAGGGACCCCGAAAAAACCACCCATGGGGATCCCCATTTGATGAACCCCACACATACGTACACCAACCCCCCGGAACTCACATTTTAGGACACCCACCCAAACTTTATACACCTTGCGTGTCTCCCTCTCAACCAGATTGAGGACCCCCATGGTGGCTCCCCACTCTTCCTTTTGTAGTTCAGGTGCCCCTCAGTGACAGGAAGGGTCTGACATATATCGAGCTGTGACCCCCAAACCCCATTATCTGCATCGAGGTGGGTGCTGGGGAATTCTGCTGATGCCTCCCACAGTGCCTCATTGTTCCGGTGCACTGAGGGGAACAGATGCCACATTTCCTGCTTGGGGCTCTATGGAGCTCTGTTCACCCTGCACACTCCCCAAGTCCCCTAATTCTATCACTCTCCGATTCTCACTGGTGCACCACAAATACTTCCCAATCACTCAAAATCCCCACTTTGCTCATCTCTTGCCTCAACCCCCTCCTGATTTCCCCCAGATATTCGAACACACACAGACAACCCACATTCTCACTGGTGAATCCCAAATTCCTTCCCAATCCCACCAAGTCCTTAAATGCTCATCTCTAACCCCATAATCCTTCCTTATCCCCCCTCCAATAACTTAACATTTTATGAGATCCCCAAATCCACCTCCAAACCCCACCACCATTCCTTTAGAAACCCAAATTCTTCCCACTTCACACCACAACCCCACCACCTGTCTTGTGAGACCTTCACAACTGTGCCAATCCAGTCCTCCCCTATACATCCCCCAAAGTTTCCCCTGCCCCACATTCCATCCCCTACACATCACCAGTAGCCCCCCCAAGTGCCCCCTGCCTCCCCTGCTGTCCTGGTTTGAGGGTAGGATGGTGGGTGGTGAGCAATTGTCTCGTGTAACATTTCCATGCTTAATAGTATCATTACTGTTGTTTCTGTCTTGCTTTTTGGTCTTAGTAAATCATTTTGATCTCAAACTAGGAGTTCTTAATTTCTTCTTATTTCCAATCTCCCCTTCCCTATTAGCAGTGTTAGCCTTCTGAGAGAGCTCCAGACTTCTGATCATCTTGGTGGCCCTCCTCTGGATGTGCTCCTGCTGCTCAATGACCTTCTTGTCTTGGGGAGCAGTATTGCAGATGGGGTCTCACGAGAGCAGAGCAGAGGGGCAGAATCACCTTCCTCAACCTGCTGGTCACGCTGTTCTTGATGTAGCCCAATGTGCCGCCCTCTGAGTTAGAGACCACAGAGAGCTTTGCTCTCCTTCCATAGTCAGGAGGACTCCCAGACAACAATAGCCTTGCTCCTCATCATCACTAAGCCCAATGCCAGCACCACTCACTCAGGAGACTCTCCACACATATTTGGACTCAGTTTCTCTAGCGAGATTCCTTTCAGCTCGATGGCAAGGGGTCTGTTTTGTGGTCATCCCCAGACGTTGCCCATCCTCATTGTGATATTCTGTTTTAATGAAAGGGTGAATGTGAGGGGCGGCTTTATCATCACATCTTGCATTTATATCTCCCATTTCCTGCCATGGGCAGTCGCAGGCTACTTCCTAGCAACACACTCCTGTTCCATCCCTGGGCTGCCACACTCACTCACCACATCCTCCCCCTCCAGGTCAGCAGCTGCTATCTGTAACTGATGCTCTCTCACAGAAGCCTCATGCAGATGGTTCTGCCTGCTGTGCTATGCTATCTCTGCACACAAGCACACCTTTGGCTCAACTTCCAGTTCAGCTTGCAAACTCCTTATCAGCTCTCTTAATGACACAGCAATGGTCTCACATGTTGAGCTGCAAGCTGCAAACCTTCTGCCCCAGACACACAGTGTCTCCAGTGCCCCCTGCACCTCTTTTTGTACTCCAGGTTGAGTTCTTGAGGAGCCCCGCTGATGGCCCCTTCCCCCACCCATGCCTCATTATTATGGTACAGAGGTAAATGACCCCAGATCACTTTCTTGGGACTCCCTGGTGTTCTGTTCCAACACCCATTCCCCATCTTCTCTCAAATCCAACACCCCTCAATCCCCACTGCTGTACTCGAAACACTTCCCAGCCCAACCAATTCACGGAACACTCCTCCCCAACATCAAAATCCTTCCTTATGTCACTAGAGCACCTAAACATCCTCTGTGAACATCAAATCCAAAAGTCCCTCCCTTAATTTATTACAACCCCATTAGATACCCACTGGCTGTTTGGCATCCCATGGGGGACACCCTGCAAGGACACACACTGGCAGCCTTTTTGAAAAGCATGAGACACAGGAGGAGTGACAGCATGTGTGGGGCATCCCAATGGTTTCCATGTGTGCCACCACAACATGGGAACCACAAAAACCACAGAAGGAGGTGACGTCATGGCTTCCTGTCCCAGAAGGGGAAAAGAGAGTGAATCTCCAGGCACAGCCTGTCCCCACTGCAGACCCGCTGTCCCTAAGCTGCTCCTGCTTCATGGCACCAATGACTCTGGCCCTCATCCTGGGTGAGTGACAATGGGGACATGGTGCCACGGGGGTTGGTGGCCCTGTGTGCGACCAGGACCGTGTCCCTTGCAGGTTGGTGGCTGGTGGCAGCAAGCAGGGCACAGCATCGTGAGTCTGGGGACAGGGGGAGAATGGGGAGAGAGGGAGGGGAGTGTGGTCAGAGGACCATGAGAGGGACAGAGGAGGGTGTGCAGGGACAAGGCTGACTGCTGTCCCCTGTCCTAGTGCCCCAACCCTCCTTGTCACTGCACCCCAGCCATGGGGTGTCCCTAGGGGACACTGTCACTCTGCAGTGCCTCCTGCCCCAGCTGGCTGCCTGGGTCTTCCTGTACCAGGAAGGACATTGGGCATACAACATGTACAAGAAGAAGGAGCAGGACACGACAGAGTTCTCCTTAGTTAGCACAAAGCAGGAGCACACAGGTACATATCAGTGTCAGTACTGACTGACTTGGTCAACAGAAGTATCAGAGAAGAGTGATCCCGTGGAGATGGTGCTGGCAGGTGAGGGCGCTGGGGACAGTGGATGGCTCTAAGTGCTGCCAACAGGACTGTGTCCTACTGCTGTCCACTCCCCTCATGCAGATCGCAGTTTCCCACCACCTGGTATTTCCCTTTACCCGAAGGAACATGTGGGGATAGGGACCAATGTCACCATCCAGTGTTGGAATGAGAACTATGGGGCTGCCTTCCTCCTGCACAAGGATCATAGAATCATAGTATCATAGAATCACAAGGTTGGAAACGACCTATAAGATCATCTAGTCCAACCGTCTTCACACTGCCACTGCTACCACAAGCACTAAGCCAGATCTCGCAGCTCCTCGTCCAGACACCTCTTGAACACTGCCAGGGATGGCAACTCCACCACCTCCCTTGGCAGGCCATTCCAGTGCCTGACCACTCTCTGAGAGGAAAAGTTCTTCCTTAAGTCTAACCTAAACCTCTTCTGGTACAACTTGCGGCCGTTTCCTCGGGTCCTGTTCATTGCCTGGGAGAAGAGGCCAAACCCCTCCTCGCTACAACCTCCCTTCAGGAAGTTGTAGAGTGCAATGAGGTTCTGCCCTGAGCCTCCACTTCTCCAGACTAAACAATGCCAGCTCCCTCAGCCTCTCCTCATAAGATTTGTGCTCCAGACCCCTCACCAGCTTTGTTGCCCTTCTCTGGACAAGCTCCAGGGCCTCAATGTCTTTCCTGTAGTGAGGGGCCCAAAACTGAACACAGCACACGAGGTGCAACCTCACCAGTGCTGAGTACAGGGGGATGATCACCTCCCTGCTCCTGCTGGCCACACTATTTCTAATGCAGGCCAGGATGGCGCTGGCCCTTTTGGCCACCTGGGCACACTGTACCCACGCAGACATACGTCCTTTTGGGCGTATGTGAAGACATGGGGAAAAGTGTCAGTAAGGGGAAGAAGGTTGGTCCATTTCTGCCATTGCGGCAATGACCATCCAATGTAGCTGAGCCTTTTGTGCCACCATTGGGCTTTGCTATTCAGAAGTGATCACCTCCTGGCTCTGTTCAGCTCAGCAGACTCGGCTCCCTCAGGCTTTTCTGTCTCCCACATCAGAAGAACTCTGATTTCCAGTCTCACAACTCACTGGTTGCAAAACGGGTTTTACTTCTCACTTTCCCGTGGCCCCATCTACAGGCACAGAATTCGGACTTCAAGGACCTTCACAGCAATTTGCAATAGAATAAATATATACAGTAACTTCTGAAAACTCCATAACTTCATTCCCTCAGATCCCCCTCTAATTGTTCCTCTTCCTCTTTGCTTTGTGATTTGCACTACAGCTGCTGCCAGGAAGCATGACTGCATTTTATTGCTCTTCTGTTTCTCTTTTTATTTATATTTCTCTTCTGCTTCCTCCCCAGTGTTGCACACTTTGCTGGCAATTTCAGTCAATTGTGATAGAGACATGAAACCTCATCAGCTTTCTGCAGCTTCTTTTGGATATCAGAGGCCAACTGTCCAGTGCACAACACGTGAAACAGTTTTATTCTCTTCCCGTCCAGCATCCAAACCAGCCCAGTTCAGGTGTGCTGCTGGTCACAAGTCTGTGTGGAGTCACTGTGTCAGCAAAGGTGCCTGCTGCTGCCCCCAGTGGGGATGGCAGGGGAAAGCACAGTGGGAGCACAGTGTGGTACCCAAAGTGTGTGCAAAATCAAAGATGGCTGGTGGTGTTGGGGACTGCATGTGACATCCCATGTGGGACACTACATTGGAGCCACGTGTGCTATGTTTGGCATCCCCTTGGAGGACACCACGCACTGGCAGCGCTTTGAAGGCAGCGTGTGACAGCTGAGAGGAGACAGCCTGTGTGGGACACCCCAACAGGGACTGCAATTGCAGCTGCATGCATGGCAGCCTGTGGCGGATCCCCAAAGACACCATGCCTTGGGGAAAAATTGCAACATCAGGAGGTGACATCACGTCACTTCTTGACCCAAGTAAATCTGAAAGAAGCTCCCTGACCAATTCCTATCTCTGCTGCAGTCTTGCTGTCCCCAAGCTGCTCCTGCCTCATGCCAACAATGGCACCGGCCCTCATCCTGGGTGAGTGACAATGGGGACGTGGTGCCACGGGGGTTGGTGGCCCTGTGTGGGACCAGGATTGTGTCTCTTGCAGGTTGGTGGCTGGTGGCAGCAAGCAGGGCACAGCTGTGTGAGTATGGGGACAGGGGGAGAATGGGGAGAGAGGGAGGGGAGCGTGGTCAGAGGACCATGAGAGTGGCAGAGGAGGGTGTGCAGGGAGAAGGCTGACTGCTGTCCCCTGTCCTAGTGCCCCGACCCTCCCTGTCGCTGCACCCCAGCCAGGGGGTGTCCCTGGGGGACACTGTCACCCTGCGCTGCCACCTGCCCCGACCGGCTGTACAAGTTGAGCTCTATAAGGGAGGATATTGGGGATTTAAAAAGCAAGACGACATGAGCATGGTACATGACGTGGCTGAGTACACCTTGGTTAGTGTAAGGAAGGAAGATGCAGTGAAATATCATTGCCAGTACCGGGTGTTGAAGCCTCCAGGTACATCAAAGAAGAGTGACCCCATGGAGCTGGTGGTGACAGGTGAGGGCACAGGGGATAATGATTGGCCCTGAGCTGTCCCCACAGGGCTATGTCCCATTGCTGTCTCCTCTTTGCATACAGATCACACTTATCCCATACCCAGTATTTCCATGAACTCTGGGAGAAATGTGGGGACAGGGACCAATATCACCATCCAGTGTAGCAACAAGTACAATGGGGCCACCTTCCTGCACAAGGACGGACACTCAGCCCCTCTGCAGCACCGGAAACCTGATGGTGGGGGCACGGCAACCTTCACCCTCTTTGGGGTGGTCCCAGCTGACAGTGGCACCTATCGCTGCTCCTACCGGCCTGGGAGCTGCTGCCTTGTGTCCTCACCTCTTGGGAAAAACATGACATTGGAGGTAACACCCACAACTGCATATCAAGGTAAATCTGATCCTCCCATTCAGTGTTCCCCATGATGCCCATGGGTGGCAGGGTCGCTGCACACAAACTCCAGGGAGGTAGTGGGCAGGAATGGGACAGCTAAAACACCCACATCCTACAGGTGACAATGGATGGTCCCATGGGAACCTGGTGGCAGCAGTGGCTGGGAGCTGTGCTGCTGCCTTTGCCTTCATCCTTGTCCTTGTTGGCTCTTTTCTCCTCGCTGCCCGCAGACAACGAATACAAAGCCCTGGTGGGGAAAAAGTTAAATGGCATTATTCCCCCATCTATTCCCTATGGATCTCACCTGGTGTTGTTTGGGCCCTCAATAACACACCCTTCTGACCTCCCCTTTATGACTCAGGTGCCACCCCCAGAAGACCCGAGGCCGTGCAGTTCCAGGTCAGTGTTTGGGTAACCCCAACCTGCCCCATTGCCCCTGCCCCAGACTTTCCCTGGGGATCCTAAACCCTGTCCGTGGGGACCCCAATAAATCTCCCAACTTTTATGGCTTTCCATGGCATTGTGTGCACTCCCAAATCCAGCCTGTGGGGACCTCCAAATCTCCATAATGGCATGCCACACACCCCAAATTGAAGTCCCCTAGGATGCGCCAAGCCTTCAACACCCTCAGACTCCTTGGGTAGCCCGAAACCATAGCGGGATCCACAAACACCACCCACAGGGAACACCAATGTCACAACCACAGCTTCCCAAAATCTACACCAACCTAGACTTCCTACCCCCCCTCTCGCACAGCCCCCACACATTACACAATGCCACCATCCCCTCAGGCATGTTGGGATCCCATGCTCACACTGCTGCCCCTGTATCCCCAGGTGTCCCCCGCTGACAGCCAGGCTCTGACCTACGCCGAGCTGCAAGTTCTGACCCGCAGCACCCACCCCCCCGGCTCTTCTACCACCCCTCAACCTCCCATTATCTACGCTGAGGTGGGCACTGGGGGACCCCGCTGATGCCCCCACCTGTGAACACAGACGTGGATGTTGTGTGCACACATCAAGTGTGCACAGTGCCTGTGTGCTCTGTGTGCTCACCATCACCTGTGAATTACATCCATGTACCTGTGCACGTGAACTCGCGGCTGTGGATTAAACATGTGTGCACCATCCCACGTGCACAAGAGGTGTCCAAACACACGTGTGGGACACGCTGAACTCTGTGCCTCTGTGTGTGTCTGTGCGATGCCGTGTGTGTGCACCAACAGCTGGACACATTGCTGCTCATGTGTGTCCTTAGCATGTGCTCCCTGCGTCTGCACTCCATGTGTGCCTGCACGGCACATGCATGTCATCAACACGTGCCCCCCAGATGTGTCTGCACCACATCTGTCCCCACAGCACACACGTGACCTTATCGTGTGCTCCCCATGCCACATCTCCACCTCCACAAGCCAAACCAGCCCCCATCCCACCACGGTTTGGGGCAGGATTTGTAGTGAGGAGGGAAATTGCATTTTGGTGACCGTTTGGAAGAGGACAGAGGGGTTGTGGGGTTTTCCAGCAAATGGAGGAAAGAGGAAGTTTGTGTGTGGGAGGGCTGTGTGTGGGAGCAGCAACGAGGGGAAGGGCAGGAGAGCTGACTTCCCCCTTTTGGTAATGGAAGAGGAATTGCTGGAGAGTTTGTGAGCTGGATGGAGATGATTGAGTCCAAGATGGAGAAGAGATGGAGGGTTCTGGGGAGCTTTATGGAGACTTTTGGTAACACAAGGAGATCCGGGAGCTGCATGAAGGATTTTCAGGCTCAATGGAGGTTTTGGGGCTGGATAGAAATGTTGGGGTGGATGGAAGATTTGGGTCTGAGTGGAGGATTTTGGGAGTGGATGGAGTTTTGGTGTGGATGGAGTTTTGGGTTTCGAATGATGTTTTTTGGGGTTGAATGGGCTCTTGGGAGCTGGATGTAGAGATTGTGTCTGGATGTAGAGAGAAGAGTTTTGGGGCTGGCTGGAGGTTTCAGTGGCAATGGAGATTTTGGGGGATGGGTAATATTTGTGGGGCTGGATGGTGAATGTGGGGACTAAATGGAGCTTTTTGGGGTGGATAGTGATTTTGTGGGCTGAAGATCTTTGTGTTGATGGAGGTTTTGGAATGTTGTATGTAGATTTTGAGGCTGGGTTTATATACTGGGACTGGATGAATTCTTTGGTGGCTGTATGAAGATGCTGGAGCTGGATATAGAGTTTGGTGTGAGATGGAGGTTTGGGGCATATGTGGAGATCATTGGGATGAATGGAAGTTTTGGGGGCTGAATGGAGATTCGGGGGGTTGATTGGAGGTTTTTAGTCTGGATGGGGATTTTGGTGCAGGATGGTGGTACTGGGAGTGAAAGAATGACAGAGAGTTGGCGGGATAAATAAGGACTTCTACTCTATTTCCTGAGACTGAAAAGGAAGAGAGAAATAACAGGAACGATAATCAGATAGGTTTATGTATTTTTTTTTCCAAAGCAAGTGATGCATAAAGGAATTGCCCACCACCCAAAACCGATGATACAATCAGGACAGAATGGGAGGCGGGGGGCTTTGAGAGGTCTGTAGGGGATCTATAGGGCATCTGTAGGAGATGGAAGGAGAAGAAAGGAGATATTGGGAAACCTTCAGAAGAGGGGACGATAGGCACAGATGAAGGTGTTTCAGAAGAATGGTGGTGGTGTTTTGGAATGGATAGGAGAGCATTTGGAGGACTCAAGGTGTGTTAAAAGATTTGAGGAGATAAAGAAGAGCTTTTGGGTAAGAGCTGAGCCTTGAGGGATTTGGTGTGAGTGGGAAGCGTTTGGGATGCACCAGTGAGAATTTGGGATTGTTAGATTTGGGGAGATCATCTGGTCTGGGATAAGAAGAGGACATCAGGGAGTCCCAAGCAGGGAATTTGAGGACTGTCCCCCTCCACACACCCCAAAAATGAGGCACCTGGGGAGGCCCATCAGCACAGTAATTCAGTGCTCACTGTGGTGTAGATAACGGGGGGTTGGTTGGCGGTGGGGGAACTGGAGTCTGGGAGCACGGGATGGCAGCTGGCATCTCGACGTAAATCACATCCTCGCTGTCTGTGGGGGGCACCTGGAGATACAGGAGGAGAGTGGGGTGCTACCATGGGGGTCCCCAAGATGGCTTGGCTGAGGGTGAGGCTCTGGTGTAAGTATGAGTGGGATGTGACCATGAGGGTGAGTCTGGAGTTCTGCGGGGGCACAGGGGAGGTCTGCAAGGGGGATATTTGGGGTGTTTAGGGACTGGGGGAATACAGGGGCTTTTTTTATTGTGTGTGTGTGTTCCCCATGGGTCATTTGGATTCCGTGTGGGTACATTCAGGGCCGCTCTACTCAAGTTGTATGTGCCAATGTATTCAGGGGGGGATTAAGGCTTCTGTGGTCTGGGGACTTTGTTTTGTGGGCTGAGGGTTCCCCTCAATGCAGATTTGGATTTCCCATGAGCTGGATACAGGTGGGCACAGAAATGTCAGAGTAAGCCATATGAGGCTGGGGGTCATTTGTGGGCCTCATGGGAAGGGTGTGGGTTTCCATAGTGATGTTCTCTGTGTGCCCCAAGGGGTAGACTGGGATGCAGGGTCAGCTGACCCAGACACTTACCTGGAACTCCACTGGCTTGGACATTTCAAGGGTGACACCTGCATCAAAAAGGGGAGGGTGAGAGTTAGGTGCGGTCTCAAGGAACAACTGGGGTATCCCTAAAGATCTGTGGGGGATCAAAGAACCGGTTGGGGACACCTGAGGGGATCTAGAGGGAATGGAAAAGGACACTTGGGGAATTCAATTAGTGATAGAAAGAGGAGGCAGGGCACACTTGAGGGCATCTCTAGGGGATGGAAACCGTTTAACCACTTCCTCACCAGGGCTCTTATCTCTCTGTGTCCAGAGGCTGCGGGCATCGAGGACGAAGTAGAGGCCCAGACTGAAGACCAAGAGAGCAGCACAGCCCCTCACCACCGCCACAGCCAGGTTCCCATGGGACCGCCCCTTGGCACCTGTGGGGTGCGAGTGTTTGGGTGTTCCCATCACAGGGCAGGGATGCGTGGACAGTTCCACCCATGGGTGACACTGGGAGCATGCAAATGGGGTCTCAGATCTAACTGGGGTTACAGGTGTGGGTGTCACCTGCAGTGTCACGCTGTCTAAAATAGGTAAGGACACAAATGTGTTGTTCTTGGGGTTGTAAGATTATATATTGGTGCTGGCAGAGGCCAGAGTGCCCCTTGAGTGGGTGAAGGTGGCTCTGCCACATCAGTGGGATCCTGGTTCAGGACAGGGGCCAAGCATTCAGCTGTGTGCAGGAGGAATGTGCCACCATCACCCCCATTCCAGCGCTGGGTGGTGACATCAGTCCCCATTGCCACACGTTCCCTGGGCTCAGGGAAATGCTGAGTTGGGGGAAGCTGTGGTTTGTGTGCAGGAAGGAGAAGAGATGGGACTTTGCCTTGTGGGAATTTCTCAGGGCCAGCTGGTGTCCATAGTGCCCTCACCTGTCAGCACCAGCTCCACGGGCTCACTCCTATTTGATGTCCACAGTGGCTCTGACACCTGGTACCGACACTGATACGTCCCCGCGTCTTCCAGGTTTGTGACAGCAAAGGAGAACTCAGCTGTATCCTGCTCCTTGTCTTTTACCATGTCAGATCTGAGAGTTCCATTCAACCAGAGCTGGACCCAGGCAGACATTTGGGGCAGGTGGCAGCGCAGGGTGACAGTGCCCCCCAGGGACACCCCGCGGCTGGGATGCAGCGACAGGGAGGGTCTGGGCACTAGGACAGGGGACAGCAGTCAGCCTTGTCCCTGCACACCCTCCTGTGCCCCTCTCATGGTCCTCTGACCACGCTCCCCTCCCTCTTTCCTCATTCTCCCCCTGTCCCCATACTCACGATGTTCCTGTGCTCTGCTTGCTGACACCAGCCACCAACCTGCAAGGGACACGGTCCTGGTCGCACACAGGGCCACCAACCCCCGTGGCACCACGTCCCCATTGTCACTCACCCACGATGAGGGCCACAGCCATTGGTGCCATGAGGCAGGAGCAGCTTAGGGACAGCGGGTCTGCAGTGGGGACAGGCTGTGCCTGGAGATTCACTCTCTTTTCCCCTTCTGGGACAGGAAGCCACGACGTCACCTCCTTCTGTGGTTTTTGTGGTTCCCAGGTTGTGGTGGCACACACGGAAACCATTGGGATGCCCCACACATGCTGTCACTCCTCCTGTGTCTCATGCTTTTCAAAAAGGCTGCCAGTGTGTGTCCTTGCATGGTGTCCCCCATGGGATGCCAAACAGCCAGTGGGTATCTAATGGGGTTGTAATAAATTAAGGGAGGGACTTTTGGATTTGGTGTTCACAGATGATGTTTAGGTGCTCTAGTGACATAAGGAAGGATTTTGATGTTGGGGAGGAGTGTTCCGTGAATTGGTTGGGCTGGAAAGTGTTTGGAGTACAGCAGTGGGGATTTAGGGGTGTTGGATTTGAGAGAAGATGGGAATGGGTTTTGGAACAGAACATCAGGGAGTCCCAAGAAAGTGATCTGGGGTCATTTAACTCTGTCCCATAATAATGAGGCACTGGTGGGGGAAGGGGCCATCAGCGGGGCTCCTCAAGAACTCAACCTGGAGTAGAAAAAGAGGTGCTGGGGGGCACTGGAGGCACTGTGTGCCTGGGGCAGAAGGTTTGCAGCTTGCAGCTCAACATCTGTCAGACCATTGCTGTGTCATTAAGAGAGAACTGATAAGGAGTTTGAAGCTGAACTGGAAGTTGAGCCAAAGGTGTGCTTGTGTGCAGAGATAGCACTGCACAGCAGGCAGAACCATCTGCATGAGGCTTCAGTGAGAGAGCATCAGTTACAGATAGCAGCTGCTGACCTGGAGGGGGAGGATGTGAGCAAGTGTGGCAGCCCAGAGATGGAGCAGCAGTGTGTTGCTAGGAAGTAGCCTGCGACTGCCCATGGCAGGAAATGGGAGATATAAACTCAAGACGTGATGATAAAGCTGCCTCTCAGATTCACCCTTTCATTAAAACAGAATATCACAAGGAGGATGGGCAACTCCTGGGGATGACCACAAAACAGACCCCCTTGCCATCGAGCTGAAAGGAATCTCGCTAGAGAAACTGAGTCCAAATGTGTGTGGAGAGTCTCCTGAGCGAGTGGTGCTGGCATTGGGCTTAGTGATGATGAGGAGCAAGGCTACTGTTGTCTGGGAGTCCTCCTGACTGTGGAAGGAGAGCAAAGCTCTCTGTGGTCTCTAACTCAGAGGGCGGCACATTGAGCTTCTTCAAGAACAGCGTGACCAGTAGGTGGAGGAAGGTGATTCTGCCCCTCTGCTCTGCTCTCGTGAAACCCTGCCTGCAATACTGCCTCCAATTTGGGCTCCCCAACACAAGAAGGACATTGCACTGCAGGAGGACGTCCAGAGGATGGGCACCAAGATGACCAGAGTGCTGGAGCTCTATGGGGCTAGCACTGCTAATAGGGAAGGGGAGATTGGAAATAAGAAGAACAAATGAAGAACTCCTGGATTAAGATCAAAATCATTTACTAAGACCAAAAAGCAAGACAGAAACAACAGCAATGATAATATTATGCATGGAAATGTTATACAAGACAATTGCTCATCACCCACCATCCTACCCTCAAACTAGGACAGCAGGGGAGACAGGGGCACTTGGGGATCTACTGGTGATGTGTAGGGGATGGAATGTGGGGCAAGGGAAACTTTGGGGGATGTATAGGGGACGACTGGATTGGCACAGTTGTGAAGGTCTCACAAGGCAGGTGGTGGGGTTGTGGTGTGGAATGGGAAGAATTTGGGTTTCTAAAGGAATGGTGGTGGGGTTTGGAGGTGGATTTGGGGATCTCATAAAATGTTAAGTTATTGGAGGGGGGATAAGGAAAGATTATGGGGTTAGAGATGAGCACTTAAGGACTTGGTGGGATTGGGAAGGAATTTGGGATTCACCAGTGAGATTTAGGGTGCCCGTGTGTGTTCGAATATCTGGGGGAAATCAGGAGGGGGTTGAGGCAAGAAATGAGTAAAATGGGAATTCTGTGTGATTGGGAAGTATTTGTGGTGCACCAGTGAGAATCAGAGAGTGATAGAATTAGGGGACTTGGGTAGTGTGCAGGGTGAACAGAGCTCCATAGAGCCCCAAGCAGGAAATGTGGCATCTGTTCCCTCAGTGCACCGGAACAATGAGGCACTGTGGGAGGCATCAGCAGAGTTCCCCAGCAGCCATCTCGATGCAGATAATGGGGTTTGGGGGTCACAGCTCAATATATGACAGACCCTTCTGTCACTGAGGGGCACCTGAGCTACAAAAGGAAGAGTGGGGAGCCACCATGGGGGTCCTCAATCTGGTTGAGAGGGAGACACGCAAGGTGTGTAAAGTTTGTGTGGGTGTCCTAAAAGATGAGTTCCGGGGGGGTTGGTGTATGTGTCTTTGGGGTTCATCAAATGAGGATCCTCAAGGGTGTTTTTTTTTTCAGTCCATTTTGTTTGTTTGGAGGTGTTCAGGGTGCAGGATTTGGAGGTCTGTGGGTAGCATAGATTGGGTTTCACATGGATCAGAAATTGGGGTTCTCTACAGATGTAGTTTTGGAGTCCCATTGCTAGGTTTGATGTCTCCTTGGGACCACTGGAGTGAATATTAGCATTTGTGGGGACCCCAAGATGTAGATTTTGGGTTCCATAAATCTCGATTCTTATTGGGAGGTGCAATTAATAGGGTAAGCATATGGACTGAGGGTCCGTTAGGGTCCACATAGGCAGGTATTAAGGTTCTGGTATGGGATCTGAGGGTGCAGGTTGGGATGGAGGGTCCCTGGACCCAGACACTGGCCTGGAACTGCATGGCCTCGGACATTTGGGAATGGGCACCTGCATCCAAATGGAGAGTGGAGCTGGGTGGGAGTTACTGGGGTGCTCCAGCGTACATGGAGTGAATAGTAGATGGAACTGGCAGCAGGGGAGAGCAATGGGGATTTATAGAGGATAGAGGAGGAGGTGGGGGAGACTTGAGGGTGTGTATATGGGATCAAAGCACAGGTAGAAAACATATGGAATCCGAATCAGAGATGAAATCTATTTAACCTTTTCCCCAGCAGGGCTCCCATCTCTCCGTATCCAGAGGTTACGGGCATTGAGGACAAAGAAGACGCCAAGGCAGAAGATGAGGGCAGCAGCACAGACCCTCAGCACCGCCACCACCAGGTTCCCAAGGGACTCTGCCATTGGAGGTGTGGGTGTCACCTCCAGTGCCACGCTGTCCCCGAGGGGGGAGGACAGAAAGGGGAAGCCCTTGGGGTGATAGGAGCACCTATAGGTGCCGGTGTCAGCTGGACTCACCCCAAAGAGGGTGAAGGTGGCCGTGCCCCCACCATCAGGGTCCTGCTGCTGGATAGGGGCCGAGTGCCCGTCCTTGTGCAGGAAGGTGGCCCCTTGGTACGTGTTGCTGCATTGAATGGTGATGTTGGTCCCCATCCCCACACGTTCCTTGGGGCTCATGGAAATGCCAGGTGGCGGGATGCAGTGATCTGCATGATGGGAGAGAAAATGGATGGGACTTGGGCCTGTGAGGAGAGCTCAGGGCCTCCCACGGTCCCAGTGCCCTCACCTGTCAGCACCAGCTCCACGGGGTCACTCTTCTCTGATGTGTCTGCTGGCTCAGACACCTGGTACTGACACCGATACGTCCCTGTGTGCACCCACTTTGTGACAGCAAAGGAGAACACGGCCATGTCCTGAACGTTGTACTTCTTCATGCAGGGGGTGAAACCCCCTTCCTGGCAGAGCTGGACCCAGGCAGCTGGCCGGGGCTGGTGCCACCGCAGGGTGACACTGTCCCCGACTTCTATCCCCTGGCTGAGGTGCAGTGACAGGGAGGGTCAGGACACTAGGACAGGGGACAGCAGTCAGCCTTCTCCCTGCACACCCTCCTGTGCCCCTCTCATGGTCCTCTGACCACGTTCATCTCCCTCTCTCCCCATTCTCCCCCTGTCCCCGTACTCACCCTTCTGCGCCCTGCTCACTGCCACCAGCCACCAGCCTGCAAAGGGACACGATCCTGGTCTCACACAGGGCCACCAACCCCCATTGGCTCCACATCCCCATTGTCACTCACCAAGGATGAGGACCAGCGTCATTGGTGTCATGAAACAGAAGGAGCTTGGGGACAGCAAGACTGCAGTGGAGAAAGGACGTGGCCAGAGAGCTGTTTTCAGATTCCCCCTGAGCACAGGATGGTGTGATGTCACCTCCTGATGTGGTTGCACTGTGGTGTCCCTCTGGGGTGGGACCAGTGGAGAGGTGCCCACTGCACACTGTGCCTGTTGAGGTGCCCCACACGCTGTCAGCCCTCAGTGATTCGAGACAGCCACCATGGCTTCACCAAGGGCAGATCATGCCTGACCAGTATTATGCCCTTCTATGATGGTGTGAGGGCTTCGGTGGACAGGGGAAAGGCTCTGGATGTCATCTACCTGGACTTCTGCAAGGCCTTTGACATGGTCCCTCATCACATCCTTCTCTCTAAATTGGAGAGGTGTGGATTTGAGGGGTGGATTGTTTGATGGATTAGGAATTGTCTGGCTGGACACAGCGAAACGGTTGTGATTAAAGGTTCTGTATCAGGGTGCTGCATTTAGATCGGGGCAATCCCAGGTATTTATGCGAACTGGGGGAAGATCTCCTTGAGAGCAGCCCTGCGGAGAAGGACTTTGGGGTCCTGGTTGGTGGACGAGAAACTGGACATGAGCCAGCAGTGTGAGCTTGCAGTGCGGAAAGCCAACAGTGTTCTGGGCTGCATTACAAAAGGGAAAGCCAGCAGGGTGAGGGAGGTGATTGTCCCACTCCACTCAGCTTTTGTGAGTCCTCATCTGCAGTACTGCATCCAGTTCTGGGGCCCCCAGTACAGGAAGGATGTGGAGCTCTTGGAGCAGGTCCAGAGGAGGGTCACTAAGATGATCAGAGGGCTGGAGCACCTCTCCTATGAGGAAAGGTTGAGGGAACTGTGCTTGTTTAGCTTGGAGAAGGGAAGGCTCTGGGGAGACCTCATTGTGGCCTTCCAGTACCTGGATGGAGCGTATAAACAGGAGGGGGGAATCGCTGCTTATGAGGGTGGATAGTGATAGGACAAGGAGGAGTGGTTTTAAACTGAGTCAGGGGACGTTTAGGTTAGATACTATTAGGAAGTTTTTCACTCAGAGGGTGGTGAGGCACTGGAACATGTTGCCCAAGGAAGTTGTGGACGCCCCATCCCTGAAGGCATTCAAGGCCAGGCTGGATGTGGCTCTGGGCAGCCTGGCCTAGTAGTTGGCGATCCTGCACATAGCAGGGGATGAATCTCAACGATCATTGTAATCCTTTTCAGCCCAAGCCATTCTATGCTTCTATGATTATGATACTTTGACACTGATGTTATTGCCTTATCAGTAACTTCCAGGGAAATTTACTTTATGGCTGCAGCAGAAGAAGAGTAAAAGGTGACTGGGAGGAAAATGAGGAAGAGAGGGAAAAAAAAAAAAAAAAAAAACTAGAAAAAAGAAAACAGAGAAAATGGAGAGAAGCAGAGAAAGAACATAAGAAAGAAAGATGGAGGGAGAAAAGCAATCATGGTCCATTTTGAGGAGTTGCTGTGCTGGAGCTGATAAGGGGATGAGAGTGCTCATCCAATGGCTGAGCTCTCCAACTGGCAAAAAGCAAACAGCACAAAATGCAGCTTCTCTGGGCATCCCTTCCTTTCTGCTGGTTGGCAGCTGCTGCATCGCAAGGTTGTAAAGAAGTGAGTTCACACTGACAGGTTTGTCAGAAATGTGTTTGTGGCAGAAATGTTCTTGCGGTGAAGCAGTGCCATTGGTGAACACACAAAGGCTGTGCAGTTATCTCACAGCATGTGGTGCTTTGCAGCCTCTGTTGTTGTGGCAAGAGCCTTGTTCTGGCAAGTGTTGGAGAGGTAGCAAGCACACTGAAAATGTCAGCAAATGTGTTTTGTTGTTCGCTTGTAATTCTGTGGAGCAGAGAGTGCCCGTGTGAGGAGTTCCCGCGGTGAGGGTCCTGCAGTGCCAGAGTGATGGCACTGCTGAGCACAAGGAGCACATTGCATCCATGGCCGCTGTCACACGAGCACTCTGCAGGCAAATGGGCAGAAGCATCCAGAAGCCCAGGGGAAGGGGTAGAGGATATAAGTGCAGAACTCACAGGTGATGATAACATCTGTTTACTAAGACTGAAGAGAGCAACCACAGTGAGTGTTACCATGATCACAATGGCATATATTTTCAAAGTGATGCACAGTTTGCAGTGGCTCCAAACCCTCCTGATGCTGAGACCAGGACAGAAGGGCAGGAGGGAGACACTGGGTGGGATCTGGAGGGGGTCAGAGTGGAGGTGGATGACAGGTGGTGTGGTGTTAGTGGGCACTCAGTGCGATTGTGGGGAGGATTGGGAAGAATTTTTGGGGTCAAATCCTGGAAGGAATGGTGTTGGGTTTTGGGGTGGATCATGGAGTACTTGTCAACGCAAGGGATATTAAGGGATTTGTGGGGGATCAGGAAGGGTTTGGGACATAGAGTGGAGAATTCAGGGATTTGGTGGGTCTGGGAATGACATGAGGTACATAGGTGAGGATTTGGGGATGTCAGCTATCTCGGGATGAAAGGGTGGGATCATGGTATCGTGGATCTCCAAGCAGGAAATCGGGGGTGTGTCCCTTTCAGAGCTCCTTAAAAATGAGGCACCGCAGGTGAGGGGGTATCAGCAGGGGTCCCCCAGTATCCACATGGGTGTGGATAATGGGGGGCTGAGGGGTGGCAACTGCCCTGGGTGGCTGGGGACCAGGGGTCACAGCATGAATCTTGGCGTAGCTCAGACACTCACTGTCACTGGGGGGGCACGTGGAGACACAGGGGAGCAGCGGGGTGCCACCATGGGGTCTGCAACAGGCTTTGGAGGGGGATTGATGATGTTGGTATTTGGGAGTGGTGTTCAAGAGGGTGGGTGTGGAGTTGTGCTGTCCTTCTCTTTGAGGATCCCAAGGGGGATGTTTGGGGGTCCTGCTGTGGTTTGGGTGTGCCCAAAGGGTCTGAGAATGTTCAGGGATTGTGGGACCACAGGGGATTCGATTTGTCACCCCTGTGGGTTATACATTGGGGTTCCATATCTGCAGCTTTTGAGGGTTCCCCTTAATCGGTTTCTGAGAGCTTTTTGGGGTCTGGGACATGGTTAGAGTCTGGAAAGCTTTAATGAGTGTGAAGGCTGAGATCTGGAGTCTGGCTTCAGCACAACATGCTGAATTCGAGTCCCACATATGCTGGATTTGGGAGATTACATATCAAGTTAGGGTAAGCCACATGGGGTTGGTGGTCCTTGGGGGTAATTATGAGCAGGGTTTGGTGAGACCCCAAGGGGAATGTTGGGATTTGTGTCCCCTGACTCAGACACTGTCCTGGAACTGCACAGTCTCTGTATTCGGGGGGGCTTCTGTGTCAGCAACTGGAGAAGGTGAGAGTTATGGGGAGGTCATGAATCATGCTCAAGGAGCCCTGAAGGGAATCTATAGGGATGAAAGGGCAGGCAAGGGACACCTGGGAGGATCTATATGGGGTAGAAGTGCAGGCGCGGAACACTGGGGGAATCAGTAGAGGATGGTAGGCATTTAAAAGCTTCCTCACCACAGTTCTCATCTCTCTGTATCCAGAGGTTGCGGGCATCGATGATGAAGAAAACTGCAAGGCCAAAGATGAGTGCAGCCACAAAGCCCCTCACCAGTGCCAGCACCAGATTGGCACGGGACTGCTCCTCAGCACTTGTGGAGTCCGGGTGTTTGGGTGTCCCTATTGCCAGCCACAACCCCTATTCAGCCCGGATGCAGCAACACAGCCACCCATCCGTGGCAGGGGGTGCACGCAAATGGGGGGCTCAGACTTACGTGGGGGTGCAGGTGTGAGTGTCACCTCCAGAGTCACGTTACTCCCAAGGGGTGAGGACAGAAAGGGGTAACCCGAGGGGCGGTAGGAGCACCTGTAGGTGCCGGAGTCGGCTGGGGTCACCCCAAAGATGGTGAAGGTGGCTGTGCCCACCACATTGGGGTCCTGGCGTTGGATGGGGGCTGAGCACCCATCCTTGTGCAGGAGGAAGGTGGCCCCATAGTCCTTGTTCCAGCACTGGATGGTGACATTGGTCCCTGTCCCCACACATTCCTCAGGGTGGGGGGAATCTGTGATCTGCATGAATGGAGGGGACAGCAGTGGGACACGGTCCTGTTGGGAGCAAGCAGAGCCATCCACTGTCCCCAGTGCCCTCACCTGTCAGCACCAGCTCCACAGGATCACTCTTCACTGATTCCTCTGCTGACCAAGACACCCAGTACTGACACTGATATGTACCTGCGTGCTCCCGATTTGTGTTCAAGAAGGGGAACTCTGCAGTGTCCTGCTCGTTGTATTTGAATCTGCTTTATGTCCGATGTCCTTCCTTGTACAGCCAAACCCAGACAGCTGGATGCGGCAAGTGGCACTGCAGGGTGTCATTGTTGCCCAGGGAGACCCCGTGGCTGGGATTCAGTGACAGGGAGGGTCGGGGCACTAGGACAGGGGACAGCAGTCAGCCTTGTCCCTGCACACCCTCCTCTGCCCCTCTCATAGTCCCCTGACCACCCTCCCCTCCCTCTCTCACCATTCTCGTCCAGTTCCGAATACTCACGATGTTGTGCACTGCTTGCTCCCACTAGCCACCAACCTGCAAGGGACACGGTCCTGGTCTCACGCAGAGCCACCAACCCCCATGGCACCACGTCCCCATTGTCACTCACCGAGGATGAGGACCAGCGCCATTGGTGCCACGAGGCAGGAGCAGCTTCGGAACAGTGAGGCTGCAGCAGAGATAGGGAGTGGCTGGAGACCTGCTTTCAGTTTCCCCCAGGGCACAGGATGATGTGATATCACCACTTCATGTGGCAATGTGAGCCTTTAGTGGTAGTTGCGCTGTGGTGTCCTTTTGTAGTGGGACAAGTGGAGAGGTGCTCACTGCACCCTGTGCCCGTTCAGGTGCCCCACACTCTTTCAACCCTGATATGCCACACACTGTCCCCAAAGGGCTGAGTGTGTGCCCTGGCATGTTGTGCCCCAAAAGAATGCACAGTACCCCAGTAGGGCAGTCCGTGTTCTCCTGCGGTCTCCAGGGCAATAGAGTCAGAGAGTGACTCAGAGGAACAACAGTAGACTATTTATTGAACTTTCCAGCTGCAACCAATCAGCTGCCGTGCAACAAAATTAGGGGACTTCCTAGTAACAAATAATGAGCGATATGGATAAAGGACTTTGACTCTGGTGTTACTGACTGATCTGTTACATTCAGGGAAATCTAGGTTATTGGTTCTGCAGAAGGAGAGTAAAAAATGACTGGGAGGAAAACGAGGAAGAAAAATATAGAAAGGAGAGAAAATGGAGACAAGCAGGGAAGGAATGTAAGAGAGAGAGATGAAGAAAAGCAATCATGGTCCATTTTGAGGAGTTGCAGTGCTGGAGAAGAAGAGGGGATGAGAGTGCTCATCCAATGGCTGAGCTCTCCAACTGGCAAAAAGGAGAAAGCACAAAATGCAGCTTCTCTAGGCATCCCTTCCTTTCTGCTGGTTGGCAGCTGCAGCATCGCAAGGTTGTGAAGAAGTGAGTTCACACTGACAGGTTTGTCAGAAATGTGTTTGTGGCAGAAATGTTCTTGTGGTGAAGCAGTGCCATTGGTGGACACACAAAGGCTGTGCGGTTATCTCACAGCATCTGGTGCTTTGCAGCCTCTGTTGTTGTGGCAAGAGCCTTGTTCTGGCAAGTGTTGGAGAGGTAGCAAGCACACAGAAAATGTCAGCAAATGTGTTTTGTTGTTGGATTGTAATTCTGTGGAGCAGAGAGTGCCCGTGTGAGGAGTTCCCGCGGTGAGGGTCCTGCAGTGCCAGAGTGATGGCACTGCTGAGCACAAGGAGCACATTGCATCCATGGCCGCTGTCACACGAGCACACGCTGCAGACAAACGGGCAGAAGCATCCAGAATTGCAGGGCAGCCCTCAGAGACGAGAAGCAGCGCCAGCACAGTGAAGGGAACAGCCCTGAGAGCTGTGATGGATGGCACCGAGTGAAGGAACAGCTGAGCGCTGTGAGCAGCAGCTCTGAGGCTGCTGTACCGCTGAGAGCAGTTGTGTTGGAACACGCTCTGCTCACAGCTGTCGGGATCTGCACCCTTCGGGCCCCACGTTGGGCACCACAAGGACTGAGGTGCTGTCACCCGACAGCTGCTCAGCAACACTCAGCCCTTCCAGCATTGACCTTTCTCTTTGTGGTTTGTCAAGAGAATCAGACAAAGAAAGGCAAAACTCATTGGTTGAGACAAAAACTGTTTACTCAGACTAAAAAGGAAGAGAGAAATAACAGTACTGTAATGGTAATAACATTTATATGCTTATTAAATAAGTGATGCTGAACACAACTGCCCACCACTCTCTGACCAATGCTCCAACTTGGGAAGGACTTGCAGTCCCAGGGGGTGTTAAGTGACACGAGGTGTACAAGGAAGGATTGTGGGGTTAGAAGTGAGCATTTAGGTATGTGGTGTCATTGTGAAGTGTATGGGGTAGACTGGTTAATATATGGGGATGTTAGGCTGGGGGTATTTGGGATTCTGGTGGCTAAGACTGGGTAACAGGGGCCTGGTCTTAGGAGCCTGGAATTGCTTCGTTTCAGAGATCCATACGTGTTTTTGGGGTGTTTCTTTACGGTTTGAGGGTGCCCATGAGTTCTGCGGCTTGTTAAAGACTACGGCATCTAGGGAGATGTAGATCCTGGGACTTAATATGCAAGATACTGGGGGTGACTATGTACGTCATTTGTGGGTTCCACTATGGCTTGGGGATGCCCATGGGATCTGTGTGCTGTGAAGGAGGTTTGGGGATTCCCTGGGGCTTTGTGCTGGCTGCGGTCTACGCAGGTGCTATATTCTCAGTGCTGGGGGATTCTAATGGATCTGGGTGTGTGTAGGGCTGGAAGAGCACCAGAGGGGCTGGGGGATTACATCTGGAATTCCTCTCATATATATACTTGGGTATCCCATGGGCTGGATTTGGGGATGCACATAAAGACAGAGTAAGCCATAAGAAGCTGGAAATCCCTTGGGATCCACGTGGACAGTGCTTGGGGTTCCAGGTAGGGTATGGGTGTTCCCAAGGGGCAGGTTGGGGTTAGGGTTTCCCTGACTCAAATACTGTCCTGGAAATGAATGGACTCAGCTTTACCAGGGGAGGGGCACCTACATCAAAACTGGGAGGGAATTGGAATGGGGGTTTTGGAGAACACCAAAGAACACGGGGGGGGATCAATAGTGCATGGAAGTGGAGCCAGGGGAAAGTTAAGGGGATTGATCCATGTGTATGGGATGGAAGACGAGGAAGGACACAGCTGGGGGAAGGTATAATGATTGAAAGGTATGGGAGGGAGATTGGAGGGTATATACACTATCAGAGAGGAAGCGGAACATAACTGGATGTGATCTAAAGGTGCTTTTTTGAGTGACAAAGTGATTCAGCTGTCTTCCCCACCACGGCTGTCATCTCTTCGTATCCAGAGGCTGCGGGCATCAAGGACAAAGTAGAGGCCCAGGCCAAAGACGAGGGCAGCAGCGCAGCCCCTCACCACTGTCACCACCAGGTTCCCATGGGACCTCCTCTCATCACCTGTGGGGTCCAGCAGTGTGCTTGTCCCCATCCCCGGCCATCACCTCCATGGGGATGGGATGCAGAGACACTGCCAGAAATGAGTGACATCAGGGACACCAAAATGAGGAGCTCAGACCTACCTGGATGTGCAGATCTGGCAATCACTTCCAGGGTCACATTATCTCCGAGGCATGAGGACAGACGGTGAAAGCTCCCAATTTGATAGGAGCACGTATACGTGCCAGAATCAGCTACGGTCACCCCAAAGAGGGTGAAGGTGGCTGTGCCCTCACTGTTGGGTTTTTGTTGCTGGAGAGGGGCTGAGTGCTCATCCTTGTGCAGGAAGATGGTGCCCCCATACTCCTGGTTGCCACACTGGATGGTGACATCGGCCCCCGTCTCCACACATTCCTTAGGGATCAGGGAAATGCTGGGTGGGGGATACTTAGGATCTGAGTGCAGAGAGGAGACAGGGATGGAACACAGCTCTGTGGGAACAGCGCAGGGCCATCTGCTTTCCCCAGTGCCCTCACCTGTCACCACCAGCTCCACGGGTTCACTCTTCCCCGATGTCCCCGGTGGCTCCAGCACCCAGTATTGGCACTGATATCTCACTGCATCTTCCTCCTTTACACGAACCAAGGGGAATTCAGCCATGTCCTGTACCATGTCCATGCCCATGTGCTTTTTAAATCTCCGAGGTCTTTCCTTGCAGAGCTCAACTCGTGCAGCCGGCTGGGGGAGGTGGCAGCGCAAGGTGACATTGTCCCCTAGGGACACCCCGTGGCTGGGGTGCAGCGACAGGGAGGGTCGGGGCACTAGGACAGGGGACAGCAGTCAGCCTTGTCCCTGCACACACTCCTCTGCCCCTCTCATGGTCCTCTGACCACGTTTGTCTCCCTCTCTTCCCATTCTTCCCCTTTCCCCATACTCACGTTTCTGTGCCCTGCTCGCTGCCACCAGCCACCAACCTGCAAGGGACACGGTCCTGGTCGCACACAGGGCCACCAACCCCCGTGGCACCACGTCCCCATTGTCACTCACCGAGAATGAGGGCCAGTACAGTTGGTGCCATGAGGCAGGAGCAGCCTGGGGACAGTCCGACTGCAGCAGAGATAGGGAGTGGCTGGAGAGTTACTTTTAGTTTCCCACTGGGCACAGGATGATGTGATGTCACCTCCTGATGTGGCCATGTGAGCCCTCAGCGGTGGTGACGCTGTGGTGTCCTTTTGTAGTGGGACAAGTGGAGAAGTGTTCACTGCACACTGTGCCTGTTGAGGTGCCCCACACACACGGTCAACACTGGGGTGTTACATACTGTCCCCAAAGGGTGTGTGTCCTGTCATGCTGTCTCTAAAGGGACGCCAGATTCTCTGCACAGTGCCCCAATAGGGCAGTCTGTGCTTTCCTGGAGTCTCCAGGGCAGCAGAGTCAGACGGTGACTCAGAGGAGCAAGAGAAGGCCATTTATTGAACTTTCCAGCAGCAACCAATCAGCTGCCCTGCAACAAAATTAGGGGACTTCCTGGTAACAATTAGTGAGTGATACGGATCAAGGGTCCTTGGACACTGGTGCTATTGCCTGATCTGCTACTTCCAGGGAAATTTGGGTTATTGGTGCTGAAGAAGAAAAGATGACTGGGAGAAAAATGAGGAAGAGAGAGAAAAAGAAAGAAAAGAGAGAAAATGGAGAGTAGGACAGAAAGAATGTAAGAGAGAGAGATGAAAGGAGAAAAGCAATCATGGTCCATTTTGAGGATTTGCAGTGCTGGAGAAGAAGAGGGGATGAGAGTGCTCATCCAATGGCTGAAGTCTCCAACGGGCAAAAAGGAGACGGCACAAAATGCAGCTTCTCTGGGCATCCCTTCCTGTGCCTGCTGGTTGGCAGCTGCAGCATCGCAAGGTTGTGAAGAAGTGAGTTCACAATGACAGGTTTGTCAGAAATGTGTTTGTGGCAGAAATGTTCTTGCGGTGAAGCAGTGCCATTGGTGGACACACAAAGGCTGTGCGGTTATCTCACAGCATCTGGTGCTTTGCAGCCTCTGTTGTTGTGGCAAGAGCCTTGTTCTGACAAGTGTTGGAGAGGTAGCAAGCACACCGAAAATGTCAGCAAATGTGTTTTGTTGTTGGATTGTAATTCTGTGGAGCAGAGAGTGCCCGTGTGAGGAGTTTCCGCGGTGAGGGTCCTGCAGTGGCAGAGTGATGGCACTGCTGAGCACAAGGAGCACATTGCATCCTTGGCCGCTGTCACACGAGCACACGCTGCAGACAAACGGGCAGAAGCATCCAGAATTGCAGGGCAGCCCTCAGAGACGAGAAGCAGCGCCAGCACAGTGAAGGGAACAGCCCTGAGAGCTGTGATGCACCGAGTGAAGGAACAGCTGAGCGCTGTGAGCAGCAGCTCTGAGGCTGCTGTACTGCTGAGAGCAGTTGTGTTGGAACACGCTCTGCTCACAGCTGTCGGGATCTGCACCCTTCGGGGCCCACGATGGGCACCACCAGGACTGTGGTGCTGTCACCCGGCAGCAGCTCAGCAACATACAGCCCTTCCAACATTGACCTTTCTCTTTGTGGTTTGCCAAGAAAATCAGACAAAGAAAGACCAAACTCATTGGTTGAGACAAAAACTGTTTACTCAGACTAAAAAGGAAGAGAGAAATAATAGTGAAATAGAGAATTACCAGTAATGGTAATAACATTTTTATGCTGACTAAATCAGAGATGCTCAACACAACTGCCCACCACTCTCCGGCCAGTGGTCCAACTTGGGAAGGACTTGCTGTCCCAGTGGGAGTTAAGAGATTCGAGCAGTACAAGGAAGGATTGTGGGGTTAGAAGTGAGCATTTAGGTATGTGGTGTCATTGTGAAGTGTATGGGGTACACTGGTGAGAATTTGGAGATTTTAGGCTGGGGGCATTTGGGATTCTGGTGGCTATGATTGGGTAACAGGGGACATGGGTTTGGGAGCCTGGAATTGCTTAGTTTCAGGGATATGGTCATGTTTTGGGGGTGTTTCCTTATGGTTTGGGGATGCCCATGAGTTCTGTGGGGTGTTAAGGACTAGGGGGTGTGGGGAGACGTAGATCTGGGGACTCAATAGGTGAGAAACTGGGGGTGCATGTCATTTGTGGGTTCCACTATGGCCTATGGGACCTGGGGGCTGTGCAGGAGATCTGGGGATTCCCAGGTGCTTTGTTCTGGCTTCGGTCTACATAGATCCTATATTCTCAGTGCTGGGGGTTCCTAAATGATCTGGGTGTGTGTAGGGCTGGAAGAGCACCAGAGGGGCTGGAGGATTACATCTGGAATTCCTCTCATATATATACTTTGAGTATCCCATGGGCTGGATTTGGGGATGCACATAAAGACAGAGTCAGCCATATTGTTCCTCTCTACTCTGCTCTTGTGAGGCCCCATCTGGAGTACTGCGTCCAGGTCTGGAGCCCCCAGTACAAGAAAGACAGGGAGCTGTTGGAGAGAGTCCAGAGGAGAGCCACCAAGATGATCAGGGGATTGGAGCACCTCCCCTATGAGGACAGGCTGAAGGAGCTGGGTTTGTTCAGCCTAGAGAAAAGAAGGCTGCGGGGTGACCTCATTGCAGCCTTTCAGTACCTAAAGGGAGCCTACAAAGAGGAAGGGAATCAACTCTTTGAAAGGGTGAGTGACAGCAGGACAAGGGGAAATGGTTTTAAGTTGAGGGAAGGGAGATTTAGGTTGGACGTCAGGGGGAAATTCTTCACAGAGAGAGTGGTGAGGTACTGGAACAGGCTGCCCAGAGAGGTTGTGGATGCCCCGTCCCTGGAGGTGTTCAAGGCCAGATTGGATGGGGCCCTGGGCAGCCTGGTCTAGCATTAGGTGGGATGGTTGGTGGCCCTGCATGTAGCAGGGGGGTTGGAGATTCATGATCCATGAGGTCCCTTCCAACCCTGGCAATTCTGTGATTCTGTGATTCTGTGATGAAGCTGGAAATCCCTTGGGATCCACGTGGACAGGGTTTGGGGTTCCAGGTAGGGCATGGGTGTTCCCAAGGGGCAGGTTGGGGTTTGGATTCCCTGACTCAAATACTGTCCTGGAAATGAATGGACTCAGCTTTCCCAGGGGAGGGGCACCTACATCAAAATGAGGAGGAAATTGGAATGGTGGTTATGGAGAACCTCAAAGAGCACGAGGGGGATCAATAGTGCATGGAAGTGGAGGCAGGGGAATGTTAAGGGCATTTATCCACCTATATGGGATGGAAGATGAGGAAGCACACAGCTGGTGGTAGGTATAAGGATTGAAAGATATGGGAGGGAGATCGGAGGATATATATGCTATGCAAGAGTAAAAAGTATATGCTTGCGGGGATCTAAAGCTGCTCTATCGAGTGCCAAAGTGATTCAGCTGTCTTCCCCACCACGGCTGTCATCTCTTTGTATCCAGAGGCTGCGGGCATCGAGGACAAAGTAACGGCCCAGGCCAAAGACGAGGGCAGCAGCGCAGCCCCTCACCACTGTCACCATCAGGTTCCCAAGGGACCTCCTCTCATCACCTGTGTGGTCCAGCAGTGTGCATGTCCCCATCCCCAGCCATCACCTCCATGGGGATGGGATGCAGAGACACTGCCAGAACTGTGAGACACAAGGGACACCGAAATGGGGCCTCAGACCTACCTGGGCGTGCAGGTGCAGGTGTCACCTCCAGTGTCACGTTGTCCACAAGGGGTGAGGAAAGAAGGTAGAAGCCTCCAATGCGGTAGGAGCACCTATAGGTGCTGGAGTCGGATGGGGTCACCCCAAAGAAGGTGAAGGTGACCGTACCCCCAGCATCAGGATTCTGGTGCAGGATGGGGGCTGAGTGCCCGTCCTTGTGCAGGAAGATGGTGCCCCCATACTCCAGGTTGCAGCACTGGATGGTGACATTGGTCCCCGTCTCCACACGTTCCTTGGGGATCAGGGAAATGCTGGCTGGGGGATAGCTGGGATCTGAGTGCAGAGAGGAGACAGGGATGGAACACAGCTCTGTTGGAACAGCCCAGGGCCATCTGCTTTCCCCAGTGCCCTCACCTGTCACCACCAGCTCCACAGGATCACTCTTCTCCGATGTCCCTGGTGGCTCCAACACCCGGTACTGACACAGATATTTCACTGCATCGTCTTTCTTTACACTAACCAAGGGGAACTCTGCTGTGTCCTGTACCATGTCCATGTCCATGTGCTTCTCAAATCCCCAACGTCCTACCTTGTAGAGCTCAACCTGTGCAGCCGGCTGGGGCAGACGGCACCGCAGGGTGACATTGTCCTCTAGGGACACCCCCTGGCTGGGGTGCAGCGACAGGGAGGGTCGGGGCACTAGGACAGGGGACAGCAGTCAGCCTTCTCCCTGCACACCCTCCTCTGCCCCTCCCATGATCCTCTGACCACGCTCCCCTCCCTCTGGCCCCATTCTCCCCCTGTCCCCATACTCACGATGCAGTGCCCTGCTCGCTGCCACCAGCCACCAACCTGCAAGGGACATGGTCCTGGTCTCTCACAGGGCCACCAACCCCCATGGCACCACGTCCCCATTGTCACTCACCAAGGATCAGGGCCAGTGCCATTGGTGCCATGAAACAGAAGCAGCTTGGGGACAGCAGGACTGCAGTGGGGAAAGGATGTGGCTGGAGAGCTGCTCTCAGATTCCTCCTGAGCACAGGATGATGTGACGTCACCTCCTGATGTGGTTGCACTGTGGTGTCCCTCTGGGGTGGGACAAGTGGAGAGGTGCCGTCTGCACACTGTGCCTGTTGAAGTGCCCCACACGCTGCCAACCCTGGGTGATTTGAGACAGCCACCATGGCTTCACCAAGGGCAGATCATGCCTGACCAATATTATGGCCTTCTATGATGGAGTGAGGGCTTTGGTGGAGAGGGGAAGGGCTGTGGATGTCATCTACCTGGACTTCTGCAAGGCCTTTGACATGGTCCCTCATTCATGTCTCTAAATAGAAGAGGTGTGGATTCGACGGCTGGATTGTTTGATGGATTAGGAATTGTCTGGCAAGGCACAGCCAAAGGGTTGTGATGGATGGTTCTGTGTCAGGGTGCTGCACTTGGGTCAGGGCAATCCCCGGTATTTATCCAAACTGGGGAAAGATCTCCTTGAGAGCAGCCCTGCGGAGAAGGACTTGGGGGTCGTGGTTGGTGGACAAGAAGCTGGACATGAGCCAGCAGTGTGAGCTTGCAGCCCTGAAGGCCAACTTTGCTGTGGGCTGCATTAAGTAAGGGGTGGCCAGCAGGGTGAGGGAAGTGATTGTCCCACTCCACTCAGCCCTTGTGAGGCCCCATCTGCAGTTTTGTGTCCAGGCCTGGAGCCCCCAGTATGGGAAGGGCATGGAGCTCTTGGAGCAGGTCCACAGGAGGGTCACTAAGATGATCAGAGGGCTTGAGCAGCTCTCCTCTGAGGAAAGGTTGTGGGAAGTGTGCTTGTTAAGCTTGGAGAAGAGAAGGTTCCAGGGAGACCTAACTGTGGCCTTCCAGAACTTGAAGGGAGCGTATAAACAGGAGGGGCAAAAGCTGCTTATGAAGGTGGATAGGACAAGGGGGAGTGGTTTTAAACAGCGTCAGTGGAGGTTTAGGTTAGATATTAGGAGGAAGTTTTTCACGCTGAGGTGGTGACACACTGGAACAGGTTGCCCAAGGAAGTTGTGGATTTCCTATCCCCTGAGCTATTCAAGGCAGGCTGGATGTGGTTCTGGGCAGCCTGGTCTAGTAGTTGGTGATCCTGCACATTGCAGGTGGGTTTAAACTCGATGATCATTGTAATCCTTTTCAGCTCAGGCCATTCTATGATTCTATGATTATGGTACCAAGAAAGTGGTGTTATTGCCTTATCAGTAACTTTCAGGGAAATTTACTTTATGGCTGCAGCAGAAGAAGAGTAAAAGGTGACTGGGAGGAAAATGAGGAAGAGAGGGAAAAAAAAAAAAAGCAAAACAAGAAAAAAGAGAACAGAGAAAATGGAGAGAAGTAGAGAAAGAATGTAAGGGAGAAAGATGAAGGGAGAAAAGCAGTCCTGGTCCATTTTGAGGTGTTGCAGTGCTGGAGCAGAAGAGGGAATGAGAGTGCTCATCCAATGGCTGAGGTCTCACACTGGCAAAAAGGAGACAGCACAAAATGCAGCTTCCCTGGGCATCCCTTTCTGCCTGCTGGTCGGCAGCGGCAGCATCGCAATGTTCTTAACAAGTGAGTTCACAATGACAGGTTTGTCAGAGAAGTGTTTGTGCCAGAAATGTTCTTGCGCTGAAGCAGTGCCATTGGTGGACACACAAAGGCTGTGCGGTTATCTCACAGCATCTGGTGCTTTGCAGCCTCTGTTGTTCTGGCAAGAGCCTTGTTATGGCAAGTGTTGGAGAGAGCAAACACACCGAAAATGTCAGAAGATGTGTTTTGTTGTTGGATTGTAATTCTGTGGAGCAGAGAGTGCCCGTGTGAGGAGTTCCCGCGGTGAGGGTCCTGCAGTGGCAGAGTGATGGCACTGCTGAGCACAAGGAGCACATTGCATCCATGGCCGCTGTCACACGAGCACACGCTGCAGACAAACGGGCAGAAGCATCCAGAATTGCAGGGGGAGGGGTAGAAGATATAAATGCAGAACTCACAGGTGATGATAAATTCTGTTTACTAAGACTGAAGAGAGCAATCACAGTGAGTGATATCATGATGACAATGGCATATATTTTCAAAGTGATGCACAGTGCAGTGCCTCCAAACCCTCCTGATGCTGAGACCAGGACAGAAGGGCAGGAGGGAGACACTGGGTGGGATCTGGAGGGGGTCAGAGTGGAGGTGGATGACAGGTGGTGTGGTGTTAGTGGGCAGTCAGTGCGATTGTGGGGAGGATTGGGAAGAATTTGGGGGGTCAAATCCTGTAAGGAATGGTGTTGGGTTTTTTGGGTGGATTAAGGAGTACTTGTCAACTCAAGGGATATTATGGGATTTGTGGGGGATCAGGAAGGATTTCCGGCTTAGTGTGGAGAATTCAGGGATTTGTTGGGTCTGGGAATGAGATCAGGTGCATAGGTGAGGATTTGGGGGTGTCAGATATCTTGGGATGAAACGGAGGGATCATGGTATCGTGGATCTCCAAGCCGGGAATTTGGGGTGTGTCCCTTTCAGAGCTCCTTAAAAATGAGGCACCGTGGGTGTGGGGGTATCAGCAGGAGTCCCCCAGTATCCACATGGGTGTAGATAATGGGGGGCTGAGTTGTGGCAGCATCCCTGGGTGGCTGGGAACCAGGGGTCACAGCATGAATCTTGGCGTAGCTCAGACGCTCACTGTCACTGGGGGGCACCTGGAGACACAGGGGAACAGCGGGGTGCCACCATGGGGTCTGCAACAGGCTTTGGAGGGGGATTGATGGTGTTGGTGTTTGGGAGTGGTGTTCAAGAGGGTGGGTGTGGAGTTGTGCTGTCCTTCTATTTGAAGATCCCAAGGGGGATGTTTGGGGGTCCTGCTGTGGTTTGGGTGTGCCCAAAGGGTCTGGCAGTGTTCAGGGATTGTGGGACTGCAGCGGATTTGATTTGTCATCCCTGTGGGTTATACACTGGGGTTCCATATGTGCGGCTTTTGGGTTTCCCTTTACTTGGTTTTTGAGAGCTTTTTGGGTCATGTTTAGATTCTGGAGAGCTTTAATGAGTGTGAAGGCTGAGATTTGGAGTCAGGCTTTACCACAGCATTCATAATTCGAGTCTCACATGCACTGGATTTGGGAGATTACATATCAAGTTAGGATAAACCATATGGTGTTGGTGGTCCTTTGGGGTAATTCTGAGCAGGGTTTGGTGAGGCCCCAAGGGGAATGCTGGGATTTGTGTCCCCTGACCCAGACACTGTCCTGGAACTGCACGGCCTCTGCATTTGGGGGGGCTTGTGTGTCAGCAACTGGAGAAGGTGGGAGTTATGGGGAGGTCATGAGTCATGCTCAAGGAGCCCTGAAGGGAATCTATAGGGGATGAAAGAGCAGGCAAGGGACACCTGGGAGGATCTATATGTGATAGAAGTGCATGCAGGGGACACTGGGGGAATCAGTAGGGATGGTGGACATTTAAAACCTTCCTCACCACAGTTCTCATCTCTCTGTATCCAGAGGCTGCGGGCATTGATGATGAAGAAAACTGCAAGGCCAAAGATGAGTGCAGCCACAAAGCCCCTCGCCAGTGCCATCACCAGATTGGCACGGGACTGCTCCTCAGCACTTGTGGAGTCCGCATGTTTGGGTGTCCCTATTGCCAGCCACAACCCTTATTCAGCCCGGATGCAGCAACACAGCCACCCATCCGTGGCAGGGGGAGCACGTAAATGGGGGGCTCAGACTTACGTGGGGGTGCAGGTGTGGGTGTCACCTCCAGAGTCACATTATTCCCAAGGGGTGAGGACAGAAAGGGGTAAACCCAGGGGCGGTAGGAGCACCTATAGGTGCTCCTACCTTTAGCTTATGCTAAATGCAATGCTTGAAGATCGCAGTAGATCCAGCCTTTCTTGTGCTCTTCCAGACCTACACACACCCAGACCCTATAGGCACCTCCAGAATTGAGAATATAGCAGCCACATAGACCACAGCCAGCACAAAGTCCCAGGGAATCCCCACACCTCCTGCACAGCCCCCAAATCCCATGGGCACCTCCAAGCCATAGTGGAACCCCCAAATGCCATGCATAGGACCCCCCTATATCTGACCTAGGGAGTCCTCAGATCTAAGCCTCCCCTGCTCCCCTAGCCCCAGATGCCCCTCAGAACTCGTGGGCATCCTCAAACCATAATGAGACACTCCAAAACCATGTTGGATCCACAAAATGAAGCCACATTCGACTCCTGAGCCTGACTTCTTGTGACTCAGTCTTAGCCATCAGAATCCCAAGTGCCCCAAATTTAACATCCCCACATCCTCACCCGTGTGCCCCACATCATTCAAAATCAAACCCAAACCCTAAATCATTGACTCTAACCCCCAAATCCTTCTTAATCATCCTCAAATCCCTTCTCACCCCTGGTTCCCAAAATCTCTCCCAAGTTTTAGCACTGGTTGGAGGGTGGGGAGCAGTTGCGCTGAGCATCGCTTGGTTTGTAGATCTATAAATATTATTACCTATCATGGGTTTATGATTTTTGGTAACTGGCATTCCGCATCATAACTTCATGTGGCACACTGAGAATAAAAGAGCTAATCCTCTAGTTCCATGCATCATGGATAGTTCCAGACACCTGGTTCTCCAAAGAGAAGAACTGCACACTACATACCCCAGAGGACTTTGTGTTGCTCTGTTATCCATTTTCCATTCAGAGAGAAAGAAAGAACTGTTGGCAGTTCATGAGCTGTCCTCTCTTTTGTCTTTCTGCTCCTTCCAGCAACGGGTGTGCTCCCTAGTCATCTCGATTTCAGCATTAGAGTAAGGCCTTTGGTTTTGGACACACACTTATTTGATTTGATTTACTAACTTCAATTTCAGTTGTATTTAACACTGTACTGCATTGTGTTACATTGCATTCTGATATCTTTTTTTTAGTAAATTATCTTTTCTCCTCAGATTGTTGCTACTGGTTTGTTTCTAGGCCCATCTCCCTACCCTTTCCCCATTTCCCCCTTTCCCCTTTCCCAGGGCATGGCTTCGTGTGTCCCCCCCATCACATCAATGAAAGAATCAGACTGAACCAGCCCATTAACCATTCACATTCCCATTACTATGATTTCTCTCTTCCTTTTCTGCCCTAGTAAATTGTTTGTTATTGCAACCAATGAGTTTTGCATTTCCTTGGTTGATTCTCACCCAATGCACTAAGAGAAGGATCAGTGAGTGTCGGGCGGTGTGGTGCTGAGCTGCTGCCAGCTGCCAGCACTGCAGTCCTTGTGGTGCCAAAAGTGGGGCCCAAAGGGTGCAGATCCCGACGCACCACTGAAGCCACGTGTGCTGTGTTTGGCATCCCATGGGGGACTCAGAATCACAGAATCACAGAATCACAGAATCACAGAATCACCAAGGCTGGAAAAGACCTATAAGATCATCCAGTCCAACCATCCACCCATCACCCATGGTTCCCACTAAACCATATCCCTCAACACAACATCCAAACGTTCCTTGAACACCTCCAGGGTCGGTGACTCCACCACCTCCCCGAGCAGCCCATTCCAGTGCCCGACCACTCTTTCAGAGAAGTAGTATTTCCTAATGTCCAGCCTGAATCTTCCATGGCGCAGCTTGAAACCATTCCCCCTAGTCCTATCACCAGTTACACGAGAGAAGAGGCCGACCCCCAGCTCGCTACAACCTCCCTTCAGGTAGTTATAGAGAGCAATAACGTCTGCCCTGAGCCTCCTCTTCTCCAGACTGAACAATCCCAGCTCCCTCAGCCGCTCCTCATAAGGCCTGTGCTCCAGACCCCTCACCAGCTTTGTTGCCCTTCTTTGAACACGCTCCAGGGCCTCAATGTCTTTCACGAGACACGTGCTGACAGAACTTTGGGGACAGTCTGTGACACTTGAGGGGTGATCGCCTGCATGGGACACACAAACAGGGTCTGTGTGCAATGCTCTGTGCGTGTCAGCCAACTGGGGACAAAGCATTGTCACCACAAATGGGGGAAATTTGTCACGAGGTGGTGACATCATGGCATCCTGTCCCCAAGGGGAAATGACACTGCCTCTCCGGCCACTTCCTGACCCCGCTGCAGTCTCGCTCTCCCAGAGCTGCTCCTGCCTCATGGCACCAATGGCACTGGCCTTCATCCTGGGTGAGTGACAATGGGGACGTGGTGCCACGGGGGTTGGTGGTCAGGTATCTGACCAGGACCGTGTCCCTTGCAGGTTGGTGGCTGGTGGCAGCGAGCACGGCACAACATCGTGAGTATGGGCACAGGGGGAGAATGGGGAGAGAGGGAGGGGAGCGTGGTCAGAGGACCGTCCGAGGGGTAGAGGAAGGTGTGCAGGGAGAAGGCTGACTGCTGTCCCCTGTCCTAGTGCCCAGACCCTCCCTGTCGCTGCACCCCAGCCACGGGGTGTCCCTGGGGGACACTGTCACCCTGCGCTGCCACCTGCCCCAAATGTCTGCCTGGGTCCAGCTCTGGTTGAATGGAACTCTCAGATCTGACAAGGGGGATATTTGGGGTCCAGCTATAGTCTTGGAGTGTTTAGGGACTGGGGGAATACAGGGGCTTTTTTTTTTTTCTTTTCCCCATGGGTCACTGGGATTCTGTGTGGGTGCATATAGGTCCGCCCTACTCATGTTGTATGTGCCTATATGTTCAGGGGGGGATTAAGGCTTGGAGGGCTTCTGTAGGTCTGGGGACTTTTGTTTGTTGGCTGAGGGTTCCCCTCAATGCAGATTTGGATTTCCCATGAGCTGGATAGAGGTGGGGCACATAAATGTCAGAGTAAGCCATATGAGGCTGGGGGTCATTTGTGGACCTCATGGGAAGGTGTGGGTCTCCATCGTGATGTTCTCTTTGTGCCCCAAGGGGTGAACTGGGATTTGGACTCCACTGATGCAGACACTTACCTTGAATGACATTGACTTAAGCATTTCACGGGTGACAACTGCATCAAAAAGAGGAAGGTGAAAGGTAGATGTTACATGGTCTCGATGGAATACTTGGTGGTCCTTTAAGATCAGTAGGGGATCAAAGAACAGGTAGGGGACACCTGAGGGGATCTGTAGGGAATGGAAAAGGACACTTGGGGAATTCAACTGGGGACAGAAAGAGGAGGCAGGGCACTTGAGGGGGATCTATAAGGGATGGAAACCGTTTCACCACTTCCTCACCAGGGCTCTTATCTCTCTGTGTCCAGAGGCTGCGGGCCCCTCAGAACTCCAGACTCACTCTCATGGTCACATCCCACTCATACTTACACCAGAGCCTCACCCTCAGCCCAGCCATCTTGGGGACCCCCATGGTAGCACCCCACTCTCCTCCTGTATCTACAGGTGCCCCCCACGGACAGCGAGGATGTGACTTACGTCGAGATGCCAGTTGCCATCCCGTGCTCCCAGACTCCCAGTTCCCCCACTGCCAACCAACCCCCCGTTAACTACACCACAGTGAGCACTGAATTACCGTGCTGATGGGCCTCTCCAGGGGCCTCATTTCTGGGGTGTGTGGAAGGGGACAGACCTCAAATTCCCTGCTTGGGACTCCCTGATGTCCTCTTCTTATCCCAGACCAGCTGATCTCCCCAAATCTAACAATCCCAAATTCTCACTGGTGCATCCCAAATGCTTCCCACTCACACCAAATCCCTCCTCTCCTCTCCTCTCCTCTTTCCTCTCCTCTCCTCTCCTCTTTCCTCTCCTCTCCTCTTTCCTCTCCTCTCCTCTCCTCTCCTCTCCTCTCCTCTCCTCTCCTCTCCTCTCCTCTCCTCTCCTCTCCTCTCCTCTCCTCTCCTCTCCTCTCCTCTCCTCTTTCCTCTCCTCTTTCCTCTCCTCTCCTCTCCTCTCCTCTCCTCTCCTCTCCTCTCCTCTCCTCTCCTCTCCTCTCCTCTCCTCTCCTCTCCTCTTTCCTCTCCTCTCCTCTCCTCTCCTCTCCTCTCCTCTCCTCTCCTCTCCTCTCCTCTCCTCTCCTCTTTCCTCTCCTCTCCTCTCCTCTCCTCTCCTCTCCTCTCCTCTCCTCTCCTCTTTCCTCTCCTCTCCTCTCCTCTCCTCTCCTCTCCTCTCCTCTCCTCTCCTCTCCTCTCCTCTCCTCTCCTCTCCTCTCCTCTCCTCTCCTCTCCTCTCCTCTCCTCTCCTCTCCTCTCCTCTCTCCTCTCCTCTCTCCTCTCCTCTCCTCTCCTCTCTCCTCTCCTCTCCTCTCCTCTCCTCTCCTCTCCTCTCCTCTCCTCTCCTCTCCTCTCCTCTCCTCTCCTCTCCTCTCCTCTCCTCTCCTCTCCTCTCCTCTCCTCTCCTCTCCTCTCCTCTCCTCTCCTCTTTCCTCTCCTCTCCTCTCCTCTTTCCTCTCCTCTCCTCTCCTCTCCTCTCCTCTCCTCTCCTCTCCTCTCCTCTCCTCTCCTCTCCTCTCCTCTCCTCTCCTCTCCTCTTTCCTCTCCTCTCCTCTCCTCTCCTCTCCTCTCCTCTCCTCTCCTCTCCTCTCCTCTTTCCTCTCCTCTCCTCTTTCCTCTCCTCTCCTCTCCTCTCCTCTCCTCTCCTCTCCTCTCCTCTCCTCTCCTCTCCTCTCCTCTCCTCTCCTCTTTCCTCTCCTCTTTCCTCTCCTCTCCTCTCCTCTCCTCTCCTCTCCTCTCCTCTCCTCTCCTCTCCTCTCCTCTCCTCTCCTCTCCTCTCCTCTTCCTCTCCTCTCCTCTCCTCTCCTCTCCTCTCCTCTCCTCTCCTCTCCTCTCCTCTCCTCTCCTCTCCTCTCCTCTCCTCTCCTCTCCTCTCCTCTCCTCTCCTCTCCTCTCCTCTCCTCTCCTCTCCTCTCCTCTTTCCTCTCCTCTCCTCTCCTCTCCTCTCCTCTCCTCTCCTCTCCTCTCCTCTCCTCTCCTCTCCTCTCCTCTCCTCTCCTCTCCTCTCCTCTCCTCTCCTCTTTCCTCTCCTCTTTCCTCTCCTCTCCTCTCCTCTCCTCTCCTCTCCTCTCCTCTCCTCTTTCCTCTCCTCTCCTCTCCTCTCCTCTCCTCTCCTCTCCTCTCCTCTCCTCTCCTCTCCTCTCCTCTCCTCTCCTCTCCTCTCCTCTCCTCTCCTCTCCTCTCCTCTCCTCTCCTCCATCTTAATCTGTATTCAATTATTAATCAATTATAAATGTATTAATCTGTACCCAAAATCTACTCCCAGCCCCCAAAAAACTTCCATTCACCCCCCCAAACTCACCATACTGCACCCAAAACTTTTCACATCCACTCACATCCTCCAATCAGCCACCAAATCTTTAGTCACTCTCAAGAAGTTTCCATCCAGTCCCTAAACACTGTCCAGCTCCAAAACCCCTCACCACTCCTCTATCTACATCCAGCCCCAAAAAGTCCCATCCACCCACAAAATCTCCATCCACTTCCCAAAATTGCTATCTCTCCAGAAATTTCCAGACACCCAGAAATCTCCTTTCATTCCAAAATGCTCTAGCCAGCGCCACAACCCCCATCCATGACTCCCAAATATCCATCCAGACCCCAAAGTCCCCTTCCAGACACAAAATCTCCATTCACCTCCAAAATCTCCATGCAGACTCCAAATCTCCATATGGTCCCAAAAGCCTCCATCCAGCTTTTGAACTCCCCATCGAGCTCACAAAATATCCAACATTTTTCCTTTCATCACCAAAAGGGGGAAGTCCGCTCTTCTGCCCTTCCCCTCACTGCTGTTCCCACACACAAACTTCCTCTTTCCCCCCATTTCCTGCCAAACCCCACAACCCCGCTGTCCTTTTCTGAACCAAAATGCATTTTCCCCCATCACCAAAAATAAACAAACCCAACCCAAACTCTGCTATTTAAACCCACAGACTAGTGTGAGCATCAGTCAAGCTGTGTCCTGACAGATAAATAACCTTGGTGGTAATTAAAAACAAAACAGCAGACATGTTTGGCATGACCTCACAGCTGTGTCACTGTCCTTCAGCCCTGATGTCAGTGCTGAGTGCTGTGAAATTATCAAATGATTTGCAACATCACTGTCAGCAAAACCTTGTGCCCAAGAGCTGCTTCTGCTGGAATTGAATAAAAGAAAAGTAAAACCTTCCAGCAATGGGAATCCTGGCCCCCAAAGGACGGACAAAATACTCCAGAACTGGGAATTGTACCACAAAAGGCAGGCAAAAATACTCCAGAATGGGTATTTTTAACACCAAATCCAGGATAAAAACCCCCAGAAGCAGGAATCGGCCCTCAAATTGTCCAGAAGAAGAAATCCTCCCCAAAAAGGAGCACAGACCTTTGTAGAAATAGGGATCCTGCCCCAAAAGGCAGGAGAAAATATTCCAGAATGGGTATCTCCGTCCAGGAGAACAGGAGAAAACCGTCCAAAACAGGAGAATCCCCTCTCAAACGCAGGATGAAACCTTTCACAAATGACTATTTTCCCCAAAATAGTCCTCAAGCGATAATTCTACCAGAAATGAGGGTAAAAATATTTGGAAATGGCAAATCTTCCACCAAAGGTTGGTTGAAACTCTCCAGAGTTGAGAATTATCCCCAAAAGAAGGAATGACAACTTTCAGACGTAGAGGAAGGGCAAAACCTTCCAGAAATAGGAATCCTCCCTCATGGAGCAGAATCTAACACTTCAGAATCAGAACTCTCATCCAGGAAAGTGGGACAACACCCTCCAGAAATGGGAATTCTGCCCCTGAACCACTGTGGGCCGGGTGCTGGTTTGGGATGTGGAGCTGGAGATGCACACACGGGAAGGGGACGTGTGTGTGCTGTAGGGACAGATGTGGCGCTGACGTGGGGCACATGGTAAGGACACACGGACACAGGGAGGACACGGAGAGTGCAGGCACAGGGAGCACATGTGCACCGTCCCTCTCAGTGGGTTTGGAGGGAGGTGAATCTTTCTCCGTCTCCTGAGTCACACCTCTCCCAGCCAGCAGGGACAGACACCGCGATGGAGTCAGCCAAGGCTCAGAGCAGGAATACACACCCATTTCCTGAGAGCTTTTCTTCAAAGCACTGCTTTGGAATGAAAAACTGTCCACAAAGTCTTGTTGCTCACCTCGTGCATTCTTTACCGGTCTCAGAAAACATGCTAAGGACACCCATGTGCAGCATTGTGCACATCTACTGGTGTACACGCGTGATGTTGCAGACACCAAGGAATGGAGTTAATCACGGAGTGCACATCTGGGTATAACTGTTGTGCACATGTGACGGTGAACACATGTGACACATAGGAACACATGCAGTGATACATGCATGCAGTGCACACGTGACGGTAAGCACACACAACACACCTGCACTGTGCACACTGGCAGTACATGTGTGCACACAAGACACACGTGTTTGTGCACACGTATGGAGGCATCAGTGATGCCTCCCAACTGCTACCTCGGCGTAGATAACAGAGGGCTGGGGGTGAGCGGGGGAGTTGAGGGGCTGAGTGCTGGGGGTCACAGCTTGCAGCTCCATGTAGGTCAGAGCCTCGCTGTCACTGGAAGGCACCTGGGGACACAGTGGGAAGGCAGAGTGTCAACCTGGGGGTCCCCAGTGTACTTTGGGAGGGACACCGTGTGGGTGATGTTTGGGGTTCTTCCTACAGAGTGCGAAAGTGGCCCATGGGTCTGAGGGGTATTTAAGTTTTGGAGAGGCCAGGGGGATCTGAGGGCTCAGATTTGGGTGTCTCCACAATGCGGATTTGGAGTTCCTCATGGTCCGGGGTTGGAGGGTGCGCTTAATATGAAGGCAAACCATATGAGGCGGTGGATCCCCTGGGGTCTCCATGGACAGGGTTTGGGGCTGTAAATGTGATCAGGAGGCGTTCCAAGGGTCACGCTGGGGTTTGGGATTCCCTGACCCAGATACTTACCTGGAACTCCATGTCCTCAGGCTTTTCTGCAGGGGTGCCTGCATCAAAACAAGGAGAGGAATGGGGTGGGGCTATGGGGCAGGATGGGAGGAGGGGAATCGGCTGAGGAGCGTCTGAGGGCATCTACTGAGAAATAAAGACGTTTAAACCCTTCCCCACCAGGGCTCTCATCTCTCCGTATCCGACGTCTGCAGCCAGCAAGGAGGAAGAAGACGACAAGGACGAGGATGAAGACAAAGGCAGCAGTGCAGCCCCCAACCACTGCCACCACCAGCTTCCCATGGGAACTGTCTGCAGCACCTGTGGGGTCCGGGTGTTTGGGTTATCACATCCTCAACCACAACCTCTATAGGGACAGGAGGTGACACAGCCACTCATGGGTGGCACCAGGGGTACTCAAATGGGGTTGAGATCCACCTGGGGATGCAGGTGTGGGTGTCACCTCCAGAGTCACGTTACTCCCAAAGGGTGAGGACAGAAAGGGGTAACCTGAGGGGTGGTAGGAGCACCTGTAGGTGCCGCTGTCAGCTGGGGTCACCCCAAAGATGGTGAAGGTGGCTGTGCCTAACACATTGAGGTTCTGGCGTTGGATGGGGGCTGAGCACCCATCCTTGTGCAGGAGGAAGGCAGCCCCATAGTCCTTGTTCCAGCACTGGATGGTGACATTGGTCCCCATCTCCACACATTCCTCAGGGCTCAGGGAAATGCTGGGTGGGGGGAATCTGCGATCTGCATGAACGGAGGGGACAGCAGTGGGACACGGTCCTGTTGGGAGCAAGCAGAGCCATCTGCTGTCCCCAGTGCCCTCACCTGTCAGCACCAGCTCCACAGGATCACTCTTCTCTGAATCCTCTGCTGACCAAGACACCTGGTACTGACACCAATATGTACCTGCGTGCTCCCGATTTGTTCTCAAGAAGGAGAACTCTGCAGTGTCCTGCACATTGTACTTGTAACTGCGGTATGTCCGATGTCCTTCCTTGTACAGCCAGACCCACGCAGCCGATTGGGGAAGGTGGCACCGCAGGATGACACTGTCCCCCAGGGACACCCCCTGGCTGGGCTGCAGCGACAGGGAGGGTCGGGGCACTAGGACAGGGGACAGGAGTCAGCTTTGTCCCTGCACACCCTCCTGTGCACCTCTGATGGCACCCTGCCCATTCTCCTCTCTGCTGGCCCCATTCTCCCTCTGTCCCCATACTCACAATGTTGGGCCTTGCTCGCTGCCACCAGCCACCAGCCTGCAAGGGACACGGTCCTAGTTCCATGCAGAGCCACCAACCCCCATGGCACCACGCCTCCATTGTCACTCACCCAGGATGACGGCCAGCACCATTGGTGCCATGAGGCAGGAGCAGCTCGGGGACAGCGAGACTGCAGTGGGATCAGGGAGTGGTGTTGAGCTGCTGTCAGTTCCCCTTTTCGGACTGGATGATGTGACGTCACCTCCTGATGTGGCAATCACTGCCAAAATGGGCAGTAGCACTGTGGGGTCCCCAGCAGTGTGGCACACATGGAGCTGTGCAAGTAGTCCCCACTGGTTTGTCCTCTGCAGTTTGACATGTCTTGGATGTCACGCACTGTCCCAGAAGTTCTGCTAGCACAAGGCCCTGCACTTTGTCCGCCTGGGATGCCAAACACAGGACATGGCTCCAATGGGGTGTCCCACATGGGATGTCACATGCAGTCCCCAACACGTCCAGCCAGCTGTCATCATGCACTTCAGGTACCACACTGTGTCTCCACTGCTCTTTCCTTTGTCATCCCACTGTGGAGAGCAGCAGGGACCTTGGGGACACAGTGACAACACAGAGACATGGGGCACACTATGAGGACACACACGTGTATGGGGCACACATGTGGTGCTGAAATTGGTCACATGCTATGGACACGTGTGTGCAGTGATGGCACGTGTGTAGTGCCAACATGGGAACTGCATGATAAGGGCACAGCTGTGCATTGTTGTGTGCACGTTTTGGTGTACATTTATAATGTCACACATTAAGGCTATGAGATAGGGTTAGGTCAGTAGGGCTAGGGTTAGAGATAGAGGTTAGGGTTAGGGTTAATGTCTGAGTGAGGGTTAGGGATAGAGTTAGAGTTAGGGTGACTCTTTGTGGTGAGCATTAAGGTTAGATCATTAGGGTTAGGGTGAGTATTAAGGTGAGGATTTGGGTTAGGGATGGGGTTAGGATTAGGGAACATGCTGAATTAGGGTTAGGTTCAGGGTAAGGGAAGGGTGAGTGTAGGGTTAGGGTTAGGGTTAGGGTAGGATTAGTTTTAGGGTAGGGATAGGGTTGGAGAAGGGTTAGGGTTACGAGTAGGGTTAGGGTAGGGTTAGGGTAGGGTTAGAATCGTGTAGGATTGTGGTAGTGTTAGGGTTAGGGTTATGGTTACGGTTAATGTTAGGGTTAGGGTTGTGGTAGGGTCAGGGTTAATGTTAGGCTTAGGCTTAGTGTTAATGTAAGGGCAGGGCTAAGTTTAGGGTTAGGGTTACAGTTATGGTTATGATTACAGTTAGTGTTTGGTTTAGGTTTAGGGTTAGAGTTTGTGTTACTGTAGAGGTAGGGGTTGGTTTAGCCTTCGGATTAGTTTTAGGTTTAGGGTTATGCTTATGGTTAGTGTTAGATTTCGGGTTAGGTTTAGGTTTAGGATTACAGTAATGGTAGGATTAGGCTTAGGCTTAGGTTTAGGTTTATGCTTGGGGTTATGGTTATGGTTGTGATTAGTGTTACGGTTTGAGTTAGGGTTATGGGTTGGGGTAGGGCTATGGTTGTGGTAGGGTTAGGATTAGATTTAGGGTTAGGGTTAGGGTTACGGTTAGTGTCAGGGTTAGTCTTAAGGTTAGAGTTACTGTAAAGGTAGGTTTAGGTTTAGGCCTAGAATTATTGCTAGGATAAGGGTTATGGTTATGGTTATGGTTAGTGTTAGATTTCTGTTTAGGTTTAGAATTAATGTTAGGGTTAATGTTAGGGTTTATGGTTTATGGTTAGTTTAGGGTTAGGGCTAGGGTTAGGTTTAGGGTTAGGGTTACTGTAAGGGTAGGGTTAGGTTTAGGCTTAGGATTAGGCTTCGGGTTATGTTTATGGTTAGTGTTAGGGTTTATGGTTTATGGTTAGTTTAGGGTTAGGGTTAGGGTTAGGTTTAGCCTCTGGGTTACTGTAAGGTTAGGGTTAAGTTTAGATTTAGGCTTAGGATTAGGCTTCAGGTTATGTTTATGGATAGCGTGAAGGTTAGGGTTTTGGGTTGGGGTAGGGTTATGGGTTGGGGTAGGGTTAGGGTTAAGGTTACTGTTGTGGTTGTGGTTATGTTTACAGATAGTTTTAGGGTTAGTATTAGGGTTAGAGTTAGTGTTACTATAAAGGTAGGTTTGGGTTTAGGGTTAGAATTAGTGTTAGGATAAGGGTTATGGTTATGGTTACATTTAGTGTTAGGGTTGGATTTAGGTTTAGAGTTAGTGTTAGTGTAAAGGTGGGATTAGGTTTAGGTTTAGGATTAGTGTTACGATAAGGGTTATGGTTATGGTTAGGGTTAGCATTAGTATTAGAGTAGGGTTTGAGTTAGAGTAGGGTTATGGTTTGGTCATGGGTTAGGGTTAGGGTTAGGTTTGGGTTAGGGTTAGGGTTAAGCTTATGACACCAAGTTGGCTGATAGAGTTGATCTGCCTGAGGGTAGCGAGGCCCTACAGATGAATCTGGGCAGGCAGGATATCTGGGCTGAAGGCAATGGGATGAGGTTCAACAAGGCCAAATGCCGGGTCCTGCACTTTGGTCACAACAACCCCAGGCAACGCTACAGGCTTGGGGCGGAGTGGCTGGAAGACTGCGTAGAGGAAATGGACCTGGGGGTATTGATTGATGCTCTGCTGAACACGAGCCAGCAGTGTGACCGGGTGGCCAAGAAGGCCAATGGCATCCTGGCTTGCATCAGAAACGGTGTTGGCAGCAGGAACAGGGAAGTGATTGCTCCCTGTACTCAGCTGTGGTGAGGCCGCACCTCCAGTACTGTGTCCAGTTTTGGGCTCCTCACTGCAAGAAAGACATTGAGGCCCTGAAGCAGGTTCCAAGAAGGGCAACAAAGCTGGTGATGGGTCTGGAGCACAGGCCTGATGAGGAGCGGCTGAGGGAACTGGGAGCGTTCAGTCTGGAGAAGAGGAGGCTCAGGGCAGACCTTATTGCTCTCTATAACTACCTGAAGGAGGTTGTAGTGAGCTGGGGTCGGCCTTTTCTCTCATGTAACTGGTGATAGAATTAGAGGGAATGGCTTCAAGCTGCTCCAGGGGAGATTTAGGCTGGACATGAGGAAATACTACTTCTCTGAAAGAGGGGTCAGGCAGTGGAATGGGCTGCCCAGGGAGGTGGTGGAGTCACCGACCCTGGAGGTGTTCAAAGAACGTTTGGATTTTATGTTGAGGGACATGGTTTAGTGAGTACTATTGGTGATAGGTGGATGGATGGACTGGATGATCTCGAAGGTCTTTTCCAACCCTGGTGATTCTGTGATTCTGTGATTCTGTTACTGTAGAGGTAGGGTTAGGTTTAGCCTAAGGATTGGTGTTAAAGTTAGGGTTATGGTTAGTGTTAAGTTTAGCCTTAGGATTAGTGTTAGGGTTAGGGCTATGGGTTGGGGTAGGGCTATGGTTAGGGTAGTGTTAGGGTTGGGGTTATGGCTATGGTTATGATTAGTGTAAGGGTTAGATTTGTGGGTTAGATTCAGTGTTACAGTAAGGGTAGGTTTAGGTTTAGGATTAGGATTAGTGATAGGGTTAGGGCTAGGTTTGGTGTTCATGTAAGAGTTAGGGTTAGGTTTATGGTTAGTGTAAGGGTAGGGTTACTGTTAGGGTTAGGGTTAGGGTAGGGTTAGGGTTGCGGTTAGGAAGGTGTTAGCTTTATTTAGGGTTACAGTTAGGGTTAGAATTAGGTTTAGGTTTAGTGTTCGGTCATCAGTGTTCAGGTTAGGGATCATTAAAGACCCACGGATGTGGTCAGTGAGGTCACATGGATGTGATCAATGTTGTCAGTGCAGAACCGTGAGTGTGACTTGATGTTGTCCCCAATGTCCAGTGGTGTTGGGGTCAATACAGACCAGTGGATCTGACCCAACATTGCTTTATCCCCAGTGACGCCAATTCCTTCAGTGTCCCCCATGTCTGCAATGCCCTCAATATCCAGCAATGCCTTCAGTGTCCCCTTTATCCCCAATACCCTCAATGCTCCCAGTGCCGCCAGCACTTCATGGAAATCCTTCAGCACTCGGACTCTCTCTCTATGGAAGGCAGCCATTCCCACATCAGAGGACATCTGGAGCCTCAAAGCAGAGTCCCAGTATCCCACAGACTTCAGGAGGTGCCTTGTACCCTTTAGGGCTGATCATAGGTGCCATAACAAGGCTGAAATGCTAATTAAAACGACTTCAGCAGCCATGTATTTGTCTGTTAGCTCCTGACACAGGTCTCAGTCGTGTTGCACTAGGAGGGCTGGCAGTGTGGGAGCAGGACAGTCCTCTGTGGAGGGAATCCAAAAATGTTCTCCTTTTGGGCGTATGTGAAGACATGGGGAAAAGAGTCAGTGAGGGGAAGAAGGTTGGTTCATTTCTGCCATTGCTGCAATGACCATCCAATGTAGCTGAGCCTTTTGTGCCACCGCTGGGCTTTGCCATTCAGAAGTGATCACCTCCTGGCTCTGTTCAGCTCAGCAGACTCGGCTCTCTCAGGCTTTTCTGTCTCCCACATCAGAAGAACTCTGATGTCCAGTCTCACAACTCACTGGTTGCAAAACGGGGTTTACTTCTCACTTTCCAATGACTTCAACAGAATTCTGACTTCAAGGTTCCTTACAACAGAATATATCTATCGAATAACTTATAGAAAGTCCATAACTCCATTCCCTGAGATCCTCCTCTAAATGTTCCTCTTCCTCTTTGCTTTGTGGTTTGCACTAGAGCCGCTGCCAGGAAGCATGACTGCATTTTACTGCTCTTCTGTTTCTCTTTTTATTTATATTCCTCTTCTGCTTCCTCCCCACTGTTGCTCACTTTGTAGGCAATCTCTGCCAGTTGTCACAGAGGCGTGAAACCCCATCAGCTTTCTGCAGCTTCTTTTAGATATCAGAGGCCAACAGTCCAATGAAGAGCATGTGAAACACTTTATTTCTCTTCCTGTCCAGCATCCAAACCAGCCCAGTTCAGGTGAGCTCTTTGTCACACATCTGTGTGGTGTCACTGTGCCCCAACGATCCCTGCTGCAGCCCCCAGTGGGGATGGCAGGGAAAAGCACAGTGGAAACACAGTGTGGCACCCAAAGTGTGTGGTGAAAGATGGCTGGTCGTGCTGGGGACTGCATGTGACATCCCATGTGGGACACTGCATTGGAGCCACGTGTGCTGTGTTTGGCATTCGCTTGGAGGACACCACGCACTGGCAGCGCTTTGCAGGCAGCATGTGACAGCTGAGAGGTGACAGCCTGTGTGGGACACCCCAACAGGGACTGCAATTGCAGCTGCATGCATGGCAGCCTGTGGTGGATCCCCAAAGACACCACGCCTTGGGGAAAATTGCAACATCAGGAGGTGAAATCATGTCACTTCTTGTCCCCATGAGAAACTGAAATGCAGTTCTCCGGCCACTCCTTGTCTCCACTGCAGTCTGGCCATCTCCAAGCTGCTCCTGCTTCATGGCACCAATGGCACTGGCCCTCATCCTGGGTGAGTGACAATGGGGACGTGGTGCCATGGGGGTTGGTGGCCCTGTGTGGGACCAGGACCGTGTCCCTTGCAGGTTGGTGGCTGGTGGCAGCGAGCAGGGCACAGGAACGTGAGTATGGGGAACGGGGAGAATGGGGAGAGAGGGAGGGGAGCGTGGTCAGGGGGCCAGCAGAGCTACACAGGAGGGTGTGCAGGGACAAGGCTGACTGCTGTCCCCTGTCCTAGTGCCCCGACCCTCCCTGTCACTGCACCCCAGCCAGGGGGTGTCCCTGGGGGACAATGTCACCCTGCGGTGCCACCTGCCCCTGTCTGCTGCCCGGGTCCGGCTCTGCCAGGAAGAACGAATCATCTCCTGCATGTACAAGCACCAGGTACAGAACACGGCAGAGTTCTCCTTTGTTAGCACAAGTAAGGAACATGCGGGGACATATCGGTGCCAGTACCAGGTGTCAGAGGAATGGGGGGCATGGCAGAAGAGTGACCCCGTGGAGCTGGTGCTGACAGGTGAGAGTGCTGGAGACAATGGGTGGCCCTGGCCGATGCCCACAGGGTTATGTCTCATTGCTGTCCCCTCTTTGCACACAGATTACAACTTACCCCCACCCAGCATTTCCGTGAGCCAGGAGGGATGCGAGGAGATGGGGACAAACGTCACCCTATGTGTGGAGACAAGGACCAATGTCACCATCCAGTGTAGGAACAAGGACTATGGGACCTCCTTCCTCCTGCACAAGGATGGGTGCTCAGCCCCTGTGCAGCACCAGGACTCCAGTGTGGTGGGCACAGCCACCTTCACCATCTTTGGGGTGACCCCAGCTGACAGCGGCACCTATAGGTGCTCCTACCACCCCTCAGGTTACCCCTTTCTGTCCTCACCCCTTGGGGATAGCGTGACTCTGGAAGTGAGACCCACACCTGCATCCCCAGGTGGGTCTCAACCCCATTTGAATACCCCTGGTGCCACCCATGAGTGGCTGTGTCACCTCCTGTCCCTATAGAGGTGATGGTTGAGGATGTGATAACCCAAACACCCGGACCCCACAGATGCTGCAGACAGTTCCCATGGGAAGCTGGTGGTGGCAGTGGTTGGGGGCTGCACTGCTGCCTTTGTCTTCATCCTCGTCCTTGTCGTCTTCTTCCTCCTTGCTTTCTGCAGACATCGGATTCGGGGAGATGAGTGCCCTGGTGGGGAAATGTTTAAACATCTTTATTTCTCAGTAGATGCCCTCAAATGCTCCTCAGCCTATTCCCCTCTTCCCGCCCTCCCTCTCCCCCCCCTTCATAGCCCCACCCAATTCCCCTCCTTGTTTTGATGCAGGTGCCCCTGCCAAAAAGCCTGAGGACATGAAATTCCAGGTAAGTGTCCCAGTCAGAGGACCCCAAACCCCAGCCTGACCCTTGGAACACCTCCTGATCCCACTTACAGCCTCAAACCCTGTCCCCTGTCCATGGGGACCCCAGGGGATCCACAGCCTCATATGGTTTGCCTTCATGTTAAGCACAGCCCCCAAACCCAGACCATGAGGAACTCCAAATCCGCATTGTGGAGACACCTAAATCTGGGCACTCAGATCTCCCTGGCCCCTCCAAAACTTAAATACCCCTCAGACCCCATGGGCCACTATCACACTGTGTAGGAAGAACCCCAAACATCACTCACGCGGTGTCCCTCCCAAAGTACATTGTGACCCCCACGTTGACACTCTGCCTTCCCACTGTGTCCCCAGGTGCCTTCCAGTGACAGCGAGGCTCTGACCTACATGGAGCTGCAAGCTGTGACCCCCAGCACTCAGCCCCTCAACCCCCCCGCTCACCCCCAGCCCTCTGTTATCTACGCCGAGGTAGCAGTTGAGAGGCATCACTGATGCCTCCATATGTGTGCACAAACACGTGTGTCTTGTGAGCACACATGTACTGCCAGCGTGCACAGTGCAGGTGTGTTGTGTGTGCTTACCGTCACGTGTGCACTGCATGCATGTATCACTGCATGTGTTTCTATGTGTCACATGTGTTCACCGTCACATGTGCACAACAGTTCTACCCAGATGTGCACTCCGTGATTAACTCCATTCCTTGGTGTCTGCAACATCACGCGTGTACACCAGTAGATGTGCACAATGCTGCACATGGGTGTCCTTAGCATGTTTTCTGAGACCGGTAAAGAATGCCTTAGGTGAGCAACAAGACTCTGTGGACAGTTTTTCATTCCAAAGCAGTGCTTTGAAGAAAAGCTCTCAGGAAATGGACGTGTATTCCTGCTCTGAGCCTTGGCTGACTCCATCGCGGTATCTGTCCCTGCTGGCTGGGAGAGGTGTGACTCCAGAGACAGAGAAAGATTCACCTGCCTCCAAACCCACTGACAGGGACAGTGCAACAGGGACAGTGCACATGTGCTCCCTGTGTCTGCACTCTCCGTGCCTTCCCTGTGTCCGTGTGTCCTTACCATGTGCCTCAGGTCAGCACCACATCTGTCCCTACAGCACACACACGTCCCCTTCCCGTGTGTGCATCTCCAGCTCCACATCCCAAACCAGCACCCGGCCCACATTGGTTCAGGGACAGATTTTGTGTTTGGGGTCTGGATGACTATTTGGGGATGCACGAAGTATTTGTGGTCTGGATGGGGGTTGTGGAGCTGGATAGAGAATTTTGGAGTGAATGGAGATTTCTGTGTGGCTGGAAATTTCTGGGGGGAGAGAGATTTTGGGAAGTGGATGGAGATTTTGTGGGTGGATGGGACTTTTGGTGCTGGATGTAGAAATTGGGGTGGTGAGGGTATTTTGGAGCTGAACCGTTTTTAGGGACTGGATGGAGACTTGTTGAGAGTGACTGAAGATTTGACTGCTGACTAGAGAATGTGAGAGGATGGGAAGAGTTTTGGGGGCTGCATGTTTGGGGGGTAAGTGTAAGTTTTTGGGGGGCTGGGTGTAGATATTAGGGCTGGATGTAGAGTACAGATGAAGATGAAAGAGGAGAGGAGAGGAGAGGAGAGGAGAGGAGAGGAGAGGAGAGGAGAGGAGAGGAGAGGAGAGGAGAGGAGAGGAGAGGAGAGGAGAGGAGAGGAGAGGAGAGGAGAGGAGAGGAGAGGAGAGGAGAGGAGAGGAGAGGAGAGGAGAGGAGAGGAGAGGAGAAGAGAGAAGAGAAGAGAAGAGAAGAGAAGAGAAGAGAAGAGAAGAGAAGAGAAGAGAAGAGAAGAGAAGAGAAGAGAAGAGAAGAGAAGAGAAGAGAAGAGAAGAGAAGAGAAGAGAAGAGAAGAGAAGAGAAGAGAAGAGAAGAGAAGAGAAGAGAAGAGAAGAGAAGAGAAGAGAAGAGAAGAGAAGAGAAGAGAAGAGAAGAGAAGAGAAGAGAAGAGGTGTCCACCCCTTCTTCCTGTCATTCTAATTCAGGCCACAGAATGGTTTCCTCATCTGCTGGATCTGACAGCACCACACAGCATTGCTGAGTGGCATTCCATTCAGCAGTGAATTGTCTCTGCAGGGCTGTCGGTGGTTCCTGCCAGGATGTCAGCCTTCCATCAGCAGGGTGTTGAATGCAGTGCCTCTCCTTCTGGGCTGTCAGCAGTGCTGCTCCCAACACAGCACACCCTGGGTGGTTCAGAGCCCAACCAATTCTCAGGAGGGAAGGGCACCCAGTGCACCTTTTCAGCTCCTCGCGAACAGGGGAGCAACTCAGCAGCCCAGCACCGGCATTTCCCAGGCAGCCAGGGCTTGTCCCTGCTCGGCCCTCTCCCGGCATGGAGCCTTCCTGAGGTAGAGCTGAGAGGTCACAGCCGGACCTTCCCACACTGAGGGGATCTGACAGCTGCACCATGTGAGTGTCACGTCCTGTTCATGGAGGGAGGGAGGGACTACAAGGACACCACAGCAGCTCAGCACCACACAGCTTTTATTCTCACTGACCCCTCCCATTGAGTCTGGGGAGAGAACCAGAGAAAATGAGGAGGAATTTGACGGTGGAGATAAAAGCTACTTACTGAGCCCAAAAAGGAAGCGGGAAAGTAATGATAATCAGATAGATGTATATACTTCGGCAAAGCAAGTGATGCACAAATTGATTGCTCAGCACCCAAAGACCAAGGATAAAACCAGGACAGAAAGGGAGGCAGGGGATTTTGGGGGGTCTACAGGAGATCTATAGGGCATCTGTAGGAGATGGGAGGGGAAGAAATGGACGTTTTTGAGTATCTGCAGTAGAGGGGCAGATTGGAACAGATCAGGGGGTCTCAGAGGAATGGTGGTGGTGTTTTGGAGTGAATGGGAGGGCATTCGGAGGACTCAAGGTGTGTTAAGACATTTGAGAGCATAAGAGAGGAATTTGGGGTAAGAGATGAGCATTTAGAGATTTGGAGTGAGTGGGAAGCATTTGGGATGCACCAGTGAGAATTTGGGAGTGTTAGACTAGGGGAGGTTATCTGATCCGAGGTCAGAAGAGGACATCAGGGAGACCCAAGCAGGGAATGTGGCACCTGCCCCCTTGCATGCACATCAAAACTGAGACACCAATGGAGGTCCATCAGTGTGATTCCCAGTGCTCACTTGGGTGTAAATAATGGGGGACTGGGGGGCAGTGGGGGAACTGGGAGGCTGGCAGCATGGGATGACAGCTGGCATCTCGGTGTAGGTCAGACCCTCACTGTCCCTGGGGGGCACCTGGAGATAGAGGCAGAAATTGGGTTGCAATCCTGGGGGTCCCCAGGATGCTTTAGTTTGGGCTGGGGCTGTGGAGTAGGTATGTGAGGAAGGAGGGAAGGGGTGTCCATGAGGGTGGAGCTGTATTTCTGGGGGAGAGGCTCAAATTTGGGTTCTACACAGGGGATATTTGGGGTCCAGCTGTGTTTTCAGGGTGCCCATAGGGTCTGGATATATTTGGGGACTGGGGGGCCACAGGGCCTTTGTGCTGGGGTCCTCATGGGTTAGACACTGGGCTTCTCTGTGAGCACATTAGAGGTCCCTCTGCTAGAGCTGTGGGGACTTATGGGGTCTGGGGCGTGATTAAGACTTGGTGGGCTTCTGTGGGTCTGCGGGCTCAGATTTGTGGGCTGGGGGTCCCCAAAATGCAGATTTGAGATTCCATGGGCCTGGATACAGGTGGTGCACATCAATATCAGGGTAAGCCGTATGAGGCTGGGGGTCATTTGGGGCCCCCATGGGGAAGGTCTGGGTTTCCACAGTGATGTCTGGTGCAGGCCCCAAGAGGGATGTTGGGGTTTAGGGTCCACTGACTCAGGCACTTAGCTGGAAGTGCATGGGCTCGGTCATTCTGGGGGTGAAACCTGCATCAAAAGGGGTGGGGGAAGGTTGGGGGTTTTGTGGGGGCCTCAAGGTACAGTTGTGGGGTCTATACGGGATGTATGGGGGGTCAAAGGACGGGTAGGGGATGCTTGTGGGGATCTATAGGAGGTGGAAAACTTTGAACTCCTTCCTCACCAGGGCTCTCATCTCTCCATGTCCAGAGGCTGCAGGCATCCAAGATGAAGTAGAGGCTCAGGCTGAAGATGAGGGCAGCAGTGCAGTCCCTCACCTCCGCCACCATCAGGTTCCCACGGGATGACACCTCAGCACCTGTGAGATTGGGGCGTTTGGGTGTCCTCAGCACAGGGCAGGGATGCAGTGACATTGCCACTCACAGGGGACACTGGGGGCATAGAGATGTGGGTCTCAGACTAATTCTCTGATGTGGTCCATGGGGTGGTAGGAGCACCCATAGGTGCCAGCATAGGCTGGGTTCCTCCCTAAGTAGATGAAGGTGGCTGTGCCCCACCAGTGGGATCCTGGAGCTGGACAGGGGCTGAGTGCTCAGCACTGTGCAGGAGGCATGCAGCACCAGAATCATCATGCCAGCTGTGGGTGGATAAATTGGTCCCCATTCTTCCATGTGCCATGGGCTCAGGGAACTGTGAGGGGCTGATGTTATGAGCTGTGTGCAGGGAGGAAAAGAGCTGGGACTTGATCCTCGGGGAAAAGCTCAGGGCCACCCACTGTGCCCAATGCCCTCACCTGTCAGCACCAGCTTCACAGGATCACTCTTCTCTGATGTCCACAGTGGCTCTGACACCTGGTACCGACACTGATACGTCCCGGTGTCTTCCAGGTTTGTGACAGCAAAGGAGAACTCAGCTGTATCCTGCTCCTTGTCTTTTTCCTTGTCAGATTTCAGAATTCCATTCAACCAGAGCTGGACCCAGGCTTGCATTCGGGGCAGGTGGCAGCGCAGGGTGACAGTGTCCCCCAAGGTCACCCCGTGGCTGGGGTGAAGTGACAGGGAGGGTCTGGGCACTAGGACAGGGGACAGCAGTCAGCCTTGTCCCTGCACACCCTCCTCTGCCCCTCTGATGGCTCCCTGACCACATTCCCCTCCCTCTCTCCCCATTCTCCTCCTGTCCCCATACTCACGATGTTGTGCACTGCTTGCTCCCGCCAGCCACCAACCTGCAAGGGACACGGTCCTGGTCCCACACAGGGCCACCAACCCCCATGGCACCACGTCCCCATTGTCACTCACCCAGGATGAGGGCCAGCGCCATTGGTGCCATGAAGCAGGAGCAACTTGGGGACAGCGAGACTGCAGTGGGGTCAGGGAGTGGCTGGAGAGGCAATCTTATTTCCCCTTTTGGACAGGATGCCATGATGTCACCTCCTCATGACAAATTTCCCCCATTTATGGTGACAGTGCTGCATTCCCGATATGGTCATTGCACTGCACACAGTTTTTATTGTCATGTTTCACTTAGGCGATCACCCCTCGAGTGTCACACGTCATTCCCAAAATTCTGCCAGCACGTGTGGTGTCCCCCATGGGTTGCCAAACACAGCAGATGTGGCTCCGGTGGGGTGTCCCACATGGGATGTCACATGTGGTCCCCAACACTTCCAGCCAGCTGTCAGCACGCACTGTGTGTACCACACTCTGTCCCCACTGTGATTTCCTCCACCATCCCCACTGGGGGCAGCAGCAAGGACCTTTGGGGAATCAGTGACACCACACAGAGATGGGACACATTGTGAGAACACACAGGAATGGCGATGGCAAACACGTAGTTCGGACTCGAGCAGGACATGTTCTTTAGAACACATGTGTGCATTATGATGTGCAGCTACCCATGCACACGTGTGATGTTGCACGTGCACTCATGGAGGCACCCACATCAGCCATCTCCTTCAGAACCTGGGATCCATGTCATCCAACCCAACAGACTTGGACAATTCAGCCTTGAGGGCAGTATCAAACTTTGTCTGCTTTTAAATGCAGAGGAGGATTTTGCTTTCCCAGTTTCCACCTAGTGGTTCAGGGACACAAGGGGTGTGGGAACATGGCTGCCATTGAAGATGGAGGCAAAGAACTCCCTGAGTTCTTCAGCCTTCTCCATGCCGGTTACAGCCTCTTCTGCCTTCTCTTTTGTCACAGGGGGAACACTCTCCTTTGCCTGTCTCTGCTGACCACTGTATCTAAAGAATCCCTTCTTGTTCTCCATCACACTGCACAGAATCGGGCTCTGGCTGTGCCTATCAAGCACAATTCAGAGCCCTCTGGAAGCCGAGAAAAACAACAAAGTAACCTGAGACATCAAAGTGTGATGTCAAGCAGGTGTTGCCTTTATCACAGCGCTCGGTGCGTGGGGGATCGCTCCACCAACATGCACACCAAAGGGAGAAACAGCCATGTGCCTGAAGGCATAGCATGAACACATTCACTGCATTCCAAGGACACGGGCAGAGATTCCAGGAAATAACTCCCATCTCTGGTGCATGGTGGTGGGATGCATTATGGCTGTAAATTTCCAAGCATTCAGGGGGTGGGAGGGTAGCCCAAACCTGTTCCCACTGATGTTACACTGAGCCCAGGCATCTGTTTTGCCACCTAATCCTCAACAACAGGACATCTATTCTACTTTTTTATCTTCACTGGACAACAAGCTTTGTGGCTCCTCTGCATTCTGTTCTTGAGCTTCTATTCACGCTTATATCTGCTCAAGTGATGAGAAAGGCTATTCTCAAAGCTGTTCTCATCATTCACTGACTGCTCCTAGAGGGATGGGGGAGAGAATGAGAGGACAAGTAATCTGGAACTCAGAGGTTGAGAGAAAAACCTGTTTAATACGACAGTGAAGGAAGAGAGAAAGAACAGTGATGGTCTATGAGGGAATCTGTAGGAGATGTACGTTGGACAGAGTGGGAGTCAGGGGGCTCTGGAGGTGATCTGTAGGAGAGGGGTGAATTGGGACAGATGTGGGGATCCCACAGCGCTGATGTTGGAGGTGGGGTGGATTGGGAAGGATTTGTGTGTATGAAAGAGTGCTAAGGGAGTTGAGGGCAAAGAAAGTGTGCTGGTGTTAGAGATGAGCATTTGGGGATTTGGTGTGATTGGGAAGCATTTGGGGGCACTGGTGGGGACTGGAAGGGGTTGGGTTTGAAAAGATCTGGGAATCATTGAGAGGGGAAGAGAGCATCAGGGAGCCCAAAATAGGGAATGTCTATCTGTCCCAAAAAGTGCACCCCAAAGATGAGACGCCTTATGGGGAGGCATTAATGGGGTCTTCCAGCACCCACGTCAGCACCCGGACTCTTATCTCTCCGTATCCAGAGGCTGCGGGCATCGATGACAAAGAAGACTCCGAGGGCAAAAACGAGGACAGCAGCACAGCCCCTCACCACTGCAATCACCAGGTTCCCATGGGACACCAACTCAGTACCTGCGGGGTGAAGGTATTTGGATGTCTTCATCCTCAGCATCACCTCGATGGGGAAGGGATGTGATGATACTGCCACCTGTGGGTGACACTGGAGGCACCCAAATGGGGGCTGGTACCTACCTGGGGGTGCAGGTGTGGGTGCCACCTCCAGTCTCACGCTGTCCCCAAGAGGTGAGGACACAAAGAGGTAAGCCTTGGGGTGGTAGGAGCACCTGTAGGTGCCATTGTCAGCTGTGGTCACCGCCAGAAGGATGAAGGTGGCCGTGCCTTCCCCACCGGGGTCCTGGTGCTGGAGAGGGGCTGAGTGCCCATCCTTGTGCAGGAAGATGATGCCCCCATATCCCTGGTTCCAGCAGCAGATGGTGACATTGGTCCCCACTGCCACGCTTTGGTCAGGGCTCATGGAAATGTTAGGTGGGGAATATTGACTATCTGGATGCAGAGAGAGAACAGAGATAGGACAGGGCCCTGTGAAGAATGCCTAGGGCCATCTGCTTTCCCCATAACTCTCACCTGTCACCACCAACTCGATGGGGACACTCTTCTCTGATCTTCCCGGTAGCTCCAAAACCCGGTATTGGCACCAATCCTTCATTGCATCTTCCAGCTTTACGCAAACCAAGGAGAATTCAGCCATGACCTGATGCTTGTCCACGTCCTTGTAGGATCTCAGAAGTCCATCCTGGTAAAGCTCAACCCAGGCAGCTGGCTGGTGCAGGTGGCAGCGCAGGGTGACAGTGTCCCCCAGGGACACCCCGTGGTTGGGGTGCAGTGACAGGGAGGGTGGGGGCACTAGGACAGGGGACAGGAGTCAGCCTTGTGCCTTCACACCCATCTGTGCCCCTCCGATTGCCGCCTGCCAATGCTTCCTGTGCCCATTCTCTCCCCATTCTCCCCCTGTGCCCATACTCACGTTCCTGTGCCCTGCTCCCTGTCACCAGCCACCAACCTGCAAGGGACATGGTCCTGGTCCCACACAGGGCCACCAACCCCCGTGGCACCACGTCCCCATTGTCACTCACCCAGGATGAGGGCCAGCGCCATTGGTGCCGTGAGTTAGGACCAGCTTAGGGACAGCGAGACTGCAGTGGGGATGGGGTTTGGCAGGAGAAGCATTTTCTGTTCCCCTTGGGGACAGGATTTCATTATGTCTCCTCCCCATGTGACAATTGCTGTCCCCAGATTGTGGCTCCATGTGGCCTGGGATAGGATGGCACACTTGGAATGGTACACACTACCCTTACTGGGGTGCCCCACATGGGCTGTCACCCTTCTGATGTCACACACTGTCCCAAAGGGCTGCCACCGTGTGGCTTTGCATGGTGCTCCCCATGGGGTGCCAAACACAGCACATGTGTCTCCTATGGGGCGTTGTGGCTGAGAACGCTCTGTCGCACTGTGCTGCTGTGCTCTGAGCAGCTGAAGATCCATAGGAGGTTGTGAGGCCTCCAGATCTCGGGATAAGGGTTGGTGGTGGGTCTCCAAATCCATGGGGCGATCTGTAGGGCAGGGTTTGAAGTTCCACAGGTGATTGTAGCATCTCCAAATCTATGGGTTGTGGTAGGTTGAGGCGACTCCAATTTTCTGAGGTGAACAATGGGACAGGGTTTAGGGGGGGGGTCCACAGCTGAGTGTGGGTCACCAAATCTACTGAGCTATCTGTGGGGTAGGGCCCTACTTTGTGCTCCACAGCAATGGAGCTCCTTTGTAAATACATTTACCCCAGTTTTGAGATCCTCCCTTTCCCCGCTCCTCGTAGCCGACATCTGTGCTTCAGGAAAAGCCAAATTTCCATCTGTGACACCACAGCCCCATGGGAACCCCCAGGGAGGCTGCCCCTCTCTTCCCCATCCCACACATCTACCAGGTGCCCCCCAAAAATGTGCTCCCCCAAAATTCTCCCCACAGATGTCCCCAAAACCTCGAGTACTATCCTCCATGGTCCTTCCAGCTCCTGGTGGTCCACCAGCTGCTCCTGGTGGATCAGTAAAGATATTGCAGAAGGGAAGAGATCACACACGGCTCCACCCCATTCCTCCCCCGAATCTCAGTGCTGTGCTGGGGAGTGCTTGGATGTGGTGTTGCTTTCCAAGAAACTCGGAGGCAGAAAGTGGGGGGAGATGGGCTTGTCTGGGGACAAAGCCTTGGCAACCAAGCAGGGATGGAGTTGGACCCTCGAGCTTTTGTGCAAATCTCTTCTGGTTGTGGCTGCACTCAGTTAGTGAAGCCAGCTGAAATCAGAGAAACATTGCTTGCACCTCCTGCCCATGTTGGGTGACTCATTGGGATTTCTGGGTGGTCATCCCCAACCCAATTCAAAGCCCAGGTTTCACTCTGGGGGATAAGCAGACCGGATTTCTGCTCAGAGAAGCTGTGGTTTCTATGCTGTGGATGTGGTTACAAGCTGGGCACTCACTCTGCACGCCGAGCACAGTCAGCAGCAGAAGCAGCAGCCCCAGAGCACTGGCTTTCAGGAAGACCCGGTGCCAGCGTGGGCACACGGCAGGAGCTGCAAGAGTCCGCATTTGTTGAAAAACAGACCTTTCATACTGGTTCCCATGCAACGTTGATTCAGAAGGTAATGGCTGCTCTTTTCTCCCCATATCTGCAGGTTCCTGCATCCTAACCAGTTGCTCCAGTGGTTCTCAGTGAGGAAGGAGCTGGTAGAAGGAGGTGATGGCAGCAGGCACACCTGGGCAGGGCTCCTGCTGGAGGTTGGATGGGCACAGGGAGAAGGACATCCCCTCCATGTGTTCTTGTGGACATGGTGGAGGCTCTGCATGACCTCAAGAGCATGGGCTGGGAGCTTCACAGACCCCACACCTTGTGAAATGATCCCAGGGTAGAGCAGATGTCGGTTGGTAGCACGTGGGTCTGTGTAGACCTCATCCCACCAGGACCCAGGCTGCATTATCACCATTTCAGATGCAACTTGCAATTCCTCACCTCAGGGTTTCCTGATGAGGGCTACTTCTTGGGGCAAATCCATCCCACCTCTGGACATTTGCAGGCTTCCTTCTGCCCCATCCCTTCGTTCCTTCTGTCCCCACTACAAACCACCATCAGCCCACAACACAACCAACACTGCTGGTGTTTCTTGGGGAAAACGCTGAAACAAGAAGCCCCAAACCAGGCTTGCAATGAGCAACCAGTACCGAAAACAACACTCACCGTCATGCTTCTCAGCAGGAGAAAAACCACTCTCAGAATGCCTGGAATCCACGTGACTATTTTCCCCACCCATAGATCAGAAGTTCACAAGACTGTCCCCAAAATGACAAATCCCAGGGCAACTTCTTGCTCTGTGACCAACCCACTGGTGCCTGCATCCGGTATCAGGAAATGGCACTCGCTGGGCTTCTTATCTGGGCTTTGCTTCTTTTAATTTCCCATTTTGAATAGAAATACATGCATGCTGCTGGTTGCCCATCCTCCTTGTGATATTCTGTTTTAATGAAAGGGTGAATGTGAGGGGCGGCTTTATCATCACATCTTGAGTTTATATCTCCCATTTCCTGCCATGGGCAGTCGCAGGCTACTTCCTAGCAACACACTGCTGTTTCATCACTGGGCTGCCACAATCGCTCACCACATACTCTCCCGCCATGTCAGCAGCTGTTACCTGTAATTGATGCTCTCTCACAGAAGCCTCATGCAGATGGTTCTGCCTACCGCGCTGTGCTTTTTCTGCACCCAAGCACACCTTTGCCTCAACTTCCAGTTTAGCTTGCAAACTGCTTAACACCACTCTGGCTGACTCAGTTCCTCATTCAGATTGGTGCACAACACATCTATCTTCCTGCACTGCTATCACTGCAGCACTTCATACTCCACAAACAATGGCCTCGCCTTTACCAGGTCTCCTTCAGTGTCCTTTTGACAAGTCCTGTATCCTCTCTGCACTCTTGATCAGGCTGAGCTCGTGTAGACATGAGCAGCTGCCAGGGAACTCAGACACGGTCCAAACAAGAATCCTTCCTTCCCTACTCCGATTATAGCCCTTCTGGATTCCTCTTGCTCTTTATTCAGGGCATTTGGTCCATGATGCCAAGTAAAATGTCCCGTCCCACTCGGAGAGTTGTGGGAAAGGTGAATCTTTGGAACCTCCCAGATATGGCATTCCTCTGTGAACCCAACTGTCCCTTTCTTCCACCTGGTTGGTGGAACTGCTATTGCCAGAGTTGATCAGTCAGTTCCTCCACCACTTGCTCCTCTCCAAATTTCCAGGTCCTTACTGTCCGTGAGTTGCCATACGATGATGGTGAACGCCAATCAAACTTCCACCACATTTGACACTATCTGGATGTTGGGAGAATTGGTCGTTGTTCAGGTCCCCATTCCACACCACCTCCAGCACAGCTCATTCCCTCCCACACTGGATACCCCTTTCCATGCTGCTTCACTTCCCTGGCTGACACGTGGGATCATCCCTGTCGAGACAACTCTCCTCCACAGCTGACAGCAGTGGTGTCCAGAGAGGGAGAGCACTGTCATGTGGAGAGCACATGTCAAGTGGCCTTGCCCCCATCATTGGGGTTCCTGGATAGGAGCTGAGTGCCCATCCTTGTGCAGGAAGGTGGTGCCCTTATAATCCTGGTTCCAACACCAGATAGTGATGTTTGTCCCTACCTCCACATGTTCCTCAGGGAAATGCTGCATGGAGGGTATTTGGATCTATGTATAAAGTGACGGCAGTGCTGGGACACGGCCCCACAGCACTATACCTCCTTTTTTGTACATTTACTCCTATTTTGGGACTCCCCACCACAACACAGCAGACGTTTGCTGTTCAGGAAACACCAAATTTCCTCCAATGTCACCGCTGCCCAATAGGACACCTCCCTGAGGTCACTGCTCCACTGTGCCCACCCCACACATCTGCGGGGTGTTCCACAAAATAAGCACCCTCCCCCCCCTAGTTTTTCCTGCCCCCCAGAATGTCCCCTCACCCTCAAGTAGTGTCCCTCACCCTAGAGGGTGTCCCCACCCCATCACAAAGAACAAAGGGGCTCTGCAGGGGTGGCCCCCAAATGTGGCCCCACCCCTGGACACGTAATCTATGGGGTGGGACCCAGCTCCCCACAGACACTGAGGTGAACAGAGGAGGTGAGCACACAAGGGGTCCTGGTGGGCTGAGGGATGTGGGGCAGTAGTGGGGCAATGGGGAAAAATGGGGAGTCATGGGCTTTTCGGGAGGGATATGGGGTCATCGGACTATATGGCAGGATGTGGGGTTGTGGTTGTATGGGTTGGAGATACAAAATCACGATGTTATGTATCTTGATACAAGGCCACCTGGCTGGATATGGGGCAACCAGACAGGATATAGAGCTGTGGTGAGGGTTGTGGGGTCATGCGGCCATGGGGCAGGACATGGGGTTGTGGGGTACAGGGCGGGGTTTGGGGGAGATGTGGTTTTGGTGAGTTATGAGGTGTGGGGAGTTCTGGGAGAGCTGTGGGATTTGGGGTCAGTTTTGGATTTTCAGATGAGGAGGCTCAGTGCCCTGCCCCTCCTCTTCTCCTCACCCTGAGCAGGAAATGCATTAATCAACCATATGAAATCCATATGGGGGCAGCACTCTCCTATGGGTGTGGAGGAAGTTGTGGAGCCTCATCTCATAACCCCATGACACCACATCGTACCCCATAACCACATCAGCCCATGTTCCTGCCCCACAGCCCCGTGATTCCATATTCAGCCTCATGGCTCTGTGCCCCACAGCCCCACAGCCTTCCCTTCCTCCATCCTTATCTTCATCGCTTTGGGAATTCTATGAACCCATATCCTGCCCATAATCCCATATCCTGACCCATAACAGGAAATCTTACCCATGTCCTGCTCCATAGCTTTATGTCCCATAGGCCTGGAACCTTCCTCCTGCTGTATTCATCCTCATATCTTTGGGGATACTAGGACCACATATACCTTCCCACAGCCCCATATCACATTTCACAGCCCCATACCTCTCCCTCTTGCCCCTTATCATGCCCCATAGCTACACATCCAACCCCGTATCCTCATTTCCAGTCCCATATCCCCAGAAATTGACAAATCACCCCACGGTCTGATTTGTGCTCCATATCCTTGCTTCATAGCCCACTGACTCCATACTCCAACAATTAGCTCTGGTATCATCCCTTAGCCCCTCCTATAGTCCCAGTTTGATATCTTGTCCCATTCCAGTATGATCCCATAGCCTGCCCTACAGCTCTATGCCCTTTGTCCCACAGCCTTCCTCTCGCCATGCTCGTCTTAGCCATCCACGTGCTGACCTTCGCTGTGGGTTTTCCTGCCAACATCTTCACCCTCCTCACCCTCCTCATCAAAATCCGATGTCACCGTCCTCATCCCCACCTCACCGCTGCCAACCTCCTCCTCCTCCACCTCACCACTGCCGACCTCCTTGTCCTCCTCTTCCTCCCATTCAAGATGGCCGAAGAGGCAGCCATGATGGAGTGGCCCTTCCCCAGGGTGCTCTGCCCCATTGCAAACTTCTGCTTCTACTCCAGCATCTACCTCAGCACTCTCTTTATGGCTGCCCTCAGTGTGGAGCGCTACTTTGGGGTCGTGTTCCCACACCGCTACAACCGGCGCCGGAGGTTATGGCGGATGATGGCTGCCAGCGCCGTCCTTTGGGTGATGGCATTGTCCCATTGTTCCATCATCTTTGTGGCAGAGTATTACAGAGAGTTTGAGTTAATCAAACCTAAAGGCATTGACATCGATGTCTCCAACACCTCCACTGCTGACACGACCACTCCCAGTGGCTTGAAGATCCCCGGTGCCGACATCTACAGGATCTCCAGCCCCGAGACCAACCTCAACATCTCTACCCTCCAGTTCTCTGCCTGCACAACCCCAAAAACACCCCACATCCCCACCACCACCCCACGGACCTCTCAGAACGCCTCTGAGACTCAAGCCCACATGGTCTACCACTGCTACGATGACTTCTCCCCAACTCAGCTGCGCTTTGTTCTCCCGCTGCGCCTCGAGCTCTTCCTTGTCCTCTTCCTCCTCCCCTTTGCCATCACCATGTTCTGCTATGTCCACATCATCCGTGCCCTCCTCACTCGACCCCACATCCCACTGCAGAAGAAGTACCGCACTGTGGGGCTGGCCACGGCCACCATGGTCATCTTTGGGGTCTGCTTTGGACCCTTCAACCTCTCGCATGTGGTGGGCTTTGTGCAGGATCGCAGCCCCACATGGAGGCCCTACGCTCTGCTCGTCACCACCCTCAGTGCCGCGCTCGACCCCTTCATCTTCTATTTCTCCTCCAGTGCTGTGCGGAGGGCGGTCAGTGGGGTGGTGGGGGCTGTTCAGGGGGCAGTGTTTGGGTTTTGGGGTTGGTGTGGGAGGAGGGAGTGAGCCCCAACCAGGAGGAGGTTCTGGGGTAAATGAGGTTGTTGTGATTGGAGTGGGTTTAATGGGGTGGGAAATCAGAAATGGGGATGGGTCTGATGTCTGTATGTTCAATGTTGTGCCATGGATGTGTTCAATGCTTGTGGGCCAACGAACTCTTGGTCAGTGTTGTGTTGTCCCATGGGGTTGGAGTCAATAAAGACCCATGGATGAGATCAGTGGGGTCAATGAGGTCCCATGGATGTGATCAGCGTGGTCAATGCAGAACCGAGAATGTTGTCTCCAATGTCCAATTGGTTTGGGGTCAGTGTGGACTAATGGCTCTGGCCTAACGTTGCTTTACTCCCATTGTCCTCAATTCCTTCAGTGCCCCCATGTTTGCAACGCCCTCAATATCCATCAATGTGCAGCAGTTCCTCCAGTGTTCCCAGTAACCCCAATACCCACAGTACCCCCAGTGGGCAGGGCAAGCAGGAGGGAAGAGCATCCCTCCACGCTGCAGAGATCACGGCCATGCAGGTCTGCAGCAGCAGGGAGTGGCTGAGCCTGCACCCAGGTCCGTTGTCTAGGGCAAGGCAATCAGCTCCACGCCTCCAGACTGCCTTCAGACAGAAGAAAAGAAGGGTGACTGTCACAGGGGACTCCTTCTGAGGGGAAAAGAGGCTCTGACACATCAGCCAGATCCTACCCATAGGGAAAGTGTGCTGGCCTCGTGGGGCCCAGCTCAGGACATCAGCAGGAGACTCCCTGCTCTGGTTCACCTCTCTGGTTGTTCTCCCTCACTGATGGGTCAGGCCGGCAGTGATGCAGTCACCGAGAGTAGCCTGAGGGTCGTGCAAAGGGTCTTCAGGGCCTGGAGGCCCCAGGTCTTGGGCCTGGAAATCCTATAGATGCTGGCAGTGGGGATCTTTGAGCCACTGGGAGTGGTGATGTCAGCAGTGGAGATGTTGGGGACATCGGTCTCAGTGACGTTAGGTTTGGCCGTCCCAAGATCCCCAGTGTCAAATCCACTGACCCCAAAACAATGGGAGTTGTCCTCTGCTGCCCAATGGGGTCATTGCCATTGCCGTTGTCCATCCTGGATCCCCCAGTCTCAATCCCTTTGAACCCAAATCTATCCCCTAAGGTGAGGGAACTCTTGTTGAGGGTGAGGGGACATTTTAAGGGGATGAAAAACTGCGAGGGTGCAATTCTTTGGGGCTCCCCAAGGTTGTGTTGGGTGGAGAACAGCTGGGCAGTCATCTAAGGGGGGGAGGGTCATATGGGGCTGTGGTGACACTCCAGGAAGTTCAGCATTTCCTGAACGTCTGCAGATGCCTACTGTGTTGTGGGAGAAAGTCCCAAAGATGGAGTAAATGTACAAAAAAAGGAGGTCCAATGCTGTGGGGCACAATGTGGGCCCCAACCCCATAGGTAGATCACCCCATAGATTTGGTGACTGCAGGTTCTCCTATGGACATCCACAACCCTTCCCCATAGATTTCCCTATAGATATGGAACCACACAGCTCCACAGCATGACCCCATGGGCCCACAACTCCAGCTCATGCCTGGGCTGCACTGAGGGCCTGCGTGGGCAACAGGAGTGGGGGTAGCTTCAAAACTCAACCTGAACTCAACCTCCTTGAACTCAACCTGGCCACTGGGGTAAAAAGGAACAAGAAACTCTTTTACAAATATATCAACAGGAAGAGGAAGACTAAGGAGAATCTCCATTCTTTACTGGATGAGGCTGGGCGTGTGACCACTGAGGATAAGGAAAAGGCAGAAGTTCTGCATGCCTTCTTTACATCTGTCTTTACAGGTCAGGCCAGCTGTCCTCAGGGTACTCCATTCTCTGACCCGGTAGTCTCAGCTGGGGAGCAGACTAAACCCCCCACGGTTCAGGAGGAAACAGTCAGAGACCTAGTAGTCCAACTGGACTGTCACAAGTCCATGGGGCCGGATGAGATTCACCTGAGAGTGCTGAGGGCACTGGCAGAGGTGACAGCCGAGCCGTTTTCCATCATCTATCAGCATTCTTGTTGACTGGAGAGGACCCAGAAGACAGGAGACTGGCCAATGTGACTCCCATTTACAAGAAGGGTTGTAAGGAGGATCTGGGGAACTACAGGCCTGTTAGCCCAACTTCGGAGCCAGGGTAGGTTATGGAGTAGATTGTCTTGAGGGAGATCACGTGGCATGTGTGGGACAACCAGGGGATCAGGCCTAGCCGGCATGGATTCATGAAGATCCTGCTTGACCAGCCTGATCTCCGTCTGTGATCTAGTGACCCATCTGGCAGACAAGAGAAAGACTGTTGATGTGGTCTACCTAGACTTCAGCAAGGCCTTTGACACTATCTCCCCCAGTATCCTCCTGCAGAAGCTGGCAGCCCGAGGCTTGGACAGGTACACTCTTGGCTGGGTAAGGAACTGGCTGGAGGGCCGGGCCCAGAGAGTGGTGGTCAATGGAGCTAAATCCAGCTGGTGACCGGTCACGAGTGGGGTTCCCCAGGGGTCGGTGCTGGGGCCTGTCCTCTTCAAGATCTTTATTGATGACCTGGATGAGGGCATTGAGTGCACCCTCAGTAAGTTTGCAGATGACACCAAATAGGCTGGAAGTGTGGATCTGCCTGGGGGTAGCGAGGCCCAACAAATTGATCTGGACAGAGTGGAGGGCTGGGCTGAAGCCAATGGGATGAGGTTCTACAAGGCCAAACCCTGGGTCCTGCACTTTGGCCACAACAACCCCAGGCAACGCTACAGGTTTGGGGCGGAGTGGCTGGAAGACTGGCTAGAGAAAATGGACCTGGGGGTATTGACTGATGCTCAGCTGAACACGAGCCAGCAGTGTGCCCAGGTGGCCGAGAAGGCCGATGACATCCTGGCTTGCATCAGAAACGGTGTTGCCAGCAGGGACAGTGTCACACGAGCACACACTGCAGACAAACGAGCAGAAGCATCCAGAATTGCAGGGGGAGGGGTAGAAGATACTAGTGCAGAACTCACAGGTGATGATAAAATCTGTTTACTAACACTGAAGAGAGCAATCACAGTGAGTGATATCATGATAACAATGGTATATATTTAACAATGATGCACAGTGCAGTGGCTCCAAACCCTCCTGATGGTGAGACCAGGACAGAAGGGCAGGAGGGAGACACTGGGTGGGATCTGGAGGGGGTCAGAGTGGAGGTGGATGACAGGTGGTGTGGTGTTAGTGGGCACTCAGTGCGATTGTGGGGAGGATTGGGAAGAACTTTTGGGGTCAAATCCTGGAAGGAATGGTGTTGGGTTTTGGGGTGGATTAAGGAGTATTTGTCAACTCAAGGGATATTATGGGATTTGTGGGGGATCAGGAAGAATTTGGGGCATAGAATGGAGAATTCAGGGATTTGGTGGGTCTGGGAATGAGATGAGATGTATAGGTGAGGATTTGGGGATGTCAGATATCTCGGGATTTGGGGATGAAAGGGTGGGATCATGGTATCGTGGATCTCCAAGCCGGGAATTTGGGGTGTGTCCCTTTCAGAGCTCCTTAAACATGAGGCACCGTGGGTGAGGGGGTATCAGCAGGGGTTCCCCAGTATCCACATGGGTGTGGATAATGGGGGACTGAGGGGTGGCAGCTGCACAGGGTTGCGGGGGACCAGGGGTCACAGCATGAATCTCGGCGTAGGTCAGACGCTCACTGTCACTGGGGGGCACCTGGAGACACAGGGGAACAGCGGGGTGCCACCATGGGGTCTGCAACAGGCTTTGGAGGGGGATTTATGGTGTTGGTATTTGGGAGTGGTGTTTAAGAGGGTTGGGGTGGAGTTCTGCTGTCCTTCTCTTTGAGGATCCCAAGGGGGATGTTTGGGGGTCCTGCTGTGGTTTGGGTGTGCTCAAAGGGTCTGAGAGTGTTTAGGGATCGTGGGACCACAGGGGATTCGATTTGTTATCCCTGTGGGTTATACACTGGGGTTCCATACCTGCAGCTTTTGAGGGTTCCCCTTAATCAGTTTGTGAGAGCTTTTTGGGGTCTGGGACATGTTTAGAGTCTGGAGAGCTTTAATGAGTTTGAAGGCTGAGATTTGGAGTCTGGCTTCAGCACAACATGCAGAATTCGAGTCCCACATGTGCTGGATTTGAGAGATTACATATCAAGTTAGGGTAAGCCATATGGGGTTGGTGGTCCTTTGGGGTAATTCTGAGCAGGATTTGGTGAGGCCCCAAGGGGAATGCTGGAATTTGTGTCCCCTGACCCAGACACTGACCTGGAACTGCACGGCCTCTGTATTCGGGGAGGCTTCTGTGTCAGCAACTGGAGAAGGTGGGAGTCATGGGGAGGTCATGAATCATGCTCAAGGAGCCCTGAAGGGAATCAATAGGGGATCAAAGGGCAGGCAAGGGACACAAGGGAGGATCTATACGGGATAGAAGTGCAGGCGGGGGACAGTGGTTGAATCAGTAGGGATGGTAGACATTTAAAACCTTCCTCACCACAGTTCTCATCTCTCTGTATCCAGAGGCTGCGGGCATCGATGATGAAGAAAACTGCAAGGCCCATGATGAGTGCAGCCACAAAGCCCCTCACCAGTGCCAGCACCAGGTTGGCACGGGACTGCTCCTCAGCACTTGTGGAGTCCGCGTGTTTGGGTGTCCCTATTGCCAGCCACAACCCCAATTCAGCCCGGATGCAGCAACACAGCCACCCATCCGTGGCAGGGGGTGCACGCAAATGGGGGGCTCAGACTTACGTGGGGATGCAGGTATGGGTGTCACCTCCAGAGTCACGTTATTGCCAAGGGGTGAGGACAGAAAGGGGTAACCCGAGGGGCGGTAGGAGCACCTGTAGGTGCCGGAGTCGGCTGGGGTCACCCCAAAGATGGTGAAGGTGGCTGTGCCCACCACATCGAGGTTCTGGCGTTGGATGGGGGCTGAGCTCCCATCCTTGTGCAGGAGGAAGGCGGCCCCATCGTCCTTGTTCCAGCACTGGATGGTGACATTGGTCCCTGTCCCCACACATTCCTCAGGGTGGGGGGAATCTGTGATCTGCATGAATGGAGGGGACAGCAGTGGGACACGGTCCTGTTGGGAGCAAGCAGAGCCATCCACTGTCCCCAGTGCCCTCACCTGTCAGCACCAGCTCCACAGGATCACTCTTCTCTGAGTCCTCTGCTGACCAAGACACCCAGTACTGACACTGATATGTACCTGCGTGCTCCCGATTTGTGTTCAAGAAGGGGAACTCTGCAGTGTCCTGCTCGTTGTATTTGAATCTGCTTTATGTCCGATGTCCTTCCTTGTACAGCCAAACCCAGACAGCTGGATGCGGCAAGTGGCACTGCAGGGTGTCATTGTTGCCCAGGGAGACCCCGTGGCTGGGATTCAGTGACAGGGAGGGTCGGGGCACTAGGACAGGGGACAGCAGTCAGCCTTGTCCCTGCACACCCTCCTCTGCCCCTCTCATAGTCCCCTGACCACCCTCCCCTCCCTCTCTCACCATTCTCCTCCAGTTCCGAATACTCACGATGCTGTGCTCTGCTTGCTCCCACCAGCCACCAACCTGCAAGGGACACGGTCCTGGTCTCACGCAGAGCCACCAACCCCCATGGCACCACGTCCCCATTGTCACTCACCGAGGATGAGGACCAGCGCCATTGGTGCCACGAGGCAGGAGCAGCTTCGGAACAGTGAGGCTGCAGCAGAGATAGGGAGTGGCTGGAGACCTGCTTTCAGTTTCCCCCAGGGCACAGGATGATGTGATATCACCTCTTCATGTGGCAATGTGAGCCTTTAGTGGTGGTTGCGCTGTGGTGTCCTTTTGTAGTGGGACAAGTGGAGAGGTGCTCACTGCACCCTGTGCCCGTTCAGGTGCCCCACACTCTTTCAACCCTGATATGCCACACACTGTCCCCAAAGGGCTGAGTGTGTGCCCTGGCATGTTGTGCCCCAAAAGAATGCACAGTACCCCAGTAGGGCAGTCCGTGTTCTCCTGCGGTCTCCAGGGCAATAGAGTCAGAGAGTGACTCAGAGGAACAACAGTAGACTATTTATTGAACTTTCCAGCTGCAACCAATCAGCTGCCGTGCAACAAAATTAGGGGACTTCCTAGTAACAAATAATGAGCGATATGGATAAAGGACTTTGACTCTGGTGTTACTGACTGATCTGTTACATTCAGGGAAATCTAGGTTATTGGTTCTGCAGAAGGAGAGTAAAAAATGACTGGGAGGAAAACGAGGAAGAAAAATATAGAAAGGAGAGAAAATGGAGAGAAGCAGGGAAGGAATGTAAGAGAGAGAGATGAAGAAAAGCAATCATGGTCCATTTTGAGGAGTTGCAGTGCTGGAGAAGAAGAGGGGATGAGAGTGCTCATCCAATGGCTGAGCTCTCCAACTGGCAAAAAGGAGAAAGCACAAAATGCAGCTTCTCTGGGCATCCCTTCCTTTCTGCTGGTTGGCAGCTGCAGCATCGCAAGGTTGTGAAGAAGTGAGTTCACAATGACAGGTTTGTCAGAAATGTGTTTGTGCCAGAAATGTTCTTGCGGTGAAGCAGTGCCATTGGTGGACACACAAAGGCTGTGCAGTTATCTCACAGCATCTGGTGCTTTGCAGCCTCTGTTGTTCTGGCAAGAGCCTTGTTCTGGCAAGTGTTGGAGAGGTAGCAAGCACACAAAAATGTCAGCAAATGTGTTTTGTTGTTCGCTTGTAATTCTGTGGAGCAGAGAGTGCCCGTGTGAGGAGTTCTCGTGGTGAGATTCCTGCAGTGGCAGAGTGATGGCACTGCTGAGCACAAGGAGCACATTGCATCCATGGCCGCTGTCACACGAGCACACGCTGCAGACAAACGGGCAGAAGCATCCAGAATTGCAGGGCAGCCCTCAGCGGCTCCTCAGCAACTTAGATCTTTTATTTGTACTGTCCCCCCACTTTGTGGGTTCAGGTGAGAATCAGAATCAAAGAAGGCAAAACTCATTGTTTGAGTTTAAAGCTATTCACTAGAGCAGAAAAGGAAGAGAGTAATAACAGTAATGCTAATCGCATTTATATATTTACAAAACAGCTAGCACTCAACACAACTGCCCAGTGCCTTCTGATCGATGCTGAAACCTGGGGAGCACTTGCAGATTCAGTGGATGTTAAGGTCTTTGAGGATAATACGGAAGGATTTTGCGGTGAGAACTGAGCATTTAGGTATTTGTGAAGTGTCTGGGATACACCGGTAAGGATTTGTGGATGTTAGACTGAGGGCATTTGGGATTCTGGTGGCTAAGACTGGGTAACAGGGGACGTGGCATTGGGAGCCTGGAATTGCTTATTTTTGTGGATCCAAGTGTGTTTTGGGGGTCTTTCCTTATGGTTTGAGGGCTCTCACAAATTCTGGTAAGAGATTAGGGCTAGGAGATTTGGGGAGGCTTAAATTTGAGGACTCCATAGGAGACATACTGGCATCTCTATGCATGGCATTTGGGGGTTTCTCTATGGCTTGGGATGCCCATGGGATCTGGGGGCTGTGCAGAAAGTTTTGGGATTCCTGGGAACTTTGAGCTCACTGTGCACTACATGGGTGGTATTTGTTCAGATCTGGGGGTGCCTATAGGATCTGGGTGTGGGTAGGTCTGGAAGAACACCAGAGGGGCTGGTGGATTCCATCTGGGATTCCTACGATGTAGTGTTTGGTTTTCCCATGGGCTGGATTTGGGGATGCACATAAAGACAGAGTAAGCCGTATGAGGTTGGGAGTTTCTTGGGGTCCATAGGGACAGGGTTTGGAGTTAACAGTGGTGTTTTGGGGGAGTCTTCAAGGGGGCAAGTTCAGTTTATGGATTCGATGACTCAGACATTGTCTTGGAAATGAATGGCTTCAGACTTCGTGGATGAGGGGGCATCCGTATCAAACTGGGGAAGGGAGCGAGATGGGGGTTATGGAGGGCACCAAAGAGCACGAGGGGGATCAGTAGTGCATGGAAGTGGAGGCAGGGGAATGTTAAGGGCATTTATCCACCTATATGGGATGGAAGATGAGGAAGGGCACAGCTGGAGGGAGGTATAAGGATTGAAAGGTATGGCAGGGAGATTAGAGGGTATATGAACTATGCAAGAGGAAACAGAGCATACTTGGGTGTGATCTAAAGGTGTTTTATTGGGTGCCAAAGTGATTCAGCTGTCTTCCCACCAGGGCTGTCATCTCTTTGTATCCAGAGGCTGCGGGCATCGAGGACAAAGTAGAGGCCAAGGCCAAAGACGAGGGCAGCAGCACAGCCCCTCACCACTGTCACCATCAGGTTCCCATGGGACCTCCTCTCATCACCTGTGGGGTCCAGCAGTGTGCATGTCCCCATCCCCAGCCACCACCTCCATGGGGATGGGATGCAGAGACACTGCCAGAAATGAGAGACACAAGGGACACCAAAATGGGGCCTCAGACCTACCTGGGCGTGCAGGTGCGGGTGTCACCTCCAGTGTAATGTTGTCCCCAAGGGGTGAGGAAAGAAGGTAGAAGCTTCCAGTGCGGCAGGAGCACGTATAGGTGCCAGAGTCAGCTTGTGTCACCCCAAAGAGGGTAAAGGTGGCCGTGCCCCCACCATTAGGGTCCTGGAGCTGGATAGGGGCTGAGTGTCCATCCTTGTGCAGGAAGATGGTGCCCCTGTTCTGCTGGTTGCTGCACCAGATGGTGACATTGGTCCCTGTTCCCACTTTACTCCCAGAGCTCATGGAAATACTGGGTGGGGGGAATTGGGGATCTGTATTGAAAAGGGAGACAGCAATGGGACATGGCCCTGTTGGGTCAGCTCAGGGCCAATCACTGTCCCCAGTGTCCTCACCTGTCACCACCAGCTCCACAGGGTCACTCTTCTCCGATGTCCCTGGTGGCTCCAAAACACGGTACCGGCAGTGATATCTCACTGCATCTTTCCTCTCTACACTAACCAAGAGGAATTCAGCCGCGTCCTGTACCATGTCCATGTCTGCCTGCTTTACATACCACCAGTATCCTTCCTTGTAGAGTTCAACTCGTGCAGCTGACAGGGGCAGGTGGCAGCGCAGGGTGACATTGTCCCCAGGGGACACCCCCTGGCTGGGCTGCAGTGACAGGGAGGGTCGGGGCACTAGGACAGGGGACAGTAGTCAGCCTTGTCCCTGCACACCCTCCTCTGCCCCTCTCATGGCTCCCTGACCACACTCCCCTCCTTCTCTCCCCATTCTCCTCTTATCCCCATACTCACACTGCTGTGCCCTGCTTCCTGCCACCAGCCACCAACCTGCAAGAGACACGGTCCTGGTCCCACACAGGGCCACCAACCCCCGTGGCACCACATCCCCATTGTCACTCACCAAGGATGAGGGCCAGCACCACTGGTGCCATGAGGCAGGAGCAGCTTGGAGACGGGCAGACTGCAGTGGGGACAGGGGTTGGCGTTGAGCTGCTGTCAGTTCCCCTTTTAGGACAGGATGTTTTGGTGTCACCACCTGACGTGGAAATCACTGTCAAAACGGGAAGTGGCACTGTGGGGTCCCCAGCAGTGTGGCACACATGGAGCTGTGCAAATAGTCCTCCTTTTTTTGTCCTTTGCAGTTTGTCATCGCTTGGTTGTTACACACCATCCTCAGTGCTCGGCCAGCACGTGGCCCTGCACGTTGTCCCCCTGGGATGCCAAACACAGCACATGTGGCTCCAATGGTGTGTTCCACATGGGATGTCACACAAGTTCCCCAACACGTCCAGCCAGCTGTCACCACGCACTTTGGGCACCACACTCTGTCCCCACTATACTTTCTTCTGCCATCCCCACGGGGACAGTAGCAGGGACCTTTGGGGCACCGTGACACCCGCACAGACATTTGTCACATGCTAAGGACACACAAGTCTGCATTACTTGGTATGTGGATCAGTGTACACACATGATGTCACGCACACACAGAGGCAGAGCACTAAGCATGTAGTACACGTGTACAGCTGCTGTGCATGTGTGACTCTGCCACACATGTCATATACATGACCAGATGCAGTGGCACACATGTTGAGGCTCACATATGGGTGTGCATACGTGTGGTCAGATACGTGGATTCCTGGTGGCCTTGGGGTGGCTGGGGACAGATCTGAGGTCCCACAGGTTTGATGGTTCGAATTTGGGGTGGATTGCAAAGAGTTTTGGTTTCCAGAGGAATGGTGGGTGTATTTTGGGCAGGACTGGAAGGTTGGAGGGGTCTCTCAGGAATGGGAAGGTTCCTTTGGGAAGAATGAGAAGAACTCCAGTCCCACAGGGACAGTTATAGGGTGGTGCTCAGTGCTGTGAGCAGTGGAAAGATGCAGCTGTGTGCAGGGATTGGGGAACAGGGCACAAAAGTGATGAGAAAATCACCCGTTTGGGGGTTGATGTGAGATGCATTTTTTGTGACCACAGACACAGGAGCTGTGAATTTTCAGATGGAATGCACAGTGCTGCAGCCAGGCATTCAGCTCAGAACTGTGGCCGTGTGTCTCTCCCAGACTCCATGAGCCCTCTGTGAGCAGAGAGAAACAGCCATCGCTCCACATCTGTCTCATCCATGGCACGGCCCTTTGGGGTACGGACATCTGTGACAAAGTAATGCCAAGGATGGAGCACAGGAGGAAGGAAATGTCCTCAGAACTCCCTGACAGACACCAGAGAGCTCACTAAGAACGGCAGCTGCTTCCAGACTGATGCGTTTGTTTCACAAAAGCAAGGGCAAACACCGCACTCGTTTTATGGGTTTGTTTCTCTCTTTTTCAGTTTGAATGAACAATATCAAAAAGTTCAGTTAGTAAGAGTTGAACTACACCATGTACTTCATGAGGGGAATTCTGAAAGTAAAACCTGCTGATTTATTATTTTGGCCCACGACCTCAGAGGCGAATGTCAGTGGGACAGCAGCAGAGGTGAAACCTTCCCACCAGTGTCCCATCCCCTTTTGTTGCCACGTGACAGACAGCAGCAGAGGGGACACATTGGCACAATGGCATCTGACACGGATATGGGACAGAGCTGAATTCCCCCATGCAGAAATAATGGCCCCACTGACATTCATTGACGCTTGTGAGCTCTGATGGAGACCAAGTGGCGGATGTGAGCACAGTGAGGCGGTGCGTTTCAGCAGTGGTGACAGTGACAGCTGTGTGAGAACGCTCCTTGAATTGCACTCGTGGGCTCGTGCACACCTGTTGTTACACACCACTGTGTTATGGGGCCCTTTGTGGTGAACTGGGACCAATCCAGGGATCCCTCAGGGCTGGTGGTGGAGTTTGGTGCAGAGTTGTGGGGGTCCTACAAGAGTGTTGGTGGTGTTTGGGTGTGGATGGGGAGGCTTTGGAGGTGTCCAGGGGTGTAAAGGAATCCAGGTGATAAGGATGGATTGTGACGGTAGCGATGACCGTTCAGGGATGCGGTGGGATTAGGGACGATTTGGTGCACACCGGTGCGGATTTGGGGGATGTTAAATTTGGGGAGATTTGTGGGACTGCGGGAGCAGAGGGCATCAATGAGATCCAAGCGGGGAACTTGGTGTCTGTTTCCATTCTTGCACTCCAAAAAGAAGGCAACCCACGTAGGGACATCAGTGGGGTCTCCCAGAGCCCACCTTGGCATAGATAACAGGGGGTTGGGGAACCGTGCTGGCCCCAGGGCGGCAGAAGCTGGGGGTCACAGCTTGCAGCTCAATGTAGGTCAGCCCCTCGTTGACACCGGGTGGCACCTGGAGACACAGGGAAACAGTGGGGTGATACCATGGGGTTCCCCAAAGTGCTTGTGGGGGGACCAATGGTCTCAGTATGTAGGGTAATAGACAAGAGAGTGTGCTTGTGGTTCTGGGCTGGCTGAGATTCGGGGTCTGCATGGGTCAGACTCTGAGGGATGCTACAAGTGTTTTTAGGGCTTCCCACTACTTGGCTTGAGGGTGCCCATGGGGTCTGTGGGATAGTTAAGGGTTTAGGAGTGTGCAGAGGCTTTGATGTGGTGTTCCTACGGGTATGACATAGGTGTTTGTGGTTGCCCATGGGGTATTCAGGGGACATTTAGGGTTTGGAGATCTGACAGGTGGCTGAGATTGTCAGTGCCCATGGGTCAGACACTAATGGTCAGAATGAGTGGTGTTATGGGTTCATGTTCTGTGACGTTCATGGAGTTTGTGTTGAGCTTGGGGTTTGGATGTCCTCAGGGAACATGGGGGCTGAGATGAAGGATGTGGGGACTCCCCACCGTGTGGATTTGGGTTGTGCACGGGTTGGGTTTGGGGAATGCAGATAAAGTTATGGTAAGCCATACAGTGCTGGAGGTCCTCTGGGTTCACCATGGGTTTTGGGTTCCTCTTATGGTCTGCTGGGAGGGGGGGAACTTAGGGAGCAGTTTGGAATTTAAGGTCATCACACACAGACTCTTACCTGGAGCTCATTGGCCTTGGAACTCTTGAGGCGTTCACCTGCATCAAAAAAGAGGAAAAGGGGAGGGTCGCAGTTACGGAGGAACTCAGAGTAACCCCAGAGGGTCATGGAGGGGGATTTATACAGAATGGAGAGGGAAATGGGAACTCCAGGGAATGTACTGGGGTTGCAATGTGCAGCAGTGAGTGCTTGAGGCATCTCTGGGAGATGAAACCATTTAACCCCTTCCTCACCAGAGCTGGCAGTTCTCTGTATCCAGCGTCTGCGGGCAGGCAGGAGGAAGAAGATGATGAGGATGAGGCTGAAGGCAAGGACAGTGGCACAGCCCCCTGCCACTGCCACAACCAGGCTCCCACGGGATTCCCCATTGGCACCTGTGCAGTCCGGGTGTTTGGGTGATGCCATCCCCAGAAACCACCGCCCTGGGGACGGGATGAGGTGACACTGCCACCCATGGGTGATACGAGGGACATAGACATGGGAGACTCGAACCTACCTGGACGTGTAGGTGGGGATGTCACCTCCAGTGTCACCCTGTCCCCGAGGGGTGAGGACACAAAGGGGTGACCCCAGGGGCGGTAGGAGCAGCTATAGGTGCCGGTGTCAGCTGGGGACACCCCAAAGAGGGTGAAGGTGGCCATTCCTCCACCACTGGGGTCCTGGCGCTGGATAGGGGCTGAGTGACCACCCTTGTGCAGGAAGAAGGAGGATCCATAATCCCAGTTCCAGCACTGGATGGTGATGTTGGACCCTCTCCCCACGTGGATACTGATATTGATGGCTGTCATCACGTGTCCCTCAAAGCTCAGAGAAATGCCAGGTGGGGGGTACCTGCGATCTGTGTGCAGGGAGGGCAGAGAGGTGAGACACCGCCCTGTGGGTACAGCCCAAAGCCCACCATTCTTCCCAGTGCCCTCACCTGTCAGCACCAGCTCCACGGGATCGCTCTTTTCTGATGTCCCCAGTGGCTCAGACACATGGTACTGGCACCGATACGCCCCTGCATGCTCCCAGCTGGTGCTAAGGAAGGAGAACTCGACCGCATCCTGCTCCTTGTCCTGGTACTTGTTGTGTGTCCTACCTCCATCCTGGTACAGCCAGACCCAGGCAGCCAGCTGGCGCAGGTGGCAGCGCAGAGTGACATTGTCCCCCAGGGACACCCCGTGGCTGGGGTGCACTGACAGGGAGGGTCGGGGCACTAGGACAGGGGACAGCAGTCAGCCTTGTCCCTGCACACCCTCCTCTGCCCCTCTCATGGCTCCCTGACCACACTCCCCTCCCACCCTCCCCATTCTTCCTCTGTTCCCCATACTCACAATGCCGTGCCCGGCTCATTGCCACCAGCCACCAACCTGCAAGGGACACGGTCCTGGTCATACACAGGGCCACCAACCCCCATGGCAACACATCCCCATTGTCACTCACCCAGGATGAGGGCCAGCACCATTGTTGCCATGAGGCAGGAGCAGCTCTGGGACAGTGAGACTGCAGTGAGGACAGGGAGTGGTGAGAGAAAGCAGCTCTCACTTCCCCTTTTGCATCAGGATGTTGTGATTTGTCACCTCCTCACGTGCCAAATTCAGTCCCCAAGGAGTGGCAATGTTTTGAACCTGATGGGGTGGCACAACATAGCAGCACAGAAGGTTCCATTGGGGTGGCACACACAAGCAGTCAACCCTGGGGTGTCACACAGTGTCCTCAAAATTCTTTCAACACCACATGGCCTTGCTTGGTGTCGCCCATGGATGCCAATTACAGGACATGTAGCTCCAAATGGGTTTCTCCCATGGGATGTCACTTGTGCTCTCCAACACGTCCGGCCAGCTGTCGCCACATGCTTTGGGTACCACACTCTGTGCTCACCGTGCAGAGTTTGTGTGGGCAAAGCTCAGTGAGGGGTGAAGCTGCATGATGCTGAGGGGGACAACAGAGGGGTTTTGAAATGGATGAACAACAAAAGTAGGAGCAGCGAGAACATCAGTTCATGACTGGATGAGAATGGACACCTTCCAAACTGGGACAGAAGAAGAAGCAGAGACGTCTGGTGCCTTCTCTGCTGCTTTCTCCAACAGCAGCGATGGGCTCTGGGACCACAGGTGCACTGAGATGAATGACCGTGACTCAGTGCAGAGTTGGAGTTTCCCATGGGAACCCATGAAGGTGAAACTGGCACTGAGGGTCCAAATGCTATCAGCAATCGGAATGAGAATCTCTGCACTGAGATTGCTATGGAGGCACTGGCACTCTGACTGTTACATCTCTCTGTGCGGCTGAGCGATGCGACAAGGAGAAATGGAAATAAGCCTTGCACTGCTGAACAGCTTTAGGAGAGGAAAGGGAAGAGAAGGAGATGGAGTGCAGGGAAGAGAAAGAGAGAGATGGGCAGTGGAAGGGATCAGCGCTGTGGATGGGAGAGTTGGTTCAGCCAAAGATTTTTAAGTATCCTCATTCTGTGAGTGTGCCCACCCCAAAGCTGCAAAGTCTGGCAGTGCTTCTCCCCAGCATCCCTTTGTGTCCGCTGGGCTGATTGGTGCCACGGCAGGGCTCGTATCTTGCACGTGTTGGGGACGATGGTGAGTGACACTGCCCGTGTCCTCCCACACCCCGTGCTGCCCACAGCCATCCTGCCTCAGGGCTGTTTCTGAATGGGGTCTTCACCACAAATAAAGCCAGAAACACACCGAGAAAACAAAAAGGGAAGTGAAATAACGGTGATTTTAATTATAGAGATCTGAATAGATATAAACCAGTGATGCACGATGCAACTGCTCACCGCTCATCACCTCCAGCAATGGCTTCTCCCCCCCAGGAAGCTCCTCAGAGCTCACCTGATGCCATACAGTGTGGGAGATCCCTTTGGCACTGCAGGTCAGCTGTCCTGGTTCCGTCCCATCCCAGCTCCTGGTGCCCCCCAGCCCCTCACAGGCAGCACTGCATAAGAAGCTGAGAAACGGAGCCATCCTTGGCTCTGTGCAGCACTGCTCAGTGATCTGTCCGGATCTGTCTCTGCCACTCTGAGAGTTCTGCTTATGAGCCATGGGGACGGGGGGTGCAGCAGGTTGTTCTCATGCCGGCGCAGAACATAAACTCTGATATGTCAATCTCACTGATTTTCCTCAACCCTTGTGCCATTTTCTTCCCCACAGTTCCATTATTTGAACCCTCAATTACACTCCCACACAATATCAAACCAGTTTATCTCACTCTCTCCAAAGCCCATAAATCAACCAATACATTCCCACAGACACCCAGCACTCGGTCTCACCATTACAAAACTCAGTTATAACATCTGGTCCTGTTACATCATTTATGCTCCCGGTTTCTCAGTCAGTGTTTCCCCAGGCTCACCAGTGGCGTCTCTCCACTGAGCCAGAGGGGTCTTTTTGGTTTTTCTTTTGACACCCTTTGTCCCATCACAGCTGTTTATCCCAGCTGCTCTTCAGGACTGGTTGAAAATCCCTTGTGTGCTGCTGGGTAATGGAGCCCACACACTTCCCCAGGGCACCAAATTCCCTGGGCAGGAGTCGTAACCAACGTCCCACAGCAACACAGAGAATTTTAAACAGGGAATGGGATTTCACAAGGAACACTTTTACAACACAAACATTGAACAATCACAAAGACAGCATAATGACTCACACCAAGAGAAAGAAAACCGGCTCAGACATTCCCTCCTTCCACAAAGTCCCACTTCTTGCTTTCCTGCCCAGCCCCTCCTGGCAGTGCAGTGTGACAGTGACCTGTGTTATCCCAAATTGTAAAAGTCCTCCCCAATACCCACACTGTGCCAGGGCCATTCCCCCGTCACCTTTCAGGCAGACTCACAGTTTCTATCCCGTGCCAAAATAAATCCCCCCTTGGGTGCCTTCAGGGCTGATGCACAGTTTTTATTGCCGTGCACCCTGCGCTGCCCTGCCCAACTCACAGTGCTTTTCCCCAAAGTCTTCACCAAAGAGCAGAAGCAGAGACAGAGAATGCAGAGTGAGGGAATGTCTTTCTCCAGAGGATCTTGTCTTCTCATGCCTGAGAGTTGCAGTCAAGTGATGAGAAAGGCTCTTCTCAAAGAGTAGAAAAGCCTTTCTCATCATTCACTGACTGTTTCCAGTGGGATAGGGGAGAGAAGCAGAGGAAAAATAATCTAGAACTCAGAGGTTGAGAGAAAAACCAGTTTAATAAGACAGTCAAGGAGGAGAGAAAGAACAGTGATGGTTTATGAGGGAATCTATAGGAGATGTGTGTTGGGCAGAATGGGAGTCAGGGGGCTCTGGAGGTGATCTGTAGGGGAGGGGTGGATAAGATAATTGATAGGTGCTGAAAGGGGAGGCAGGGGATACATGGGGGGATTTGTAAGAGATGGGATGGGGGCAGGGAACACTTGGGAGATTCGTTGGGAAACTAGTAGTGGATCAAAAGGTACACCTGGTGCACTCTACAGAAGAATGGAAGGGAAGCAAGAGGACAAATGGGGAGATCTACAAAGATTTGCAGGAGATCAAAACCATTAAATCCCTTCCCCACCCAGACTCTCATCTCTCTGTCTCCAGAGGCTGCGGGCATCGATGACAAAGAAGATGCCAAGGGCAAAAATGAGGACAGCAGCACAGCCCCTCAGCACTGCAATCACCAGGTTCCCATGGGACACCAACTCAGCACCTGCGGGGTGAAGGTATTTGGGTGCGTTCATCCTCAGCATCACCTCGATGGGGAAGGGATGTGATGGTACTGCCACCTGTGGGTGACACTGGAGGCACCCAAATGGGGGGCTGGTACCTACCTGGGGGTGCAGGTGTGGGTGTCACCTCCAATGTCACACTGTCCCCAAGGGGTGAGGACAGAAAGGGGGAATGCCAGGGGTGGAAGGAGCACCTGTAGGTGCCGGAGTCTGCCAGGGCCACCCCAAAGAAGGTGAAGGAGGCCGTGCCAGCATCATCAGGGTCCTGACGTTGCACAGGGGCTGAGCACCCATCCTTGTGCAGGAGGAAGGTGGCCCCATACTCCTTGTTCCAGCAGCGGATGGTGACATTGGTCCCTGTCTCCACACGTTCCTCGGGATGAAGGGAGATGTTGGGTGGGGGAAAGCTGTGATCTGCATAAGGGGAGTGCACAGCAATAGGAAATGGTCCTGTTGGGAGTGCCCAGTGCCATCTGCTGTCCCCAGTGTCCTCACCTGTCAACACCAGCTCCACGGGGTCACTCCTCGCTGATATGTCCTCATAACCAGACACCTGGTACTGGCACCAATATGTACCTGCGTGTTTCCTCATTATGCTAGGGAAGGAGAACTCTGCCATGTCCTGCTCCTTGTCAATGTACTTGGAGAATGTCCAAACTTCCTCCTGGTACAGCGAGACCCAGGCAGCTGGACGGGGCAGGTGGCAGCGCAGCGTGACATTGCTCCCCACTTCTAACCCCTGGCTGGGGTGCAGCGACAAGGAGGGTCTGGGCACTTGGAAAAGGAACAGCAGTGAGCTATGTCCCTGCACACCTTCCCCTCTGCTGGCCCCCTGCCCATGCTCCCCTCCCTCTGTCCACATTTTCCCCTTGTCCCCATACTCACGATGCTGTGCCCTGCTCGCTGCCACCAGCCACCAACCTGCAAGGGACACGGTCCTGGTCCCACACAGGGCCACCAACCCCCGTGGCACCACGTCCCCATTGTCACTCACCCAGGATGAGGGCCAACGCCATTGGTGCCATGAGGCAGGAGCAGCTTGGGGACAGCGAGACTGCAGTGCAGACTGGGAGTGGCTGGAGATCCACTCTCACTTCCCCTTGGAGACACAATGGCATGGTGTCACCTCCTCATCTGACAATTCTCTTCCCCATGCGGTGGCACCATGGGGCCCAGCATGGGGTGGCACACATGGACTGGTTCATCCAACCGTTATTGTGGTGTCCCACACAAGCTGCCACCTGTCAGCTGTCACACACTGTGCCCAAAAGGCTGCCAGTGCGTGGCCTTGCTGGGTGTCTCCTGTGAGATGCCAACTGCAGGACACATGGCTGCAATGGGGTGTCACACATGGGATGTTACACGCATTCCATAACATGTGCAGCCTGCACTTAACCCACTGTCCCCACTGCACTTTCCTCTGCCATCCCCACTGGGGACAGCATCTGCAATCTTTGGGGACACGGTGACACCCACTCTGATATGGACACATGCTGAAACTGACATGTGCACTGGGAACACGTGGTCCCACCTCCCAATTCCTCTCCATGCTGCCCTGGGAGGAGCTGAGCACAGAGGCCCCCATGGAGGCTCAGAAGACACCACCTTGCACCTCACATCTGGAAGGGCAGATGAACAAACAGGTTCAGATGGGGGAAAATCACAATGATCATCTCCAAGAAAACAAAATATGCAGCTCTTTTTAAGTAGGAGTCAAAAAGTTTTCCCACCCAGTGCACCACTTCTACATCTCAATGAACTTCCAAATCTCAAAGCACAGCTCTGCATGCTACAGTGCCTTTCCAGACCTCATTTCCATAACTACCTCTGGGTTCACATCTCGATGTGGCCCCAGTCCCAGAAGTATCCCAGATTTATGGGCTGGAGAAGCAGCAGCCACCAGGACAAGCAGAACAACTCACAGGTGAGGGGAGGGAGAGTGGTTCACCCAATTCCATGGATGCTCTTCGCTTTCCCTTTAAAGACATCTCCCAGAGCTGGGAGATGCCTTTCTATTTTCTTTTGAAGCTCTGGAAAAGTGGAGAGAGGAAAGATCATGGGCTGTTGGGATATTCCCAGCAAGCCACTCTGTGCAGTACCTTTCCTTCAACCAATAATACAAAGTTCTTTGTTGCCGCCACTCCTTTGGTGCTTGCAAAGTACAGTCAGCCACCAAAACCCACAGTCTTTAGTGCAGAGATCTCCTGGCTTTGGTGGGAAATTTGAGGAGAGGACACAGCCTACCCTCAGGACAACCATTATCCCACCTGAAGTGACTAAAGTCACTCCATCGCTGGAGCTTGAGATATAAAATGGTCTTTTTTGACCCAACCTCTACTCAGTCAATCTGCTGTTTCCTGGGGATTTTTTTCCTAGATGGCCGTTTTCTCAGCCCACATGACTTCCCCTTTTCTATTTTTAAGCTTCCTCCTCCATTCTGTGCACCACACAGACCACACTGTGTGGCACAAATCCTCCTTCCCTCTCTTCCCTCCTCTTTCCCATGCTCCAAAACAGAAATAATTTCAGAAAACAATTCCCAAATCGCACGTGTCAATTCAAGAACCCCCCAAATATATTTTCCACCTGTTTAGGTCTACCAGGGGGATAATGAAGATGGGAAGAAGAGTCAGGAGTACCAAAAGAAGGCAGTGCTGAAGAGAGGAAGGAAGAAAGGAATGAATATTACACGACTCTGTCTGAACTGCACTGAAATTCCACACCTTCCCTTTGGGCTTTTAACTCTTCATCTCTTCCTACATCTCTTTCCTCTCATTCAATATCGTGCAGAAATTGGGAGCTAAGGAGGGAATCCTCCAAAGTGAGAGTGACTCAGATTTGTCAGGGAGAAGGAAAAGAACAAGACACAGTGAGAGGGACAAGAATCAGATTGATCACTGCTCTGATTCCAAGGTCTGTTTTGAGGAGGGAAAGTGTCGGCCCACAGCGCTGGAGAAGGGATGGGGGTGAGACTCACCTGGAGGTGGCAGTCCTGAATCGGCAAAGAGCAACAATGACCACCATGAAGATGATGAAGATGACTCCCAGGCTCCCCTCAGACATCCCTTGTGCCTGCTGGGTTAGCAGTTCACCTTCCCAAGGTCAAAAACAAGGGAGTTCACAACAACAGCTTGGCCAAAAGCAAGTCTGTAGCCAAACTCTCTCATGAAAACAATGGGGCGGTTTGTCAACAGAGCACTGCCAGAGTTTGGGCATACCAAGCACAGCACAGAAAGTCAAGAATGTGCTTTCTGTTGGTCCTTTCCATCATCCCTTCCTTCCGTCCTATCCACAGCAGCACTCAGCTCAGCGCCATCAGCAAAGTGCTGAGGCTGCACTCCATGCCATCATCTCTGTCAGTGAGAAAGGTGGTGAAGAGCAGCGCTCCCAGGAGGGACCTCTGGGGGTCACGACTCAACACCACCTCCACCTGGACATGGAGCCATTGAGCACATCCCTCTGACTGCGACTTCCCAACCAATTCCTTCTCTCCCGGACAACCCAATGCTCACATCCATATCTCTCCCATTTTGAGATGAGGGTGTGGTGTGAAATCTTGTCAAGGACATTGTGGAAGCCCAGGTTGATGACATTAGTTGCCTTTGGATGACATCAATTACCCTCAAATGCTCATCTCTAACATCTCTTCCTTAACCACCATAAATTCATTACAACCGGTTGAGAATCCCAAAGCCAACCAATCCACCCCAAAAATCCAGCCACCGTTTATGAAGGACAACACATTTTTCTGATTTATGTCAATAATCCCACCACATCTTCTGTGGGATGCCACAATCTGTACCAATCCAACACAACAGACCACATGTGTTCCTCGATGTACATTTTAGTCCTTAGCATCTGACAAATGCCTGTGTGGGTGTCACTGTGTCCCCAAAGGTGCCTGCTGCTTCCCCAGTGGGGATGGCAGAGGAAAGAGCAGTGGGGACAGAGTGTGGTATCCAAAGTGTGTGGTGACAGCTGATGGATGCGTTGAGGATCACACGTGATATCCCATGTGGGACACCCCATTGGAGCCACGTGTGCTGTGTTCGGCATCCCACAGGGGGCACAGTGGCAGGCCACATTCAGGAAGTGCTTTGTGGACAGTTTGTGAGAGCTGACAGGTGACAGCCTGTGTGGGGCACTGTGAAGGAGATGTGTGCACTGTTATCTGCATGCCATCCAATCCCGGCCCCTCCTTGGGGACCACAATTGTCACATGGGAAGGTGACATCATGGAATTCTATCACAAAATGAGAACTGAAAGCAGCTCTCCGGTCACTTCCTTTCCCCACTGCAGTCTGGCCATCTCCAATCTGCTCCTGCCTCATGGCACCAACGGTGCTGGCCCTCATCCTTGGTGAGTGACAATGGGGACGTGGAGCCACGGGGGTTGGTGGCCCTGTGTTGGACCAGGACTGTCTCACGTGCAGGCTGGTGGCTGGTAGCAGCGAGCAGGGCACAGCATCGTAAGTATGGGGACAGGGGAAGAATGGGGACAGAGTGGGGGGAGTATGGTCAAGGGGCCATGAGAGGAGCACAGGAGGGTGTGCAGGGACATGGCTGACTGCTGTCCCCTGTCCTAGTGCCCCGACCCTCCCTGTCACTGCACCCCAGCCAGGGGGTGTCCCTGGGGGACAATGTCACCCTGCGGTGCCACCTGCCCCAGCTGGCTACACGAGTTCAGCTCTATAGGGAAGGACCTTGGAGATTCGTAAAGCACATGGACATGGTACAGGACACGGCTGAGTTCCCCTTGGTTAGTGTAAAGAAAGAAGATGCAGTGAAATATCTGTGTCAGTACTGGGTATTGGAGCCACCAGGGACATTGGAGAAGAGTGATGCCATGGAGCTGGTGGTGACAGGTGAGGACACTGGGGACAATGATTGGCCCTGAGCTTTCCCCACAGAGCCGTGTCCCATTGCTGTCTCCCCTTTCAATACAGAACCCCAATTCCCCCCACCCAGTATTTCCATGAGCTCTGGGAGAAACGTGGGGACAGGGACCAATGTCACCATCTGGTGCAGCAACCAGCAGAACAGGGGCACCATCTTCCTGCACAAGGATGGACACTCAGCCCCTATCCAGCTCCAGGACCCCAATGGTGGGGGCACGGCCACCTTCACAATCTTTAGGGTGACACAAGCTGACTCTGGCACCTATAGGTGCTCCTTCCGCATTGGAGGCTTCTACCTTCTTTCCTCACCCCTTGGGGACAGCGTGACTCTCAAGGTGACACCAGCACCTGAACCCCCAGGTAGGTCTGAGCTCCCCATTTCAATGTCCTTTGTGTCACTCATTTCTGGCAGTTTCTCTACATCCTGTCACCATTGAGGTGGTGGCCAGGGATGGGGACATGCACACTGCTGGACCCCAGAGGTGATGGGAGGAGGTCCCATGGGAACCTGGTGGTGGCAGTGGTGAGGGGCTGCGCTGCTGCCCTCGTCTTTGGCCTGGGCCTCTACTTTGCCCTTGATGCCCGCAGCCTCTGGATACGAAGAGATGACAGCCGTGGTGGGGAAGACAGCTGAATCACTTTGGCACTCAGTAGAACACCTTTAGATCCCCCCAACTATGTTCTGCTTCCTCTTTCATAGATACGTACGCTCCAATCTCCCTTAGATACCACTCAGTGCCATACACATCCTTTCAGCTGTGTCCTTCCTTATCCTCCATCCTGTACAGGTGGATCAATCCCCTTCACTTTCCCCTGCCTCCACTTCTGTGCACTATTGACCCCTTCATGCTCTCTGGTGCCCTCCATATCCCCCATGCCACTCTCCTCCTCATTTTGATACAGATGCCCATCCCCCAGGAAGGCCGAGTCCATTCAGTTCCAGGACAATATCTGAGACAGGGAAACCCTAAACCTACCCTGCCCCTTGGGAACACCCATACCCTACCTGGAACCCCAAATCCTGTCCACGTGGATCCCAAGTGACTTCCAGCTTCTTATGGCTGACTCTGTCTTTATGTGCATCCCCAAATCCAGCCCATGGGATACTCAAAATATAGATCACAGGAATTCCAGATGTAATACCCCTTCCCCTCTGGTGCTCTTCCAGCCCTACACACACCCAGATCCTTTAGAATCCCCTGGAATTGTGAATATAGCACCTGCGTAGACTGCAGCCAGCACAAAGCCCCAGGGAATCCCCAAACCTCCTTCCCAGCACCCAGATGCCACGGGCATCCCCAAGCCATAGTGGAACCCACAAATGACATGCAACCCCAGTATCTCACCTATTGAGTCCCCAGATCTAGGTCTCCTCAGATCCCATAGTCCTTAACACCCCTCAGAACTCATGGGCACCCTCAAACCGTAAGGAAAGACCCCAGAAACATGATTGGATCTCTGAAACAAAGCAATTCCAGGCTCCCAAGTCCACCTCCCCTGTTACCCAGTCTTAGCCACCAGAATTCCAAATGTCCCCTGTCTAACATCCCCATATATTTACCAGTCTACCCCATACACTTCACAATGACACCACATACCTAAATGCTCACTTCTAACCCCACAATCCTTCCTTGTACTCCTCAGGAGATCTCTCAACACCCACTGGGAATGCAACTCCTTCCCAAGTTGGAGCATTGGTCAGAGAATGGTGGGCAGTTGTGTTCAGCATCACTAATTTAATAAGCATAAAATTTTTATTATCATTACAGTTATTTCTCTCTTCCTTTTTAGTCTGAGTAAACAGTTTCAACCAATGAGTTTTGTCTTTCTTTGTCTGATTCTCTTGGCAAACCAAAAAGAGAAAGGTCAATGATTTGAAGGGCTGTATGTTGCTGGGCAGCTGTCAGGTGCCAGCACCACAGTCCTGGTGGTGCCCAACGTGGGGCCTAAAGGGTGGAGATCCCGACAGCTGTGAGCAGAGCGTGTTCCAACACAACTGCTCTCAGCGCTACAGCAGCCTCAGAGCTGCTGCTCACAGCGCTCAGCTGTTCCCTCACTCGGTGCCATCCATCACAGCTCTCAGGGCTGTTCCCTTCACTGCGCTGGCGCTGCTTCTCGCCTCTGAGGGCTGCCCTGCAATTCTGGATGCTTCTGCCCGTTTGTCTGCAGCGTGTGCTCGTGTGACAGCGGCCATGGATGCAATGTGCTCCTTGTGCTCAGCAGTGCCATCACTCGGGCACTGCAGGACCCTCACTGCGGGAACTCCTCACACGGGCACTCTCTGCTCCACAGAATTACAATCCAACAACAAAACACATTTGCTGACATTTTCTGTGTGCTTGCTACCTCTCCAGTACTTGCCAGAACAAGGCTCTTGCCAGAACAACAGAGGCTGCAAAGCACCAGATGCTGTGAGATAACCGCACAGCCTTTGTGTGTCCACCAATGGCACTGCTTCACCGCAAGAACATTTCTGGCACAAACACATTTCTGACAAACCTGTCATTGTGAACTCACTTCTTCGCAAACCTGTGATGCTGCACCTCCCAACCAGCAGACGGAAAAAAATGCCCAGAGAAGCTGCATTTTGTGCTTTCTCCTTTTTGCCCGTTGGAGACTTCAGCCACTGGATGAGCACTCTCATCCCCCCTTCTGCTCCAGCACTGAAACTCCTCAAAATGGACCATGATTACTTTACTCCCTCCATCTCCCTCTCTTACATTCTTTCTGCGCTTCTCTCCATTTTCTCTCTTTTCTTTCTTTTTCTCTCTCTTCCTCATTTTCTTCCAAGTCATTTTTTACTCTTTTTCTGCAGCACCAATAACGTACATTTCCCTGGAAGTAGCAGATCAGGCAATCACAGAATCACAGAATCGTAGGGGTTGGAAGGGACCTCCAGAGATCATCGAGTCCAACCCCCCTGCCAAAGCAGGTTCCCTACACCAAGTTGCACAGGTAGGCGTCCAGGCGGGTCTTGAATATCTCCAGAGAAGGAGACTCCACAACCTCCCTGGGCAGCCTGTTCCAGTGCTCCGTCACCCTCACCGTAAAGAAGTTCTTGCACACATTGGTGCGGAACTTCCTGTGCTCCAGCTTCTGGCCATTTCCCCTTGTCCTGTCTCCGCACACTGCTGAAAAGAGTCTGGCCTCGCCACTTTGCCCCCCACACCTTAGATATTTATAGACCTGGATCAGGTCCCCTCTCAGTCTTCTCTTCTCAAGGCTAAACAGACCCAGTTCACTTAGCCTTTCTTCATAGGGGAGATGCTCCAGGCCCTTCACCATCTTTGTGGCTCTCCGCTGGACTCTTTCCAAGAGATCCCTGTCTTTTTTGTACTGGGGAGCCCAGAACTGGACACAATACTCCAGATGAGGCCTTACCAGGGCAGAGGAGAGGGGGAGGATCACCTCCCTCGACCTGCTGGCCATGCTCTTTTTAATGCACCCCAGAATGCCATTGGCCTTTTTGGCCACAAGGGCACACTGCTGGCTCATGGCCAACCTGTTGTCCACCAGGACACCCAGGTCCCTCTCTGCAGAGCTCCTCTCCAGCAGCTCATCCCCCAACCTGTACTGGTGCATGCAATTATTCCTCCCTAGGTGCAAGACTCTACACTTGCTTTTGTTAAACCTCATCCGGTTTCTTATTGCCCAGCTCCCCAGCCTGTCCAGGTCTTGCTGAATGGCAGCACAGCCTTCGGGTGTGTCAGCCAATCCTCCCAACTTCGTATCATCAGCAAACTTGCTGAGGGTGGCCACTATCCCCTCACCAAGGTCATTGATGAAGACGTTGAACAAGACCGGACCCAGCACCGACCCCTGAGGAACACCGCTAGTTACAGGTCTCCAACCGGACTCTGCACCGCCAATGACGACCCTCTGCGCTCTGCCAGTCAGCCAGTTCTCAACCCACCTCACTGTCCACTCATCTATCCCGCACTTCCTCAGCTTTGTTATAAGGATGTCGTGGGAGACAGTGTCAAACGCCTTGCTGAAATCAAGGTAGACTACATCCACTGCTCTCCCCCCATCCACCCAGCCAGTGACAACATCATAGAAGGCTACCGGGTTGGTCAAGCATGACCTTCTCCTGGTGAACCCATGCTGACTACTCCTGATAACCTCCTTTTCTTCCAGTTGTCTGGAGATGGCATCCAGCACAAGCTGTTCCATCACCTTTCCAGGGACAAAGGTGAGGCTGACTGGCCTGTAATTACCTGGATCTTCCTTCTTGCCCTTTTTGAAGACCGGAGTGACATTGGCTATCCTCCAGTCTTCAGGCACCTCCCCCATTCTCCAAGACCTCTCAAAGATGATAGAGAGCGGTTCAGCAATCACCTCCGCCAGCTCCCTCAGCACCCGTGGATGCACCCCGTCGGGTCCCATGGATTTATGAACATTGGTGTTGCCCAGGCGCTCTCGGACCACCTCTTCCCTGACTAAAGGGAAGTCTTCCATTCCCCAGACCTTCTCACTAACCGCCAGGGTCTGGGATTCCCGAGGGAGAGCTTTTCCACTGAAGACAGAAGCAAAGAAGGCGTTCAGTATCTCCGCCTTCTCAGCATCCCCCGTTACCAGAACACCCCCCTCACTTAGTAGGGGACCTACATTCTCCCTAGTCTTCCTTTTACTGTTAACATACTTAAAAAAGCCTTTTTTATTATCCTTTACCACCTTTGCTAGATTCAATTCCAGGTGGGCTTTAGCCTTCCTCGTCGCATCCCTGCAGGCCCTGACAACATTTCTATATTCTTCCCGAGTGGTCAGACCCTTTTTCCACATTTCGTGGACCTTCTTCTTCCCTTTGAGTTTGCGCATGAGCTCCTTGCTCATCCACACAGGTCTCCTGCCACCCTTTCCCGATTTCTTGCTCACAGGGACGCACCGATCCTGAGCTTGGAAGAAGAGCTGTTTAAATGCCAACCAGCTCTCACAGGCCCCCTTACCTTCTAACACCCTAGCCCACGGGATAGCTCCAAGTAGGTCCCGGAAGAGATCAAAGTTGGCTCTCCTAAAGTCCAGGGTAGCAATCCTACTTTTTGCTTTGCTTCTTCCACTGAAGATCTTGAACTCCACCATCTCGTGGTCACTACAACCCAAGCTACCCCCAACTTTTACATCCTTAACAAACCCGTCCTTATTTGTGAGAATAAGGTCCAGTAACACCCCTCCCCTCGTTGGTTCCTCCACCACCTGCATCAGAAAGTTGTGAATGGTGATGGCAAACATGTAGTTCGGACTCGAGCAGGACATGTTCTTTAGAACACGTGTGCATTATGGTGTGCAGCTACCCATGCACACGTGTGATGTTACACGTGCACTCATGGAGGCACCCACATCAGCCATCTCCTTCAGAACCTGGGATCCATGTCATCCAGCCCAACAGACTTGGACAGTTCAGTCTTGAGGGGCAGTATCAAACTTGGTCTGCTTTTACATGCAGAGGAGGATTTTGCTTACCCAGTTCCAACCCAGAGGTTCAGGGACATGAGGGGTGTGGGAACCTGGCTGCCAGTGAAGATGGAGGCAAAGAACTCCCTGAGTCCTTCAGCCTTCTCCATGCCAGTTGCAGCCTCTTGTGCCTTCTCTTTTGTCACAGGGGGAACACTCTCCTTTGCCTGTCTCTACTGACCACTAAAGAATCCCTTCTTGTTCTCCATCACGCTGCACAGCACTGGGCTCTGGCTGTGCCTATCAAGCACAATTCAGAGCCCTCTGGAAGCTGAGAAAAACAACAAAGTATCCTGAGACACCAAAGTGTGATGTCAAGCAGGTGTTCCCTTTATCACAGCACTGGGTGCATGGGGGATCGCTCCACCAACATGCACACCACAGGGAGGAACAGCCACGTGCCTGAAGGCATAGCATGAACATATTCACTGCATTCCGAGGACACGGGCAGAGATTCCAGGAAATAACTCCCATCTCTGGTGCATGGTGGTGGGATGCATTATGGCTGTAAATTTCCAAGCATTCAGGGGGTGGGAGGGCAGCCCAAACCTGTTCCCATTGATGTTACACTGAACCCAAGCATCCGTTTTGCCACCTAATCCTCAACAACAGGACATCTATTCTCCTTTCTTATCTTCACTGGACAACAAGCTCTGTGGCTCCTCTGCATTCTGTTCTTGAGCTTCTATTCACATCCTTCAGCTTATATCTGCTCAAGTGATGAGAAAGGCTGTTCTCCAAGTGTAGAAAGGGTGTTCTCATCATTCACTGCCTGCTCCTAGAGGGATGGGGGAGAGAATGAGAGGACAAATAATCTGGAACTGAGAGGTTGAGAGAAAAACCTGTTTAATAAGACAGTCAAGGAAGAGAGAAAGAACAGTGATGGTCTATGAGGGAATCTGTAGGAGATGTACGTTGGACAGAGTGGGAGTCAGGGGGCTCTGGAGGTGATCTGTAGGAGAGGGGTGAATTGGGACAGATGCGGGGATCCCACAGTGCTGATGTTGGATGTGGGGTGGATTGGGAAGGATTTGTGTGTATGAAACAGTGCTAAGGGATTTGAGGGCAAAGAAAGTGTGCTGGTGTTAGAGATGAGCATTTGGGGATTTGGTGTGATTGGGAAGCATTTGGGGGCACTGGTGGGGACTGGAAGGTGTCAGGTTTGAAAAGATCTGGGAATCATTGAGAGGGGAAGAGAGCATCAGGGAGCCCAAAATACGGAATGTGTATCTATACCACACAGTGCACCCCAAAGATGAGATGCCTTGTGGGGAGGCATTAATGGGGTCTTCCTGCACCCACATCAGCACCCGGACTCTCATCTCTCCGTATCCAGAGGCTGCGGGCAGCAATGACAAAGAAGACGCCGAGGGCAAAAACGAGGACAGCAGCACAGCCCCTCACCACTGCAATCACCAGGTTCCCATGGGACACCAACTCAGCACCTGCGGAGTGAAGGTATTTGGGTGTCTTCATCCTCAGCATCACCGCGATGGGGAAGGGATGTGATGATACTGCCACCTGTGGGTGACACTGGAGGCACCCAAAAGGGGGGGCTGGTACCTACCAGGGGGTGAAGGTGTGGGAGTCACCTCCAGTCTCACGCTGTCCCCAAGAGGTGAGGACACAAAGAGGTAGGCCTTGGGGTGGTAGGAGCACCTGTAGGTGCCATTGTCAGCTGTGGTCACCGCCAGAAGGATGAAGGTGGCCGTGCCTTCCCCACCGGCGTCCTGGTGCTGGAGAGGGTCTGAGTGCCCATCCTTGTGCAGGAAGATGATGCCCCCATATCCCTGGTTTCAGCAGCAGATGGTGACATTGGTCCCCACCGCCACGCTTTTGTCAGGGCTCATGGAAATGTTGGTTGGGGAATATTGACTATCTGGATGCAGACAGAGAACAGAGATAGGACATGGCCCTGTGAAGAATGCCTAGGGCCATCTGCTTTCCCCATAACCCTCACCTGTCACCACCAACTTGATGGGGACACTCTTCTCTGATCTTCCTGGTGGCTCCAAAACCCGGTATTGGCACCAATCCTTCATTGCATCTTCCAGCTTTACGCAAACCAAGGAGAACTCAGCCATGACCTGATGCTTGTCCACGTCCTTGTAGGATCTCAGAAGTCCATCCTGGTAAAGCTCAACCCAGGCAGCTGGCTGGGCAGATGGCAGCGCAGGGTGACAGTGTCCCCCGGGGACACCCGCTGGCTGGGCTGCAGTGACAGGGAGGGTGGGGGCACTAGGACAGGGGACAGCAGTCAGCCTTGTGACTTCACACCTTCCTGTGCCCCTCTGATTGCCCCCTGCCCATGCTCCCTGTGCCCATTCTCTCCCCATTCTCCCCCTGTCCCCATATTCAGGTTCCTGTGCCCTGCTCGCTGTCACCAGCCACCAACCTGCAAGGGACACGGTCCTGGTCCCACACAGGGCCACCAACTCCCGTGGCACCACGTCCCCATTGTCACTCACCCAGGATGACGGCCAGCGCCATTGGTGCCATGAGTTAGGACTAGCTTAGGGACAACGAGACTGCAGTGGGGACGGGGTTTGGCGGGAGAAGCATTGTCTGTTCCCCTCGGGGACAGGATTCCAATATGTCTCCTCCCCATGTGACAATTGCTGTCCCCAGATTGTGGCTCCATGTGGCCTGGGATAGGATGGCACACTTGGAATGGTACACTCTACCCTTACTGGGGTGCCCCACACAGGCTGTCACCCTTCTGGTGTCACACACCGTCCCAAAGGGCTGCCAGTGTGTGGCTTTGCATGGTGTTCCCCATGGGGTGCCAAACACAGCACACGTGTCTCCTATGGGGTGTTGTGGCTGAGAACGCTCTGTCGCACTGTGCTGCTGTGCTCTGAGCAGCTGAAGATCCATAGGAGGTTGTGAGGCCTCCAGATCTCGGGATAAGGGTTGGTGGTGGGTCTCCAAATCCATGGGGTAATCTGTAGGGCAGGGTTTGGAGTTCCACTGGTGATTGTAGCATCTCCCAATCTATGGGTTGTGGTTGGTTGATGCGACTCCAATTTTGTGAGGTGAGCAATGGGACAGGATTTGGGGGGGGTCCACAGCTGAGTGTGGATCACCAAATCCACTGAGCTATCTGTGGGGCAGGGCCCTACGTTGTGCTCCACAGCAATGGAGCTCCTTTGTAAATACATTTACCCCAGTTTTGAGATCCTCCGTCTCCCCTCTCCTCATAGCAGACCTCTGTGGTTCAGGAAAAGCCAAATTTTCATCTGTGACACCATAGCCCCATGGGAACCCCCAGATGAGACTTCCCCTCTCTTCCCCATCCCACACATCTACCAGGTGCCCCCAAAAAATGTGCTCCCCCCAAATTCCCCCCACAGATGTCCCCAAAACCTCGAGTACTATCCTCCATGGTCCTTCCAGCCCGCTGCTCCTGGTGAATCAGTAAAGATATTGCAGAAGGGAAGAGATCACACACGGCTCCACCCCATTTCTCCCCCGAATCTCAGTGCTGAGCTGGCGAGTGCTTGGACGTGGTATTGCTTTCCAAGAAACTCGGAGGCAGAAAGTGGGGGGAGACGGCCTTGTCTGGGGACAAAGCCTTGGCAACCAAGCAGGGATGGAGTTGGACCCTCGAGCTTTTGTGCAAATCTCTTCTGGTTGTGGCTGCACTCAGTTAGTGAAGCCAGCTGAAATCAGAGAAACATTGCTTGCACCTCCTGCCCATGTTGGGTGACTCATTGGGATTTCTGGGTGGTCATCCCCAACCCAATTCAAAGCCCAGGGATCACTCTGGGCGATAAGCAGACCGGATTTCTGCTCAGAGAAGCTGTGGTTTCTATGCTGTGGATGTGGTTACAAGCTGGGCACTCACCCTGCACGCTGAGCACAGTCAGCAGCAGAAGCAGCAGCCCCAGAGCACTGGCTTTCAGGAAGACCCGGTGCCAGCGTGGGCACACGGCAGGAGCTGGAAGAGTCCGCATTTGTTGAAAAACAGACCTTTCATACTGGTTCCCATGCAACGCTGATTCAGAAGGTGATGGCTGCTCTTTTCTCCCCATATCTGCAGGTTCCTGCATCCTAACCAGTTGCTCCAGTGGTTCTCAGTGAGGAAGGATCTGGTAGAAGGAGGTGATGGCAGCAGGCACACCTGGGCTGGGCTCCTGCTGGAGGTTGGATGGGCACAGGGAGAAGGACATCCCCTCCATGTGTTCTTGTGGACGTGCTGGAGGCTCTGCAGGGCCTCAAGAGCATGGGCTGGGAGCTCCACAGACCCCACACCTTGTGAATTGATCCCAGGGTAGAGCAGATGTCGGTTGGTAGCACGTGGGTCTGTGTAGACCTCATCCCACCAGGACCCAGGCTGCATTATCACCATTTCAGATGCAACTTGCAATTCCTCACCTCAGGGTTTCCTGATGAGGGCTACTTCTTGGGGCAAATCCATCCCACCTCTGGACGTTTCCAGGCTTCCTTCTGCCCCATCCCTTCCTTCCTTCTGTCCCCACTACAAACCACCATCAGCCCACAACACAACCAACACTGCTGGTGTTTTGTGGGGAAAACTCTGAAACAAGAAGCCCCAAACCAGGCTTGCCATGAGCAGCCAGCACCCAAAACAACACTCACCATCATGCTTCTCAGCAGGAGAAAAACCACTCTCAGAATGCCTGCAATCCACGTGACTATTTTCCCCATCCATAGATCAGAAGTTCACAAGACTGTCCCCAAAATGCCAAATCCCAGGGCAACTTCTTGCTCTGTGTTGCACTGGTGCCTGCATCGGGTATCAGGAAATGGCGCTCGCTGGGCTTCTTATCTGGGCTTTGCTTCTTTTAATTTCCCATTTTGAATAGAAATACATGCATGCTGCAGGTTGCCCATCCTTGTTGTGATATTCTGTTTTAATGAAAGGGTGAATGTGAGGGGCCGCTTTATCATCACATCTTGAGTTGATATTTCCCATTTTCTGCCATGGGCAGTCGCAGGCTACTTCCTAGCAACACACTGCTGTTCCATCACTGGGCTGCCACAATCACTCACCACATCCTCCCCCGCCAGGTCAGCAGCTGCTATCTGTAATTGATGCTCTCTGACAGAAGCCTCATGCAGATGGTTCTGCCAGCTGTGCAGTGCTATCTCTGCACCCATGCACACCTTTGCCTCAACTTCCAGTTCAGCTTGCAAACTGCTTATCACCGCTCTCGCTGACTCAGTTCCTCATTCAGATTGGTGCACAACACATCCATCTTCCTGCACTGCTATCACTGCAGCACCTCATACTCCACAAACAATGGCCTCACCTTTACCAGGTCTCCTTCAGTGTCCTTTTAACAAGTCTTGTATTCTCTCTGCACTCTTGATCAGGCTGAGCTCGTGTAGACATGAGCAGCTGCCAGGGAACTCAGACATGGTCCAAACAGGAATCCTTCCTTCCCAACTCAGATTATAGCCCTTCTGGATTCCTCTTGCTCTTTATTCAGGGCATTTGGCCCATGATGCCAAGTAAAATGTCCCGTCCCACTCGGTGAGTTGTGGGAAAGGTGAATCTTTGGAACCTCCCAGATATGGCACTCCCTTATGAACCCAACTGTCCCTTTCTTCCACCCGGTTGGTGGAACTGCTATTGCCAGAGTTGATCAGCCAATTCCTCCACCACTTGCTCCTCTCCAAATTTCCAGGTCCTTACTGTCTGTGAGTTGCCATAAGATGATGGTGAACGCCAATCAAACTTCCTCCACATTTGACACTATCTGGCTGTTGGGAGAACTGGTCGTTGTGCAGGTCCCCATTCCACACCACCTCCAGCACAGCTCATTCCCTCCCACACTGGATACCCCTTTCCATGCTGCTCCACTTCCCTGGCTGACACGTGGGATCGTCCCTGTCGAGACAACTCTCCTTCACAGCTGACAGCAGTGGTGTCCAGAGAGGGAGAGCACTGTCATGTTTTCCATGACTTTGTCAGTGCCCCCTTCCCCAGAGAGGGATCCCAGCTGCCTGGCTTCCATGCCCACTAAATCCAGGCTGTGGGCCCCGTTATCCCAGCATGGCAGCATCCAGGTGATGCTGTGCTCGCCTGGACAATGGCTGAAATCACCTAAAGAGGGTCAAGGTGGCCGTGCCCCCAACACTGGGGTTCCTGTGCTGGATAGGGGCTGAGTGCCCATCCTTGTGCAGGAAGGCGGTGCCCTTATATTCCTGGTTCCAACACCAGATAGTGATGTTTGTCCCTACCTCCACATGTTCCTCAGGGAAATGCTGCATGGAGGGTATTTGGATCTATGTATAAAGTGACGGCAGTGCTGGGACACGGCCCCACAGCACTATACCTCCTTTTTTGTACATTTACTCCTATTTTGGGACTCCCCACCACAACACAGCAGACGTTTGCTGTTCAGGAAACACCAAATTTCCTCCAATGTCACCGCTGCCTTATAGGACACCTCCCTGAGGTCACTGCTCCTCTGTACCCACCCCACACATCTGCGGGGTGTTCCACAAAATATGCACCCTCCCCCCCCCCCTAGTTTTTCCTCCCCCCCAGAATGTCCCCTCACCCTCAAGTAGTGTCCATTACCCTAGATGGTGTCCCCACCCCATCACAAAGAACAAAGGGCCTCTGCAGGGGTGGCCGCCAAATGTGGCCCCACCCCTGTGAGTTTCTCACATAATCTATGGGGCGGGACCCAGCTCCCCACAGACACTGAGGTGAACAGAGAAGGTGAGCACACATGGGGGTCCTGGTGGGCTGAGGGATGCGGGACAGTAATGGGGCAATGGGGAAAAATGGAGAGTCATGGGCTTATCGGGAGGGATATGGGGTCATGGAGGGATGTGGGGTTGTGGTTGTATGGGTTGGGGATATAAGATCGCGGTGCTATGTATCTTGATACAAGGCCACCGGGCTGGGTATGGGGCAACCAGACAGGATGTAGAGCTGTAGTGAGGGTTGTGGGGTCATGGGGCAGGACATGGGGTTGTGGGGTACAGGGAGGGTTTGGGGGGAGATGTGGTTTTGGTTAGTTATGAGGTATGGAGAGTTCTGGGAGAGCTGTGGGATTGGGGGTCACTTGTGGGTTTTCAGATGGGGAGGCTCAGTGCCCTGCCCCTCCTCTTCTCCTCACCCTGAGCAGGAAATGCATGAATCAACCCTATGAAATCCATATGGGGGCAGCACTCTGCCATGGGTATGGAGGAAGCTGTGGGGCCTCACCTCATAACCCCATGACACCACATCGTACCCCATAATCACATCAGCCCATGTTCCTGCCCCACAGCCCCGTGATTCCATATTCAGCCCCGTGGCTCTGTGTCCCACAGCCACACAGCCTTCCCTTCCTCCGTCCTCATCTTCATTGCTTTGGGAATGCTACGAGCCCATATCCTGCCCATAATCCCATATCCTGACCCATAACAGGAAATCTTCCCCCATGTCCTGCCCCATAGATCCATATCCTGCTCCATAGTTTTATGTCCCACAGCCCTGGAACCTTCCTCCTGCTGTATTCATCCTCCTATCTTTGGGACTACTAGGACTACATATACCTTCCCACAGCCCCATATCACATTTCACAGCCCCATACCTCTCCCTCTTGCCCCTTATCATGCCCCATAGCTCCACATCCAACCCCGTATCCTCATTTCCAGTCCCATTTCCCCAGAAATTGACAAATCACCCCACGGTCTGATTTGTGCCCCCTATCCTTGCCTCATAGCCCACTGACCCCATACTCCAACCCATAGCTCTGGTATCATCCCTTAGCCCCTCCTATAGTCCCAGTTTGATACTATTGTCCCACCGTACAGCTCCAGTATGACCCTATAACCTGCCCTACAGCTCTATGTCCTTCATCCCACAGCCTTCCTCTCGCCATGCTCGTCTTAGCCATCCACGTGCTGACCTTCGCTGTGGGTTTTCCTGCCAACATCTTCACCCTCTTCACCCTCCTCATCAAAATCCGATGCCACCGTCCTCATCCCCACCTCACCGCTGCCGACCTCCTCCTCCTCCACCTCACCACCGCCGACCTCCTTGTCCTCCTCTTCCTCCCATTCAAGATGGCCGAAGAGGCAGCCATGATGCTGTGGCCCTTCCCCAGAGTGCTCTGCCCCATTGCAAACTTCTGCTTCTACTCCAGCATCTACCTCAGCACTCTCTTTATAGCTGCCCTCAGTGTGGAGCGCTACTTTGGGGTCGTGTTCCCACACCGCTACAACCGGCGCCGGAGGTTATGGCGGATGATGGCCGCCAGCGCCGTCCTTTGGGTGATGGCATTGTCCCTTTGTTCCTTTGTCTTTGTAGCAGAGCATCACAGAGAGTTTGGGGTCAATGGATCTGAGGCTGATGGGGAAGGTGGTTTAGGCGTGAACAGGATCAAGACCTGGGGATCGGTGATGGACAACCCCAATCACGTTGGGCTGAAGATGGACAACTCCCATTGTCTCGGGACCAGTGGGTCTGAGCTTGGGGGATTTGGGTTAACCAAACGTAACGGCATTCACACCGATGTCCCCAGCACCTCCACTGCTGACTTCACCACTCCCAGTGGCTTGAAGATCCCCGGTGCCGACATCTACAAGACCTCCAACCCCAAGACCGACCTCAACATCTCCACCCTCCAATTCTCTGCCTGCACAACCCCAAAAACACCCCACATCCCCACCACCACCCCACGGACCTCTCAGAACGCCTCTGAGACTCAATCCCACATGGTCTACCACTGCTACGATGACTTCTCCCCAACCCAGCTGCGCTTTGTTCTCCCGCTGCGCCTTGTGCTCTTCCTCGTCCTCTTCCTCCTCCCCTTTGCCATCACCATGTTCTGCTATGTCCACATCATCCGTGCCCTCCTCACTCGACCCCACATCCCACTGCAGAAGAAGTACCGCACTGTGGGGCTGGCCGTGGCCACCATGGTCAACTTTGTCGTCTGCTTTGGTCCCTACAACCTCTCGCACGTGGTGGGCTTTGTGCAGCAGCGCAGCCCCACGTGGAGGCACTACGCTGTGCTCCTCACCACCCTCAGCCCCGCGCTCGACCCCTTCATCTTCTATTTTTCCTCCAGTGCTGTGCGGAGGGCGGTCAGAGGGGTGGTGGGGGTGGTTTGTGGCACAATCTGTGAGTTTTGGGGTTTGTGTGGGGGGGGGAGTGAGGGGGGGAGTGCGGGAGAGTGAGCCCCAACCAGGAGGAGGTTATGGGGTAAATGAGATTGTTGTGGTTGGAGTGGGTTTAATGGGGTGGGAGGTCAGAAATGGGGATGGGTGCCTTGTCTTTGTGGTAAGAGTGGTTCCGTGGATGTGTCCAATGTTTGTGGGTCAACCAACTCTTGGTCGCTGTTGGGTTGTCCTACTGGGTTAGAGTCAATAAAGACCCGTGGATGTGGTCAGTGGGGTCAATGAGGTCACATAGATCAGTGTGGTCAATGCAGAATCCTGAGTGTGACTAAATGTTTTCCCCAGTGTCCACTGGGGTTGGGGTCAATGTGGACTATTGACCCAACTTTGCTTTACGCCCAGGGCCCCCAATTCCTTCAGTGCCCCCATGTCTGCAATGCCCTCAATATCCAGCAATGTCCCCAGTTCCTCCAGTGTCTCCAATATCCCCAGTGCCCTCAGTACCCCCTAAGGGGTACTCCTCCTGAACAGGAGGAAAGAGCATCCCTCTACACTCCAGAGATCAGTTCACCATCAGCTGCCTCCCAGAAAACACATCTGGCCGTGGTCTCCAGGAGACTGAAAGTTCTTCCCAAAAAGAATGCAGCTTCCTGGGCGAGTGCCCACCCCAAAACTCATCCATGCAGGTCTGCAGCAGCAGGGAGTGCCTGAGCCTGCACTCAGGTCATTGCCTAGGGAAAGGCAGTCAGCTGCACGCCTCCAGGCTGCCTTCAGACAGAAGGAAAGAAAGGTGTCTGTCACAGGAGACTCCTTCTGATGGGAAAAGAGGCTGTGACTCATCGTTCAGACCCTACCTGTAGGAAAGTATGCTGCCCTCCTTGTTCCCAGCTCAGGACATCAGCAGGAGACTCCCTGCTCTGATTCACCCCTCTGGTTGTTCTCCCTCACTGATGGCTCAGGCTGGCAGTGATGCAGTCACCGAGAGAAGCCTGAGGGCCATGCAAAGGCACTGGGTTGCTCACTGGATGGAGTGGGAGTACATGTGGAGTTCTCCTCTGTCCTCTCAGTAGCAGTGAGGGATACTGAGAGGTCAGGGAAACACATCTGACAAATATGTGACTGAATGGTTCATGCCACAGCAGAAGTTTTGTTTCTTTTTTTTCTGACCAGCACTGTACTCTGTGCTGTGCTGATGGCTGCAAGTGGATCCCACCTGTCTGAAAGAGAGAAGCGGATCTCAGACCAGGAGCTGGCTTGTTTCCCTGAGAGGGCTACAAACTGGCAGGCCTTTGGGGACAGCGTGAGATATGGAGGGCTGACAGCCTGTGTGGGACACCACAACTGGGGCATGTGTGCACGGCTCTGTGTGTCAGCCATTGGGTGCCCTCAGTACCACCACCCCTTGGGGACCACAAATACCACATCAGGAGGTGATGTAACAGAGTAACATCCTCAAGACGGACTGACAGTGGCTCTGAGGCTGCTTCCTGCCCCCTCTGCAGTGCCAAAACTGTTCCTGCCTTATGGCACCAATGGCGCTGACCCTCATCCTGGGTGAGTGACAATGGGGACGTGGTGCCACGGGGGTTGGTGGCCCTATGTGCGATCAGGACTGTGTCCATTGCAGGTTGGTGGCTGGTGGCAGCGAGCAGGACCCGGCAACATGAGTATGATGATAGGGGGTTTATGGTGAGAGAGGGAGGGGACCATGGTCAGGGGGCCATCAGAGGGGCACAGGAGGGTGTGCAGGGGGAAGGCTGACTGCTGTCCCCTGTCCTAGTGCCCCGACCCTCCCTGTCGCTGCACACCAGCCAGGGGGGTCCCTTGGGGACACTGTCACCCTGCGGTGCCACCTGCCGAAGCCGGCTGCATGGGTTGAGCTTTACCAGGATGGACTAGGGAGTCCGTGTGTGAGGGCCGCCTGCACTGCCCATTCAATAAGGCAGCAGTGGGAGTGGAGGCTGTGTCTTGTGTCAGCATGGGTGAGTGCTCTTGTCTTTTTTTCAGGTGACTTGCTCTCCTGTTGACAGGCCCTGACGCCACCACTTCAAACATGGTGCTCACCAGGAAACGTGCTTCCCACACAAAGACTGTGGCAACCCAGACGGAGGGGCTGCTCAATAATGTGGCGGTTCAGGTCTCTGGCTGCCGGGAGTGCCTCAGCCTGCTGCTGTCGGGGGAGGATGGGAAGGATGCCACTTGCGTGCGCTGTGAGCAGCTGGATGAGCTGCTCAACCTGGTGGTGGAGCTCAGGGAGGAGGTAGATAGACTGCGGACCATCAGAGAGTGCGAGCGGGAGATTGAGTGGTGGTGACTCTCTGCGAGAAAGGCGCAGAGATTGCACTTCCCAGACTGAGGGAGTAATGGACCCTCTCTCTCACCATAGTCAAACAGGGAGAGACAGCTTGAGAGGAGAGGAGGAATGGCAGCAGGTCTCAGCCCAGAGTCGCAGGCAACCCCCATCCCGACCTCCCTCAGTTCCCCTGGTCCCTCTCTGTAACAGGTATGAAGCCCTGAAACCAGAGGCAGTGGTGAGTGATGATGACGTGGGAGCGCTGCCGCCAAGCTTGCCCAAGGTGAGGCGGTCAGCTCCACGTTTGAAGACTGCCTCCTCCAAGAAAGAAAGGAGGGTGCTAGTCGTAGGCGACTCTCTTCTGAGAGGAACGGAGGGTCCAATATGTCGGCCTGACCCTACCCGTAGGGAGGTGTGCTGCCTTCCTGCAGCCTGGGTCAGGGATATTTCTAGAAAACTCCCCAGCCTTATCCACCCCTCTGATTATTACCCTTTATTGATAGTTCAGGCCAGCAGCGATGGGATTGCTGATAGAAGCCTGAGGATTATAAAAAATGATTTTAGGAGACTTGGGAGGTTAGTTGATGGAGCGGGCATACAAGTAGTGTTTGCCAGTATTCCCTTGGTGGCAGGGACAAACACTGAGATGACCAGGAAAAGCCATCTTATAAATGCATGGCTGAGAGGCTGGCGCAAGCACAAAAATTTTGGATTCTTTGATCCCGGGGAGGTCTACTCGGCACTTGGACTGAAGTCTGCTGCTGGGAATTGCCTGTCTCCAAAGGAAAAAGGATCCTTGCCCAGGAGCTGGCGGGACTTGTAGAGAGGGCTTTAAACTAGCTAGGAAGGGAGAAGGGGATAAAGCCAGGCCTACTAGAGATCAGCCTGGGGAAGTGGTATTGGGATTAGGGGAGAGGCGAGGGGCTCAGCTGAGGTGCGTCTACACTAATGCACGCAGCATGGGCAACAAGCAAGAAGAGTTGGAAGCCACTGTGCCACAGGCAAACTATGACCTAGTTGCCATAACGGAAACGTGGTGGGATTGCTCCCATGACTGGAGTGCTACAATGGGTGGCTACAAACTCTTCAGGAAGGATAGGCAAGGAAGGAGGGGTGGCAGTGTGGCTCTCTACATTAGGGATTGCTTTTATGCTTTTATGCTTTTTTCCTCCGATGGGGAAGAAGACCGGCGTGGATGAATAGGGAGCTATTCTTGAGGCTCCGGGAGAACAAGAGAATCTACCACCTGTGGAAAGAGGGACAGGCAACTCAGAATGAATACAAGGAAGTCGTTAGGATGTGTAGAGGTGAAGTCAGAAAGGCAAAAGCCCAGCTTGAATTTAACCTGGCCGCTGGGGTGAAAAGGAATAAGAAACTCTTTCATAAATACATTAACAGTAAGAGGAGGACAAAGGAGAATATCCACTCTTTGCTGGATGAGGCTGGGAATGTGACTGTTGAGGATAAGGAAAAGGCGGAGGTTCTGAATGCCTTCTTTACGTCTATCTTTAAAAGTCAGACCAGTTATCCTCAGGGTACTCCTCTCTCTGACCTGGTAGTCTCGGCTGGGGAGCACACTAACCCCCCTGTGATTCTGGAAGAAACAGTCAGAGACCTACTAGTCCAACTGGACTGCCACAAGTCTATGTGGCCAGTGCTGAGGGAACTGGCGGAGGTGAGAGCCGAGCCGCTTTCCATCATCTATCAGTGCTCCTTGTTGATTGGTGAGGTCCCAGAAGACTGGAGACTGGCCAATGTGATTCCCATCCACAAGAAGGGCTGTAAGGAGGACCCGGGGAACTACAGGCCTGTTAGCCTGACCTCGGTGCCAGGGAAGGTTATGGAGCAGATTGTCTTGAGGGAGATCATGCGGCATGTGCGGCATGACCGGGGGATCTGGTCTAGCCAGCATGGGTTCATGAAGGGCAGGTCCTGCTTGACCAACCTGATCTCCTTCTATGATCTAGTGACCCATCTGGTGGATGAGGGAAAAGCTGTTGATGTGGTCTACCTAGACTTCAGCAAGGCCTTTGACACTGTCTCCCACAGCATTCTCCTGCAGAAGCTGCAGCCCGAGGCTTGGACGGGTACGCTCTTGGCTGGGTAAGGAGCTGGCTGGAGGGCCGGGTTCAGAGAGTGGTGGTGAATGGACTTAAATTCAGCTGGTGACCGGTCACGAGTGGTGTTCCCCAGGGGTCAGTGCTGGGGCCTGTCCTCTTCGAGATCTTTCTTGATGACCTGGATGAGGGAATCGAGTGCACCCTCAGTAAGTTTGCAGATGACACCAAGCTGGCTGGAAGTGTCGATCTGCCTGGGGGTAGCGAGGCCATACAGAGGGATCTGGACAGGCTGGAGGGCTGGGCTGAGGCCAACAGGATGAGGTTCAATGAGACCAAATGCCGGGTCCTACACTTTGGCTGCAACAACCCCAGGCGACGCTACAGGCTTGGGGCGGAGTGGCTGGAGGACTGCGTAGAGGAAATGGACCTGGGGGTGTTGGTTGATGCTCTGCTGAACATGAGCCGACAGTGTGCCCAGGTGGCCAAGAAGGCCAATGGCATCCTTGCTTGCATCAGAAACGGTGTTGCCAGCAGGAGCAGAGAGGTGATGGTTCCCCTGTACTCAGCTCTGGTGAGGCCGCACCTCGAGTACTGTGTTGAGTTTTGGGCCCCTCACTGCAAGAAAGACATGGAGGCCCTGGAATGTGTTCAGAGGAGGGCAACAAAGCTGGTGAGGGGTCTGGAACACAGGCCATATGAGGAAAGGCTGAAGGAGCTGGGATTGTTCAGCCTGGAGAAGAGGAGGCTCAGGGGATACCTTATTGCTCTCTATAACTACCTGAAGGGAGATTGTAGTGAGCTGGGTGTCGGCCTCTTCTCTCGTGTCATTAGTGATAGGACCAGAGGGAATGGTTTCAAGCTAAAGCAGGGGAGATTCAAGCTGGTGCTCCTACCACCCCAAGGCCTACCTCTTTGTGTCCTCACCTCTTGGGGACAGCGTGAGACTGGAGGTGGCACCCACACCTGCACCCCCAGGTAGGTACCAGCCCCCCATTTGGGTGCCTCCAGTGTCACCCACAGGTGGCAGTATCATCACATCCCTTCCCTATCGAGGTGATGCTGAGGATGAAGACACCCAAATACCTTCACCCCGCAGGTGCTGAGTTGGTGTCCCATGGGAACCTGGTGATTGCAGTGGTGAGGGGCTGTGCTGCTGTCCTCGTTTTTGCCCTCGGCGTCTTCTTTGTCATCGATGCCCGCAGCCTCTGGATACGGAGAGATGAGAGTCCGGGTGCTGACGTGGGTGCTGGAAGACCCCATTAATGCCTCCCCCCACGGCGTCTCATCCTTGGGGTGCACTGTGTGGGAGTGACCCACATTCCGTATTTTGGGCTCCCTGATGCTCTCTTCCCCTCTCAATGATTCCCAAATTCTTTTCATACCCAACACCTTCAAGTCCACACCAGTGTCCCCAAATGCTTCCCAATCACACCAAATCTCCAAATGCTCATCTCTAACAACAGTACCCTTTCTTTGCCCTCAAATCCCTTAGCACTCTTTCATACACACAAATCCTTCCCAATCCACCCCACATCCAACATCAGCACTGTGGGATCCCCACATCTGTCCCAATTCACCCCTCTCCTACAGATCACCTCCAGAGCCCCCTGACTCCCATTCTGTCCAACATACATCTCCTATAGATTCCCTCATAGACCATCACTGTTCTTTCTCTCTTCCTTGACTCTCTTATTCAACAGGTTTTTCTCTCAATCTCGGACTTCCAGATTATTTGTCCTCTCATTCTCTCCCCCATCCCTCTAGGAGCAGGCAGTGAATGATGAGAACACCCTTTCTACACTTTGAGAACAGCCTTTCTTATCACTTGAGCAGATATAAGCTGAAGGATGTGAATAGAAGCTCAAGAACAGAATGCAGAGGAGCCACAGAGCTTGTTGTCCAGTGAAGATAAGAAAGTAGAATAGACGTCCTGTTGTTGAGGATTAGGTGGCAAAACAGGTGCCTGGGCTCAGTTTAACATCAGTGGGAACAGGTTTGGGCTGCCCTCCCACCCCCCAATGGTTGGAAATTTACAGCCATAATGCATCCCACCACCATGCACCAGAGATGGGAGTTATTTCCTGGAATCTCTGCCCGTGTCCTTGGAATGCAGTGAATATGTTCATGCTATGCCTTCAAGCACATGGCTGTTTCTGCCTTTGGTGTGCATGTTGGTGGAGCGATCCCCCACGCACCCAGTGCTGTGATGAAGGCAACACCTGCTTGACATCACCCTTTGGTGTCTCAGGTTACTTTGTTGTTTTTCTTGGCTTCCAGAGGGCTCTGAATTGTGCTTGATAGGCACAGCCAGAGCCCAGTGCTGTGCAGTGTGATGGAGAACAAGAAGGGATTCTTTAGCTACAGTGGTCAGCAGAGACAGGCAAAGAAGAGTGTTCCCCCTGTGACAAAAGAGAAGGCACAAGAGGCTGCAACTGGCACGGAGCCACAGATGAGTATTTGGCATCCCATGGAGGACACCATTCATGACCTTGTGTGGCAGAACTTTGGGGACACTGTGTTAAGGCCAAGGAGTGACAACTTGCATGTGGTACCCCACACCACTCACTGGAGAAACTGTCAGATGGGGAGGAGACATCATGGCATCCTGTCCCCAAGGGGAAATGAGATTGCCTTTCCGGCCACTCCCAGTCTGCACTGCAGTCTTGCTGTCCCAGAGCTGCTTCTGCCTCATGGCACCAATGGCACTGGCTCTCATCCTGGGTGAGTGAGAATGGGGATGTGGTGCCACGGGGGTTGGTGGCCCTGTGTCTCACCAGGACCGTGTCCCTTGCAGGTTGGTGGATGGTGGAAGCAAGCAGGGCACAGCAGTGTGAGTATGGGGACAGAGGGAGAATGGGGAGAGGGAGGGGAGTGTGGTCAGGCAGCCATGAGAGGGGCACAGGAGGGTGTGCAGGGACAAGGCTGACTCTTTTCCCCTGTCCTAGTGCCCAGACCCTCCCTGTCACTTCACCCCAGCCACGGGGTGACCTTGGGGGACACTGTCACCCTGCGCTGCCACCTGCCCCGAATGCAAGCCTGGGTCCAGCTCTGGTTGAATGGAATTCTGAAATCTGACAAGGAAAAAGACAAGGAGCAGGATACAGCTGAGTTCTCCTTTGCTGTCACAAACCTGGAAGACGCGGGGACGTATCAGTGTCGGTACCAGGTGTCAGAGCCACTGTGGACATCAGAGAAGAGTGATCCTGTGAAGCTGGTGCTGATAGGTGAGGGCCTTGGGCACAGTGGGTAGCCCTGAGCTTTTCCCCGAGGATCAAGTCCCAGCTCTTTTCCTCCCTGCACACAGCTCATAACATCAGCCCCTCACAGCTCCCTGAGCCCATGGCACATGGAAGAATGGGGACCAATTTATCCACCCACAGCTGGCATGATGATTCTGGCGCTGCATGCCTCCTGCACAGTGCTGAGCACTCAGCCCCTGTCCAGCTCCAGGATCCCACTGGTGGGGCACAGACACCCTCATCTACTTAGGGAGGAACCCAGCCTATGCTGGCACCTATAGGTGCTCCTACCACCCCATGGACCACATCAGAGAATTAGTCTGAGACCCACATCTCCATGCCCCCAGTGTGCCCTGTGAGTGGCAATGTCACTGCATCCCTGCCCTGTGCTGAGGACACCCAAACACCCCAATCTCACAGGTGCTGAGGTGTCATCCCGTGGGAACCTGATGGTGACGGAGGTGAGGGACTGCACTGCTGCCCTCATCTTCAGCCTGAGCCTCTACTTCATCCTGGATGCCTGCAGCCTCTGGACATGGAGAGATGAGAGCCCTGGTGAGGAAGGAGTTCAAAGTTTTCCACCTCCTATAGATCCCCACAAACACCCCCTACCCGTCCTTTGATCCCCCATACATCCCGTATAGACCCCACAACTGTACCTTGAGGCCCCCACAAAACCCCCAACCTTCCCCCACCCCTTTTGATGCAGGTTTCACCCCCAGAATGACCAAGCCCATGCACTTCCAGGTAAGTGCCTGAGTCAGTGGACCCTAAATCCCAACATCCCTCTTGGGGCCTGCACCAGACATCACTGTGGAAACCCAGACCTTCCCCATGGGGGCCCCAAATGACCCCCAGCCTCATACGGCTTACCCTGATATTGATGTGCACCACCTGTATCCAGGCCCATGGGAATCTCAAATCTGCATTTTGGGAACCCCCAGCCCACAAATCTGAGCCCGCAGACCCACAGAAGCCCACCAAGTTTTAGTCACGCCCCAGACCCCATAAGTCCCCACAGCTCTAGCAGAGGGACCTCAAATGCGCTCACAGAGAAGCCCAGTGTCTAACCCATGAGGACCCCAGCACAAAGGCCCTGTGGCCCCCCAGTCCCCAAATATATCCAGACCCTATGGGCACCCTGAAAACACAGCTGGACCCCAAATATCCCCTGTGTAGAACCCAAATTTGAGCCTCTCCCCCAGAAATACAGCTCCACCCTCATGGACATCCCTTCTCTCCTTCCTCACATACCTACTCCACAGCCCCAGCCCAAACTAAAGCATCCTGGGGACCCCCAGGATTGCAACCCAATTTCTGCCTCTATCTTCAGGTGTCCCCCAGGGACAGCGAGGGTCTGACCTACACCGAGATGCCAGCTGTCATCCCATGCTCCCAGCCTCCCAGTTCCCCCACTGCCCCCCAGTCCCCCATTATTTACACCAAAGTGAGCACAGGGAATCACACTGATGGACCTCCATTGGTGTCTCAGTTTTGATGTGCATGCAAGGGGGCAGGTGCCACATTCCCTGCTTGGGTCTCCCTGATGTCCTCTTCTGACCTCGGATCAGATAACCTCCCCTAATCTAACACTCCCAAATTCTCACTGGTGCATCCCAAATGCTTCCCACTCACTCCAAATCTCTGTAAATGCTCATCTCTTATCCCAAAATCCTTCCTTATCCCCTCAAATGTCTTAGCACACCTTGAGTCCTCCGAATGCCCTCCAATTCACTCCAAAACACCACCACCATTCCTCTGAAACCCCCTGATCTGTTCCAATCTACCCCTCTACTGCAGATACTCAAAAACATCCATTTCTTCCCCTCCCATCTCCTACAGATGCCCCATAGATCCTCTATAGACCCCCCAAAATCCCCTGCCTCCCTTTCTGTCCTGGTCCTATCCTTGGTCCTTGGGTGCTGAGCAATTCCTTTGTGCATCACTTGCTTTGCAGAAGTATATACATCTATCTGATTATCAGTACTGTTATTTCTCGCTTCCTTTTCAGTCTCAGTAAATAGATTTTATCTCCACCAATGAATTCTTCCTCATTTTCTCAGGTTCTCTCTCCAGACCCACTGGCAGGGGTCAGGGAGAATAAAAGCTGTGTGGTGCTGAGCTGCTGCTGTGTGACAGCACCGCACTCCTTGTAGTCCCTCCCTCCCTCTATGACCAGGATGTGACACTTACGTGGTGCAGCTGTCAGATCCCCTCAGTGTGGGAAGGTCTGGATGTAACCTCCTAACTCTACCCCAGGAAGGCTCCATGCCAGAGATGTCCGAGCAGGGACAAGCCCTGGCTGCCTAGGAAATGCCGGTGTTTCAGCTCCCCTGTTCCCGAGGAGCATCCAAAACTCTTCCCATCCACTCATATCCTTCAGTCAGCCACTAAATCTTTAATCACTCTCAACAAGTCTCCATCCAGTCCCTAAACACTGTCCAACTCCAAAATGCCCTCACTACTCCTATATCTACATCCAGCCCCAAAAAGTCCCATCCACCCACAAAATCTCCATCCACTTCCCAAAATCTCTATCCCCCCAGAAATTTCCAGCCACACAGAAATCTCCATTCACTCCAAAATTCTCTATCCAGCTCCACAACCTCCATCCATGCATCCCCAAGTATCCATCCAGACCCCAAAGTCCTCTTCCAGACACAAAATCTCCATTCACCTCCAAAATCTCCATACAGACCCCAAATCTCCATCTGGTCCCAAAAGCCTACATCCAGCTTTTGAACTCCCCATCGAGCTCACAAAATCTCCAGCATTTCCCCATTCATTATCAAAAAGGGGAAGTCAGCTCCCCTGCCCTTCCCCTCACTGCTGTTCCCACACACAAACTTCCTCTTTCCCCCCATTTCCTGCCAAGCCCCACAACCCCTCTGTCCTTTTCTGAACAAAAAGGCATTTTCCCCCATCACCAAAAATAAACAAACCCAACCCAAACTCTACTACTTAAACCCACAGACTGGTGTGAGTATCAGTCAAGGTGTGTCCTGACCGATGAATAACCTTGGTGGTAATTAAAAACAAAACAGCAGACATGTTTGTCCTGACCTCACAGTTGTGTCACTGTCCTTCAGCCCTGATGTCAGTGCTGGGTGCTGTGAAATTATCAAAGGATTTCCAACATAACTGTCAGCAAAACCTTGTACCCAAGAGCTGCTTCAGCTGGAATTGAATAAAAGAAAAGTAAAACATTCCAACAATGGGAATCCTGGCCCCCAAAGGGCGGACAAAATACTCCAGAATTGGGAATTGTACCACAAAAGTCAGGTAAAACTACTCTAGAATGGGTATTTTTAACACCAAATCCAGGATAAAACCCCCAGAAGCAGGAATCGGCCATCAAATTGAGAATTAAGCATTCCAGAAGCATAACTATAAACGTGTCCAGAAGAAGAAATCCTCCCCGAAAGTAGCACAGATCCTTGTAGAAATAGGGATCCTGCCCCAAAAGGCAGGATAAAATATTCCAGAATGGGAATCTCCCTCCAGGAGAACAGAAGAAAACCATCCAGAAGTGGGAATCCCCTCTCAAACGCAGGGTGAAACCTTTCACAAATGTCAATTTTCCCCAAAAGTTGGGATAAATACATCCACAAGTGATAATTCTACCAGAAATGAGGGTAAAAATATTTGGAAATGGCATATTTTCAACCACAGTATGGTTGAAACTCTGCAGAATTGAGAGTTATCCCCAAAAGAAGGAATGACAACCTTCAGAGGTAGAGGAAGGGTAAAACCTTCCAGAAATAGGAATCCTCCCTCATGGAGCAGAATCTAACACTTCAGAATCAGAACTCTCATCCAGGAAAGTGGGACAAAACCCTCCAGAAATGGGAATTCTGGCCCTGAACCACTGTGTGCCGGGTGCTGGTTTGGGATGTGGAGCTGGAGATGCGCACACGGGAAGGGGACGTGTGTGTGCTGTAGGGACAGATGTGGCGCTGGCGTGGGGCACGTGGTAAGGACACATGGACACAGGGAGGGCCTGGAGAGTGCAGGCACAGGGAGCACATGTGCACCGTCCCTCTCAGGGGCTTTGGAGGGAGGTGAATCTGTCTCCTGAGTCACACCTCTCCCAGCCAGCAGGGACAGATACCGCGATGGAGTCAGCCAAGGCTCAGAGCAGGAATACACATCCATTTCCTGAGAGCTTCTCTTCAAAGCACTGCTTTGGAATGAAAAACTGTCCACAGAGTCTTGTTGCTCACCTCAGGCATTCTTTACCGGTCTCAGAAAACATGCTAAGGACACCCATGTGCAGCATTGTGCACATCTACTGGTGTACACGCGTGATGTTGCAGACACCAAGGAATGGAGTTAATCACGGAGTGCACATCTGGGTAGAACTGCTGTGCACATGTGACGGTGAACACATGTGACACATAGGAACACATGCAGTGATACATGCATGCAGTGCACACGTGACGGTGAGCACACGCAACACACCTGCACTGTGCACGCTGGCAGTACATGTGTGCTCACAAGACACACGTGTTTGTGCACACGTATGGAGGCATCAGTGATGCCTCCCAACTGCTACCTCGGCGTAGATAACAGAGGGCTGGGGGTCAGTGGGGAGGTTGAGGGGCTGAGTGCTGGGGGTCACAGCTTGCAGCTCTGTGAAGGTCAGAGCCTCGCTGTCACTGGAAGGCACCTGGGGACACAGTGGGAAGGCAGAGTGTCAACCTGGGGGTCCCCAATGTACTTTGGGAGGGATGCAGCATGAGTGATGTTTGGGGTTCTTCCTACACAGTGCGAAAGTGGCCCGTGGGGTCTGAGGGGTATTTAAGTTTTGGAGTGGCCAGGGGGATCTGAGGGCTCAGACTTGGGTGTCTCCACAATGTGGATTTGGAGTTCCTCATGGTCCGGGGTTGGAGGGTGTGCTTAACATGAAGGCAAACCATATGAGGCTGTGGATCCCCTGGGGTCTCCATGGACAGGGTTTGGGGCTGTAAATGGGATCAGGAGGCGTTCCAAGGGTCAGGCTGGGGTTGGGGTTACCCTGACCCAGATACTTACCTTGAACTCCATGTCCTCAGGCTTTTCTGCAGGGGCACCTGCATCAAAACAAGGAGGGGAATGGGGTGGGGCTATGAAGGGGAGTGGGGGGTGGGGAGGGGAACTGGCTGAGGAGCGTTTGAGGGCATCTACTGAGAAATAAAGATGCTTAAGCTCTTCCCCACCAGGGCACTCATCTCTCCGAATCCGATGTCTGCAGGCAGCAAGGAGGAAGAAGACGACAAGGACGAGAATGAAGACAAAGGCAGCAGTGCAGCCCCCAACCACTGCCACCACCAGCGTCCCATGGGAACTGTCTGCAGCACCTGTGGGGTCCAGGTGTTTGGGTTATCACATCCTCCACCATCACCTCTGTAGGGACAGGAGGTGACACAGCCACTCATGGGTGGCACCAGGGGTACTCAAATGGGGTTGAGACCCACCTGGGGATGCAGGTGTGGGTCTCACTTCCAGAGTCACATTATTGCCAAGGGGTGAGGACAGAAAGGGGTAAGCCCAGGGGCGGTAGGAGCACCTGTAGGTGCCGCTGTCAGCTGGGGTCACCCCAAAGATGGTGAAGGTGGCTGTGCCCACCACATTGGGGTGCTGCCGCTGAATGGGGGCTGAGCACCCATCCTTGTGCAGGAGGAAGGCGGCCCCATAGTCCTTGTTCCAGCACTGGATGGTGACATTGGTCCCTGTCCCAATACGTTCCTCAGGACTCAGGGAAATGCTGGGTGGGGGGAAACTGTGATCTGCATGAGGAGAGTGGACAGCAGTGGGACAAGGTCCTGTTGGGAACAAGCAGAGCCATCTGCTGTCCCCAGTGCTCTCACCTGTCAGCACCAGCTCCACGGGCTCACTCTTCTCTGATTCCTCTGCTGACCAAGACACCCGGTACTGACACCGATATGTACCTGCATGCTCCCGATTTGTGTTCAAGAAGGAGAAGTCTGCAGTGTCCTGCTCCTTGCGCTTGTAATTGCTGTATGTCCTACGTCCTTCCTTGTACAGCCAGACCCGGGCAACCAGCTGGGGCAGGTGGTACCTTAGGGTGACAGCATCCCCCAGGGACACCCCCTGGCTGGGGTGCAGTGACAGGGAGGGTCGGGGCACTAGGACAGGGGACAGCAGTCAGCTTTGTCCCTGCACACCCTCCTCTGCTCCTCTGATGGCACCCTGCCCATGCTCCCCTCTGCTGGCCCCATTCTCCCCCTTGTCTCCATACTCACCCTGCTGTGCCCTGCTCGCTGCCACCAGCCACCAACCTGAAAGGGACACGGTCCTGGTCCCACACAGGGCCTCCAACTCCTGTGGCACCACGTCCCCATTGTCACTCACCGAGAATGAGGGCCAGTGCCATTGATGTCATGAGGCAGGAGCAGCCTGGGGACGGAGAGATTGCATTGGGGACAGGGAGTGGTGTTGTGCTGCTGCCAGTTCCTCTTCTGGGACAGGATGGTGTGATGTTGCCAACTGATGTGGCAATCATAGCCCAAAGGGGAAGTAGCACGTTGGGTCCCCAGAAATGTTGTACATATGGAGCTGTGCAAATAGTCCCTGCTGGTTTGTCCTTTGCAGTTTGTCCGGGTTTGGGTGTCACACACAAAGTTCTGCCAGCACGTGGTCCTGCACGTTTTCCCCCATAGGATGCCAAACACCGGACATGGCTCCAATGGGGTGTCCCCCATGGGATGTCACATGCTTTGATGTTGAAGAGCTTGGGGTTCATAATGACAGAGTTGAGTGTCTATGGGCAAGGATCAGGGGGAAGGCCTGTAGTGGCGACATCTTGGTGGGGGTCTGCTATAGACCGCCAAACAGGATGAAGAATTGGACGAAGCGTTCTATGAGCAACTTGCAGAAGTCATGTGATCACCAGCAGTTGATCTCATGGGAGACTTCAACTTCCCTGACATATGTTGGAAGTTTAATACAGCACAGAGGAAGCAGTCCAGGAGGTTTTTAGAGTGCGTGGAGGATAGCTTCCTTGTGCAACTGGTAGGAGAGCCTACCAGGGGTGGTGCCTGCTAGACCTGATCTTTGCTAACAGAGAAGGACTGGTGGGAGAAGTGAAGGTTGGGGACCGTCTTGGGCAGAGCAACCATGGAACTGTACAATTCTCTATTCTTGGGGATGTCAAAAGAGCAAAACTTCTTTCTTGAACTTCCAGAGGGCAGACTTTGATCTGTTCAGGGCGCTTGTAGCACGGGTCACTTGGGAGTCGCTTCTTAAAGGTAAAGGGGTCCAGGAAGCCTGGATGCTCCTCAAGACGGAAATCTTAAAGGCGCAAGGACAGGCTGTCCCTGAGTGCCGTAAGGCAAGCCACAGGGGTAGACAGGCTACTTGGGGAGATTACAAGGGAGTAGCTAAGGTATGCAGGGAGGAAGTCAGGAAGGCAAAAGTCCAACTTGAACTCAGATTGGCCACTGCAGTAAACGACAATAAAAAATCCTTTTATAAATATATCAACAGCAAAAGAAGAACCAAGGATAATTCTCATCCTTTACTTGATGCAGCAGGGAATGTGGCCACTGAGGACAAGGAGAAGGCTGAGGTCCTCAATGCCTTCTTTACATCTGCCTTTAATAGCCAGACCAGTTATCCTCTGGGCATTTTATGCCCTGATCTGGAAGTCTGGGACTCTACTCAGAATGCACCCCCAGCAATTCAGGTGGAGACAGTCAGAGAACTCCTCCTCCATCTGGACTGTCACAGGTCCATGGGACCGGATGGCCTACACCCTCGGGTGCTGAGGGAGCTGGCGGGGGTGATTGCTGAGCCGCTCTCGGCCATCTATCAGTGCTCCTGGTTAACCGGAGAGGTCCCAGAGGATTGGAGGCTTGCTGATGTGACTCCCATCTTCAAGAAGGGCCATAAGGAGGATCTGGGGAACTACAGGCCTGTCAGCCTGACCTCGGTATCAGGGAAAGTAATGGAGCAAATCATCTTGGGGGAGATCGCACGGCATGTGCGTGGTGACCAGGGGATCAGGCCCAGCCAGCACGGGTTCATGAAAGGCAGGTCGTGCTTGACCAACCTCATCTCCTTCTACGACTGGGTGACCAGACTGGTAGATGAGGGAAAGGCTGTTGATGTAGTCTACCTAGACTTCAGCAAAGCCTTTGACATGGTCTCTCACAGGCTTCTCCTGGGGAAACTGGCTGCCCATGGCCTGGACAGGTACACACTCCTTTGGAGAAGAAACTGGCTGGAGGGCCGTGCTCAACGGGTGGTGGTTAATGGAGCGAAGTCCAGCTGGCGACCTGTTTCAAGTGGTGTCCCCCAGGGATCGGTCCTGGGCCTATCTTGTTTAATATCTTTATTGATGACCTAGACGAGGGGATTGAGTGTACCCTCAGTAAGTTTGCAGATGACACCAAGTTGAGAGGTGGTGTTGATCTGCCTGAGGGTAGGGAGGCCCTCCACAGGGACTTAGATAAGCTGGATCGCTGGACTGAGGTGAATGGAATGAGGTTCAACAAGGCCAAGAGCCGGGTCCTGCACTTTGGCCACAACAACCCCATGCAGCGCTATAGGCTTGGGGATCAGTGGCTGGATGATTGTGAAGAGGAAAGGGACCTGGGGGTGTTGGTTGATGCTCGGCTGAACATGAGCCGACAGTGTGCCCAGGTGGCCAAAAGGGCCAGTGCCATCCTGGCCTGCATTAGAAATAGTGCGGCCAGCAGGAGCAGGGAGGTGATCACCCCCCTGTACTCAGCATTGGTGAGGCCGCACCTCGAGTGCTGTGTTCAGTTTTGGGCCCCTCACTACAGGAAAGACATTGAGGCCCTGGAGCGTGTCCAGAGAAGGGCAACGAAACTGGTGAGGGGTCTGGAGCACAAGTCCTATGAGGAGCGGCTGAGGGAGCTGGGATTGTTTCGTTTGGAGAAGAGGAGGCTCAGGGGAGACCTCATTGCACTGTACAACTTCCTGAAGGGAGGTTGTGGTGAAGAGGGGTTTGGCCTCTTCTCCCAGGCAATGAACAGGACCCAGGGAAATGGCCACAAGTTGTACCAGAAGAGGTTTAGGTTAGACTTAAGGAAGAACTTTTCCTCTCAGAGAGTGGTCAGGCACTGGAATGGCCTGCCAAGGGAGGTGGTGGAGTTGCCATCTCTGGCACTGTTCAAGAGGCGTCTGGACGAGGAGCTGCGAGATCTGGTTTAGTGCTTGTGGCAGTAGTGGCAGTGTGAGGATGGTTGGACTAGCTGATCTTATAGGTCGTTTCCAACCTTGTGATTCTATGATTCTATGATCCTTGTGCAGGAGGAAGGCAGCCCCATACTCCTTGTTCCAGCACTGGATGGTGACATTGGTCCCTGTCCCCACATGTTCCTTCAGGTAAAGGGGAATACCAGGTGGTGGGAAACTGCGATCTGCATGAGGGAAGTGGGCAACAGTAGGACACAGTCCTGTTGGGAGCACTCAGAGCCATCCACTGTCCCCAGTGCCTTTACCTGTCAGCACCATCTCCATGGGCTCACTCTTCTCTGATACTTCTGCTGACCAAGTCACTCAATACTGACACTGATATGTACCTGTGTGCTCCTGCTTTGTGCTAATGAAGGAGAACTCTGTCGTGTCCTGCTCCTTCTTCTTGTACTTGTTGCATGCCCAATGTCCTTCCTGGTACAGGAAGACCCAGGCAGCCAGCCAGGGCAGGAGGCACTGCAGAGTGACAGTGTCCCCTAAGGACACCCCCTGGCTGGGGTGCAGTGACAAGGAGGGTCGGGGCACTAGGACAGGGGACAGCAGTCAGCTTTGTCCCTGCATACCTCCTGTGCCCCTCTGATGGTCCCCTGACCACGCTCCCCTCCCTCTCTCCCCATTCTTCCCCTGTCCCCATACTCACAATGCTGTGCCCTGCTCGCTGCCACCAGCCACCAATCTGCAAGGGACACGGTTCTGGTCCCACACAGGGCCACCAACCCCCGTGGCACCACGTCCCCATTGTCACTCACCCAGGATGAGGGCCAGAGCCATTGGTGCCATGAAGCGGGAGCAGCTTGGGGACAGCGAGTCTGCAGTGGGGACAGGCTGTGCCTGGAGATTCACTCTCTTTTCCCCTTCTGGGACAGGAAGCCATGACGTCACCTCCTTCTGTGGTTTTTGTGGTTCCCATGTGGTGGTGGCACACACGGAAACCATTGGGATGCCCCACACATGCTGTCACTCCTCCTGTGTCTCATGCTTTTCAAAAAGGCTGCCCGTGTGTGTCCTTGCAGGGTGTCCCCCATGGGATGCCAAACAGCCAGTGGGTATCTAATGGGGTTGTAATAAATTAAGGGATGGACTTCTGGATTTGGTGTTCACAGAGGATGTTTAGGTGCTCTAGTGACATAAGGAAGGATTTTGATGTTGGAGAGGAGTGTTCCGTGAATTGGTTGGGCTGGGAAGTGTTAGGAGTACAGCAGTGGGGATTGAGGGGTGTTGGATTTGAGAGAAGATGGGGAATGGGTTTTGGAACAGAACATCAGGGAGTCCCAAGAAAGTGATCTGGGGTCATTTACCTCTGTCCCATAATAATGAGGCACTGGTGGGGAAAGGGGCCATCAGCGGGGCTCCTCAAGAACTCAACCTGGAGTAGAAAAAGAGGTGCTGGGGGGCACTGGAGGCACGGTGTGTCTGGGACAGAAGGTTTGCAGCTTGCAGCTCAACATATGTCAGACCATTGCTGTGTCATTAAGAGAGCTGATAAGGAGTTTGCAAGCTGAACTGGAAGTTGAGCCAAAGGTGTGCTTGTGTGCAGAGATAGCACAGCACAGCTGGTAGAACCATCTGCATGAGGCTTCAGTGAGAGAGCATCAGTTACAGATAGCAGCTGCTGACCTGTCGGGGGAGGATGTGGTGAGCAAATGTGGCAGCCCAGTGATGGAACGGGAGTGTGTTGCTAGGAAGTAGCCTGCGACTGCCCGTGGCAGGAAATGGGAGATATAAATGCAAGATGTGATGATAAAGCTGCCCCTCACATTCACCCTTTCATTAAAACAGAATATCACAATGAGGATGGGCAACCCCTGGGGATGACCACAAAACAGACCCTCTTGCCATCGAGCTGAAAGGAATCTCGCTAGAGAAACTGAGTCCAAATGTGTGTGGACAGTCTCCTGAGTGAGTGGTACTAGCACTAGGCCTACTGAGGATGAGGAGCAAGGCTACTGTTGTCTGGGAGTCCTCCTGACTATGGAAGGAGAGCAAAGCTCTCTGTGGTCTCTAACTCAGAGGGCGGCACATTGGGCTGCATCAAGAACAGCGTGACCAGCAGGTTGAGGGAGGTGATTCTGCCCCTCTGCTCTGCTCTCGTGAGACCCCGCCTGCAATACTGCCTCCAATTTGGGCTCCCCAACACAAGAAGGACATTGCACTGCAGGAGGACGTCCAGAGGAGGGCCACCAAGATGACCAGAGCGCTGGAGCTCTATGGGGCTAACACTGGTAATACGGAAGGAGAGATTGGAAATAAGAAGAACAAATGAAGAACTCCTAGTTTGAGATCAAAATCATTTACTAAGACCAAAAAGCAAGACGGAAATAACAGCAATGATAATATTATGCATGGAAATGTTACACGAAACAATTGCTCATCACCCACCATCCTACCCTCAAACCAGGACAGCAGGGGAGACAGGGGCACTTGGGGGGGCTACTGGTGATGTGTAGGGGATGGAATGTGGGGCAGGGGAAACTTTGGGGGATGTATAGGGGAGGGCTGGATTGGCACAGTTGTGAAGGTCTCACAAGGCAGGTGGTGGGGTTGTGGTGTGGAGTGGGAAGAATTTGGGTTTTAAAGGAATGGTGGTGGGATTTTGAGGTGGATTTGGGGATCTCATAAAATGTTAAGTTATTGGAGGGGGGATAAGGAAGGATTATGGGGTTAGAGATGAGCACTTAAAGACTTGGCAGGATTGGGAAGGAATTTGGAATTCACCAGTGAGAATGTGGGTTGTCTGTGTGTGTTCAAATATCTGGGGGAAATCAGGAGGGGGTTGAGGCAAGAGATAAGCAAAGTGGGGATTTTGAGTGATTGGGAAGTATTTGTGGTGCACGAGTGAGAATCAGAGAGTGATAGAATTAGGGGACTTGGGGAGTGTGCAGGGTGAACAGAGCTCCATAGAGCCCCAAGCAGGAAATGTGGCATCTGTTCCCCTCAGTGCACTGGAACAATGAGGCACTGTGGGAGGCATCAGCAGAGTTCCCCAGCACCCACCTCGATGCAGATAATGGGGTTTGGGGGTCACAGCTCAATATATGACAGACCCTTCCTGTCACTGAGGGGCACGTGAGCTACAAAAGGAAGAGTGGGGAGCCACCATGGGGGTCCTCAATCTGGTTGAGAAGGAGACACACAAGGTGTATAAAGTTTGGGTGGGTGTTCTAAAAGATGAGTTCAGTGGGGTTGGTGTATGTGTATTTGGGGTTCATGAAATGGGGATTCCCAAGGGTGGTTTTTTTGGCTGTCCCTTTAATCTGTTTGGAGGTGTTCAGGGTGCAGAATTTGGAGGTCTGTGGGTAGCATAGATTGGGTTTCTCATGGATCAGAAATTGGGGTTCTCTACAGATGCAGTTTTGAAGTCCCATTGCTAGGTTTGATGTCTCCTTGGGACTTTTGGAGTGAATATTAGCATTTGTGGGGTCCCCATGATGTAGGTTTTGGGTTCCATAAATCTCGATTCTTATTGGGAGGTGCACTTACTAGGGTAGCCATATGACCGAGGGTCCGTTAGGGTCCACACAGGCAGGTATTAAGGTTCTGGTATGGGATCTGAGGGGGCAGGTTGGGATGGAGGGTCCCTGGACCAAGACACTGACCTGGAACGGCATGGCTTCAGACATTTGGGAGTGGGCACCTGCATCCAAATGGAGAGTGGAGCTGGGTGGGAGTTACTGGGGTGCTCCAGCGTACATGGAGTGAATAGTAGATGGAACTGGCAGCAGGGGAGAGCAATGGGGATTTATAGAGGTTAGAAGAGGAGGTGGAGGAGACTTGAGGGTGTGTATATGGGATCAAAGCACAGGTAGAAAACGTATGGAATCAGAATCAGAGATGAAATCTATATAACTTTTTCCCCAGCAGGGCTCCCATCTCTTCGTATCCAGAGGTTACGGGCATTGAGGACAAAGAAGGCACCGGGGCCAAAGACGAGGGCAGCAGCACAGACCCTCAGCACCGCCACCACCAGGTTCCCATGGGACTCTGCCATTGGAGGTGTGGGTGTCACCTCCAGTGCCACGCTGTCCCCAAGGGGGGAGGACAGAGAGGGGAAGCCCTTGGGGTGATAGGAGCACCTATAGGTGCCGGTGTCAGCTGGAGTCACCGCAAAGAGAGTGAAGGTGGCCGTGCCCCCACCATCAGGGTCCTGCTGCTGGATAGGGGCCGACTGCCCGTCCTTGTGCAGGAAGGTGGCCCCTTGGTACGTGTTCCTGCATCGGATGGTGATGTTGGTCCCCATCCCCACACGTTCCTTGGGGCTCATGGAAATGTCAGGTGGTGGGATGCAGTGATCTGCATGATGGGAGAGAAAATGGGTGGGATTTGGGCCTGTGAGGACAGCTCAGGGTCTCCCACAGACCCCAGTGCACTCACCTGTCAGCACCAGCTCCACGGGGTCACTCCTCTCTGATGTCTCTGCTGGCTCAGACACCCGGTACTGGCACTGATATGTGCCTGTGTGCACCCACTTTGTGACAGCAAAGGAGAACACGGCCATGTCCTGAACGTTGTACTTCTTCATGCAGGGGGTGAAACCTCCTTCCTGGCAGAGCTGGACCCAGGCAGCTGGCCGTGGCAGGTGGCACCGCAGGGTGACAGTGTCCCCCACTTCTATCCCCTGGCTGGGGTGCAGTGACAGGGAGGGTTGGGGCACTAGGATAGGCGATAGCAATCAGCTTTGTCCCTGCACACCCTCCTCTGCCCCTCTGATGGACCCCTGACCACATTCCCCTCCTTCTCTCCCCATTCTTCCTCTGTCCCCATACTCACAATGTTGCGTCCTGCTCGCTGCCACTAGCCACCAACCTGCAAGGAACATGGTCCTGGTCTCACATAGGGCCACCAACCCCCATGGCACCACGTCCCCATTGTCACTCTCCAAGGATGAGGGCCAGCACCACTGGTGCCATGAGGCAGGATCACCTTCGGTACAGTGAGACTGCAGTGGAGACACAGAGTGTCAGGAGATCCACTTTCTAGATCCACTGATACAGGACTGGACAATGGAACATAGATGTAGAGATTGTAAAGCAGAGCGTGTTTTTTGTGGAGCTTTAGATGTTGCTCTGTTAGCAACGCAGGAAGGTTGATGTGTTAAGGGCCAAAGGGAGGGAGGAACTGAGTCACTAAGAGGAGTGATAAGGAGTTTGCAATCTGAGCTATAATTCAAGGGAAAGCAGTGGTTGCAGCAGAGATAGCTCAGCACAGTTTGCAGAACCATCTGCATGATGCTTCTGTGAGAGAGCAGCAAATACAGACAGCAGTTGCTGACTTGGAGGGGTGGATGTGGTGAAGGAGTGCGGCAGCCCAGGGAGGGAACAAGAGGGAGTTGTGAGCAATCAGCATCAAGAGATGAGGATAAATCTGCCCCTTTGCATCCTCCGTCTCATTATATCTGAACATCAACATGAGGACGAAGAACCCACCGGGAGGATCACAAAGAGACCCCGTAGAGCAGCACCGAGCTGGCCAAGCTGCAGGGAGAATCTGGCAGGGTGTGAGAGAAGCTGAGAGCGAGTGTGTGTGGAGAGTGTCCTGAACAGGTAGTGAAGGGATTGGGCTTAGTGAGGATGAGGAGCAAGGGTGAAGAAAGGGCTTATTTGTTATGTTATGAAAGGAGTTGAGCACAAAAAATGGGAAAGATGTGGGGGACCTCAAACGCCACCCAAGGAGCCTGCTGATTGGTGCAAGGAGCCACATCCTAGAAATTGAATTAGTTGAAGCCGGAATACTTCCTTAAACTACACCAGGGTCAGAAGCACACTGCAAGGAAGATAGACTGCCTTCGTTCCCATGAGCACCAGGATGACCACCAGGAGGCACCACGCATATGTAGAAGCATGAATTAGGGGTGGAGTTTGGGGTGTAGAATGGGTGTGGAATATTGTCATGAATACTTTGAGGTAATTGTAATAACCCCCCTTTTTCTTAGAAATATTATGAATATGCATATATTCATTTAATAAATATAGAAGCTTACCTGCTTACGTTGGGCAGGATGGGAGGGGCTGCACCCCTGCATCCAGCATGTGTGCGCAGTGCTGAATAAACATACCTGCTTTATAACTGCTTGGTGGTTATTGAGTTTGATTCCTCAAGTCAGGGGTATGGGGGGCAGCGAGTCCTCCTGCCTATGGAAGGAGAGCAAAGTGCTCTGTGATCTCTAAGTCAGAGGGCGGCACTTTGGGATGGAGGTTTGGGCCCCCTGAGCAGAGAACACCCAGTCACTGCACTACTGCTGGCTTACATCTGCTTACAGAGAGTGCACAAAAGATCACACGTTTGCAATTAGTGCATGGTTGACATCTGAGTACTGATCAACCACCGTCCATGCTGTTAAAGGCAGGTCCTGATCAGATGACCCCATTAATATGAGGTCTTCCCCATGCGTTGAAAATGTATGCATGACACATGGAGGAGAAGCGAGGGTCAGCAGTTCTGCCAAAACTTCACCTTTTTACTGATTTGGGGCTGGTGGGAAAAATGCCCTGTGGGGTTGGTTACAGCAGCAGAAGCAAAACAGCTGGCAACACAGAGGTAAACCTACTGGGGCCACCAAACTGTGGAATGACTTTGCTAGCTGGTGGAGAGCATTGCCTTAAAGGTGTGTCATGTGAATGCTGTTGTACGACGAGCTGGGGCACTGAACAGCATGAAAATAGCCTGCAGTTTGATCAGGCTGCTGGGATTGAAGTGGCTCAGATAGATCTGGACTGGCTACATCAGGGTGAGTTAATCCTACCTCGGTGGGCGATGACACCTCCGGACATCAGGGAAGAGATGTGACATATAAATGGACTTAACCATGGTTGCTACTACACAACTTATTCACAAATGTGAATGAAGTGCTACAATGAAGCAAGAGAAGGGAATGAAACCTCTCTGGCACAAAGACCATGGCACTGAGTGGGTATATCATATTCCTGTTGTGCACTAGCTTATGGGAAAATCGAGTGATGCAATGGACTGCTGGGAACCATGCTGAAAGCAATGGGTGGTGGAACATTCAGACACTGGGATAAACATCTAGCAGAAGCCATGGCTTCTGGCTGCTCAATACTCAAGGATCTGCTAATCATAGAATCATAGTATCATCGAATGGCCTGGGTTGAAAAGGACCACAATGATCATCGAGTTTAACCCCCCTACTATGTGCAGGGTCACCAACCACCAGACCAGGCTGCCCAGAGCCACAACCAGCCTGGCCTTGAATGCCTCCAGGGATGGGGCATCCACAGCCTCCTTGGGCAACCTGTTCCAGTGCGTCACCACTCTCTCGGTGAAAAAGTTCCGGCTAATATCTAACATAAACCTCCCCTGCCTCAGTTTAAAACCATTCCCCCTTGTCCTATCACTATCCACCCTCATAAACAGCCACTCCCCCTCCTGTTTATACGCTCTCTTCAAGTTATGAAAGGCCACAATGAGGTCTCCCTGGAAGCTTCACTTGTCCAAGCTTAACAAGCACACTTCCCTCAACCTTTCCTCATAGGAGAGCTGCTCCAGCCCTCTGATCATCTTAGTGACCCTCCTCTGGACCTGCTCCAAGAGCTCCATGCCCTTCCCGTACTCGGGGCCCCAGGCCTGGACACAGAACTGCAGATGGGACCTCACAAGAGCTGAGTGGAGGGGGACAATCACCTCCCTTCACCCTGCTGGCTCTCCCTTTTTTAATACGGCCCAGAACACAGTTGGCCTTCAGGGCTGGAAGCTCACACTGCTGGCTCATGTCCAGCTTCTCGTCCATCAGGACCCCCAAGTCCTTCTCCGCAGGGCTGCTCTCAAGGAGATCTTCCCCCAGTTTGGATAAATCCCTGGGATTGCCCTGACCCAAGTGCAGCACCCTGACACAGAACCACCCATCACAACCCTTTGGCTGTGTCCAGCCAGACAATTCCTAATCCATCAAACAATCCAGCCCTCATATCCACACCCCTCCTATTTAGAGAGAAGGATGTGGTGAGGGACCATGTCAAAGGCCTTGCAGAAGTTCAGGTAGATGACATCCACAGCTCTTCCCCTGTCCACCGAAGTCCTCACTCCATCACAGAAGGGCATAATATTGGTCAGGCATGATCTGCCCTTGGTGAAGCCATGGTGGCTGTCTCAAATCACCCAGGGTTGACAGCGCGTGGGGCACCTCAACAGGCACAGTGTGCAGTGGGCACCTCTCCACTTGTCCCACCCCAGAGGGACACCACAGTGCAACCACATCAGGAGGTGACGTCACATCATCCTGCACTAGAGGGGGAATCTGAAAGCAGCTCTCTGGTCACATCCTTTCCCCACTGCAGTCTCAGTGTCCCCATGCTGCTTCTGCCTCATGGCAACTATGGCTGTGGCCCTCATCCTGGGTGAGTGACAATGGGGATGTGGTGCCACGGGTGTCGGTGGCCCTGTGTGGAACCAGGACCGTGTCCCTTGCAGGTTGGTGGCTGGTGGCAGCGAGCAGGGCACAGCATCGTAAGTATGGGGACAAGGGAAGAATGGGGAGAGAGGGAGTGGAGCGTGGTCAGGAAGCCATGAGAGGGGCAGGGGAGGGTGTGCAGAGAGAAGGCTGACTGCCGCCCCCTGTCCTAGTGTCTGGGGGACAATGTCACCCTGCAGTGCCACCTGCCCCGACTGGCTGCACAGGTTGAGCTCTAGAAGGAAGGATATTCGGGATTTGAAAAGCAGGAGGACATGGTCATGGTACAGGACATGGCTGAGTTCCCCATGTTTAGTGTAAAGAAAGAAGATGCAGTGAAATATATGTGTCAGTACCGGGTGTTGGAGCCACCAGGGACATCGGAGAAGAGTGATGCCATGGAGCTGGTGGTGACAGGTGAGGGCCCTGGGGAAAGCAGATGGCCCTGGGCTGTCCCCACAGGGCTGTGTTCTATTGCTGTTATCTTCGTGCATTCAGATTCCATCTATCTCCAACCTTGCATTTCCCTGAGTCCCATGGAGCGTGTGGAAATGTGGACTAATGTCACCATCCAGTGCTGCAGCCACGAATATGGGGGCACCATCTTCCTGCACAAGGATGAGCTCACAGCCCCTGTCCAGCACAAGGACCAGAATTGTGGGGGCACAGCCACATTCACTCTTTTTGCAGTTACACCAGCTGACATGGGCAACTATAGGTGTTCCTATCTTGTAGCCAGCTCCTACATCCTGTCTTCTCCCCCTGGGGCCAACGTGACACTGGAGGTCACACCAGCTCCTGCACGCCCAGGTAGTTCTGGGCCTCCCATTTCGGTGTCCCTGGTGCCACTCGTTGCTGGCAGTGTCTCTGCATCTCATCCTCGTGGAGGTGATGTCCGGGGATGGGGACATGCACACTGCTGGACCCCACAGGTGATGAGAGGAGGTCCCATGGGAACCTGGTGGTGGCAGTGGTGAGGGGCTGCGCTGCTGCCCTCGTCTTTGGCCTGGGCCTCTACTTTGTCCTCAATAACCGCAGCCTCTGGATACGAAGAGATGACAGCCCTGGTGGGGAAGACAGCTGAATCACTTTGGCACTCGATAGAGCAGCTTTAGATCACACCCAACTATGTTCTGTGTCCTATTGGATAGTTCATATACCCTCCAATCTCCCTCCCATACCTTTCAAATGCTATTCCTCCCTCCAGCTGTGTCCTTCCTCATCTTCCATCCCGTACACATGGATCAATCCCCTTAACTTTCCCTTGCCTCCACTTCCATGCACTGTTGATGTCCTTCGTGCTCTTTGGTGCCTTCAATAACCCCCATGCCACTCCCCTCCCCATTTTGATACAGATGCCCCTCCCCCAGGAAGGCTGAGTCCATTCAGTTCCAGGACAATATCTGAGTCATAGAATCATAGAATCACAATCATAGAATCACAAGGTTGGAAACGACCTATAAGATCATCTAGTCCAACCGTCAACGAGTCAGGGAATCCTTAACCACAACCTACCCCCTGGGGACCCCAAACCCCACTCTGAACTCCAAATCCTGTCCCTATGGACCCCAAGAGACTCCCAACCTCATACGTCTTACTCTGTCTTTATGTGCATCCCCAAATTCAGCCCAAGGGGAACCCATAATCTACATTGTAGGAATTCCAGATGTAATCCACCAGCCCCTCTGGTGCTCTTCCAGCCCTACACACACCCAGACCCTATAGGCACCCCCAGATCTGAGCAAATAGCACCCACGTAGTCCGCAGCAAGCTCAAAGTCTCAGGGAATCACAAAACTTCCCGGAAAGCCCCCAGATCCTATGGGCATCCCACGCAATAGTGGAACGCCCAAATGCCATGCATAAAGACCCCATGCACTTCACAATGACACCAAATACTTAAATGCTCAATTCTTACCCCAGGATCCTTACTTGTACTCTTCAAATCTCTTGACACACACTGCAAAAGGGACTGCAAATCCTTCCCAAGTTGGAGCACTGGTCAGAGAGTGGTGGGCAGTTGTGTTGAGCATCACTGATTTAGTAAGCATAGAAATGTTATTACCCTTATGGTTGTTTCTCTCTTCCTTTTTGGTCTGAGTAAGTAGTTTTTATCTCAACCAATGAGTTTTGTCTTTCTTTGTCTGATCCCCTCCCCAGCCCATAAAGAGGGGGCTTGTTGATAGAAGGGCAGTGTGTTGCAGGGCTGCTGCCGGGTGACAGCACCACAGTCCTTATAGTGGCCAACGTGGGGCTGAAGGGTGGAGATCCCGACAGCTGTGAGCAGAGCGTGTTCCAACACAACTGCTCTCAGCGGTACAGCAGCCTCAGAGCTGCTGCTCACAGTGCTCAGCTGTTCCCTCACTCTGACTCTGTTGCCCTGGAGACCCCAGAAAAGCACGGACTGCCCTATCGGGCACTGTGATGATTCAGTGCCCTCAGTGTGTGCACTCCCCATCTGTGCAGATGTCACTGTGTCCCCAGGTGGTCACTGCTGCTGAACCCTGTGGATATGGCAGAGGAAAGCACATAGGACAGAGTGTAGTACCCAAAGTGCATGGTGACAGCTGGCTGGACGTGTTGGGGACAGCATGTGGCATGCCTTGTGGGATTTTCCATTGGAGCCATGTGAGCTGTGTTTGGCATCTCATGGGGGACAGTGCAAGGCCACGTGCTGGCAGCCCTTTGTGGTCTGAGTGTGACACTTGAGAGGTAACAGCTTGTGTGGAGCACAGCAACGGGGACAGTGTGCAGTACTCTATGTATGTCACTGGGAAACCAAAAGTGCCACCAGACATTATGGATATTTATCACATGAGGTGGAGACTTCATGTCTCCATCCTGTGCCCAAAGAGGAAATGAGATTGCTTCTCCTGAAACTCCCGGTCTCTGCTGCAGTCTCTCTGTCCCCAAGCTGCTCCTGCCTCATGGCAACAATGGCGGTGGCCGTCATCCTCGGTGAGTGACAATGGGAATGTGGTGCCATGGGGGTTGGTGGCCATATGTCTGACCAGGACCGTGCCCCTTGCAGGTTGGTGGCTGATGGCAGTGAGCAGGGCACAGCAACGTGAGTATGGGGACAGGGAGAGAATGGGGAGAGAGAGGGAAGTGTGGTCAGGGGGCCATCAGAGGGGCAGAGGAGGGTGTGCAGGGAGAAGGCTGACTGCTGTCCCCTGTCCTAGTGCTCCGACCCTCCCTGTCACTGCACCCCAGCCAGGGGGTGTCCCTGGGGGACACTGTCACCCTGCGCTGCCACCTGCCCCAGCCAGCTTCCTGGGTCCGGCTCTGCCAGGAAGAACGATTCACCTCCTGCATGTACAAGCACCAGGTACAGAACACGGCAGAGTTCTCCTTTGTTAGCACAAGTAAGGAACATGCGGGGACATATCGGTGCCAGTACCAGGTGTCAGAGGAATGGGGGGCATGGCAGAAGAGTGACCCCGTGGAGTTGGTGCTGACAGGTGAGAATGTTGGGGACAGTGGGTGGCCCTGATCGATGCCCACAGGGTTATGTCTCATTGCTGTCCCCTCTTTGCACACAGATTACAACTCACCCCCACCCGGCATTTCCCTGAGCCAGGAGGGATGCGTGGAGATGGGGACCAACATCACCCTCTGTGTGGAGACAAGGACCAATGTCACCATCCAATGTAGGAACAAGGATAATGGGACCTCCTTCCTCCTGCACAAGGATGGTTGCTCAGCCCCCATCCAGCGCCAGGACCCTGATGGTGCTGGCATGGCCTCCTTCACCCTCTTTGGAGTGACCCTGGCCGACTCTGGCACCTACAGGTGCTCCTCTCGCAGCAGGAACTTCCCCTTTGTGTCCTCACCCCTTGGGGACAGCGTGACGCTGGAGGTGACTCCCACACCCACACCCCCAGGTAGGTTCAAGCCTCCTTATTTTGTTGCCCCCAGTGTCACCCATGGCTGGCAGTGTCATCACATCCCATCCCTCTGCAGGTGATGCTGGGGATGAACACACCCAAATACCTGCACCCCACAGTGCTGAGTTGGTGTCCCATGGGAACCTGGTGGTGGCGGTGGTGAGGGGCTGCGCTGCTGCCCTCATCTTTTGCCTCGGCGTCTTCTTTGTCATCGATGCCCACAGCCTCTGGATACAGAGAGATGTGAGGCCTGGTGGGGAAAGTCTTAGATGGTTTTGATGTCCTACAGAACTCCCCAGTTGTCCCCTTCCTCCTCTTCCCTTCTCCTGTAGAATGCACCAGGTGTGCCATTCGATCCACTATAGGTTGCCTATCGATTCTCCCAAGTGTTCCCTGCTCCTCTTCCATCACCTATAAATGCCCCCACATATCCCTCTATTTCCCCTTCCAGCCCTTATACATTACCCCAGTCATCTTGTGCACGGATGTCCATCCCTTACTGATCCCCTAGAAATTCATTCAAGTATCACCTGACTCCCCTGCCATTCCCCCTATGTCTCCACATGCCCTACAAGCATCACTTCCCTTTCACCCTCCATAACCCCAACCCTCTTCCCCTCCTGTATTCACACAGGGACTGACACAAACATCCCCGAGGCCCTGCACTTTCAGGTAAGGGAAACCTAAAGGTGAGGGATCCTAAATCCCAACCTGCCCCTTGGACACCCCATCCTCCAATTGCACCCTCCTCCTCATATGGCTTACTCTACACTTACGTGCAGCCCCAGATCCTCACCATGGGGAAGCACAAATCTGCATTGTGGAGAGCTCCCCAGGTCCCAGATCAAAGTTTTTGGATACCCTAGGCATCTCCCAGCCCTAAACAACCCCCTGACAGTGTGAGCAGCCCCAAACCATGTAGTGGGACCCCAAAAAGCCTCACAAAGGATCCTCCTTTTTGGGAGTTTTGGACCAATGGGACCCCAAATCAAAGCCCCCCCAGGTTCCAAACACACCAACTACAATCACCACTCACACTTACCACTGAGCTGTCCCTCCTCACTTCTATACAGAGCAGCTCCACAGCCATTCTCCACTGTCTCCAAGTGACCCCTGGTGACAGTGAGGGACTGATCTGTGTCAACCAGGAGATGCCACTCACTGGGGGACCCACCACTCCACAGCCCCCAGTTACCAATGCAAACGTGAGTGCTGGAAGAACCTAGCAAGGCCTCCCTCCAGCATGTCTCATTTTTGGAATGCACAGTGTGGAAGAGAACCCAATTCAATGTTTTGAGCTCCCTCTCAATGATTCCCACATCTCACCACATCCAGCACCCTCAAGTCCTTACCAGATCCCCCAAGTGCTTCCCAATCACACCAAAGCCCTAAATGCTCATCTCTAACTACAGCATCCTTTCCTTGCCATCCAATCCTTCAGCACCCTTTCATAGTATGGGTGAAGATCCTGACAGCTGTGAGCAGAGCGTGTTCCAACACAACTGCTCTCAGCGCTACAGCAGCCTCAGAGCTGCTACTCACAGCGCTCAGCTGTTCCTTCACTCGGTGCCATCCATCACAGCTCTCAGGGCTGTTCCCCTCACTGCGCTGGCGCTGCTTCTCGTCTCTGAGGGCTGCCCTGCAATTCTGGATGCTTCTGCCCGTTTGTCTGCAGCGTGTGCTCGTGTGACAGCGGCCACGGATACAATGTGCTCCTTGTGCTCAGCAGTGCCATCACTCTGCCACTGCAGGAACCTCAGCGTGGGAACTCCTCACACAGGCACTCTCTGCTCCACAGGAATGCAAAGTGTTGATGGACAATTTTAAATCCCTCCATCAAACACTGGCTGCTCCAACCCCTGCCACAGGTCCTGTGGTTAGCCCAGATTCTCTGCCAGGTCATAGCACAGAAGCCCAGAAGCGTGGGGTTGGAAGTGACCTCTGCAGTTCACCAAATCCAACCTCTCGGCTCAACTTGTTTCCCTGCCGTTGGTTGCACAGGAAAGCATCCGGGTGGGTTTTAATTATCTGCAGAGAAGGAGAACCCACCACCTCCCTGTGCAGCCTGTTTCAGTGCTCTGTCTCCCGCACAGTATAGCAGTTCTTCCTCATGATTTGATGCAACTTCCTGAGCTCCAGTTTGTGCCCACTGCCCCTCATGCAGTCACTGCACACCACTCAAGAGAGCCCAACCCAATGGTGCAGAATGGCAGCACGGAGCTCTGGTGTGTCAGCCAGTCCTCCCAGCTTTGTGCCACCTGCAAACCTGCTGAGACAGGTGGACTCCATCCCTTTGTCCAGGTCACTGATGGAGATGTTGAACAGCACCAGATCCAGCACCGACCCCTGGGGAGCACCACGAGTCACAGCCACCAAGCGCACCCTGCACTGCTGATGGAGCCCAAAGTCATGGACTCAATGAGCTCCACCAGCACTTCATAGGGATGACCAAGGGACCACGGAAATGCTGTGTGTGTATGTGCTGAAACACAGGATAGGAGATGGTGGTTAATTAGGCTGCATGGGAAACAATGGGACCTGAGCCTGATGTAAGCTGTATGGAACATGGTGGGGTATTGTCCTGGTTTCAGCTGGGATAAAGTTGATTTGCTTCCTTGTGTCCAGTGAGTTTTGGCTTCAGAAAACCAATGCTGATGGCACAGAGGTGGTTCAGCTGATGTTGAGCAGTGCTGCACAGAGCTGAGGATGGTTCCGTTTCTCAGCTTCTTGCCTTGTGCTGCCAGCGAGGGGCTGGGGGGCACCAGGAGCTGAGAGGGGACAGAACCAGGACAGCTGACCTGCAGTGCCAAAGGCATCTCCCACACCATATGGCATCGGGTGAGAAATGGAACTCTGAGGGGAGGTACATGGGGTGAGCGGGTGCAGCTCGGGGATGGGTTGGGAATCAATGAGTAGAGGTGAACAATTATGTTTTGCAAATATTCTCCATAGATGTACACACAGATGTACTCCTTGTGTAACGCCATGCCTTTGTGTATCTGTGTGTGAGATCCTGTCTGTAAACCTGTGTGTGACCACAACAATGCACAAGTGTGTCCTTAGCAGGTACACACCGTATCGGTGTAACACGTGTGCTCCTTCTCTGCCAAAACATTTCCTTAGAGTTGATCCATGTCTGTGCCACATGTGTGCTCCAGTGTGCCTGTGTCCATAGCACATCCTATGTCTGTGTGGTGTCACTGCATCCCCAAAGGTCCCTGCTATTGCCCCCAGTGGGGATGGTGGAGGAAAGCACAGTGGGGACAGAGTGGGGTACCTGAAGTGCGTAGTGACAGCCAGCTGGATGTGTTGGGGACCACATGTGACATCCCATGGGGGACACCCCATTGGAGCCATGTCCTGTGTTTGGTATTCCATGGGGGAAAACTTGCAGGACCACGTGCTGGCAGAACTTTGTATGTGACACCCAAGGCCGGACAAACTGCAAAGGACAAAAAAGCGGGGACTATTTGCACAGCTCCATGTGTACAACATTTCTGGGGACCCCAACGTGCCACTTCCCGTTTTGGCAGTTATTGCCACATCAGGAGGTGACGTCACACCATCCTGTCCCAAAAGAGGAACTGGCAGCAGAACAACACCACTCCCTGGCTCCACTGCAGTCTCACTGTCTCCAAACTGCTCCTGCCTCATGGCAACAATGGTTCTGGCCCTCATTCTCGGTATGTGACAATGGGGATGTGATGCCATGGGGGTTGGAAGCCCTGCGTGGAACCAGGACCGTGTCCCTTGCAGGTTGGTGGCTGGTGGCAATTAGCAGAGCACGGCATTGTGAGTATGGGGACAGGGGGAGAATGGGGAGAGTGGGACGGGAGTGTCTTCAGGGGGCCATCAGAGGGGCACAGGAGGGTGTGCAGGGACAAGGCTGACTGCTGTCCCCTGTCCTAGTGCCCCGACCCTCCCTGTCGGTGCACCCCAGCCAGGGGGCGTCCCTGGGGGACAATGTCACCCTGCGCTGCCACTTACCCCAGTCGGCTGCCTGGGTCTGGCTGTACAAAGAAGGACATCGGACATACAGCAATTACAAGTACAATGTGCAGGACACTGCAGTCTTCTCCTTCTTGAGAACAAATCGGGAGCACACAGGTACATATTGGTGTCAGTACCAGGTGTCTTGGTCAGCAGAGGATTCAGAGAAGAGTGATCCTGTGGAGCTGGTGCTGACAGGTGAGGGCACTGGGGACAGCAGATGGCTCTGCTTGCTCCCAACAGGACCGTGTCCCATTGCTGTCCCCTCCGTTCATGCAGATCACAGATCCCCCCCACCCAGCATTTCCCTGAGCCCTGAGGAATGTGTGGGGACAGGGACCAATGTCACCATCCAGTGCTGGAACAAGGACTATGGGGCCACCTTCCTCCTGCACAAGGATGGGTGCTCAGCCCCCATCCAACGCCAGGACCCCAATGTGGTGGGCACAGCCACCTTCACCATCTTTGGGGTGACCCCAGCTGACAGCGGCACCTACAGGTGCTCCTACCGCCCCTGGGCTTACCCCTTTCTGTCCTCACCCCTTGGGAGTAACGTGACTCTGGAGGTGACACTCACACCTGCACCCCCACGTAAGCCTGAGCCCCCCATTTGCGTGCACCCCCTGCCACGGATGGGTGGCTGTGTTGCTGCATCCGGGCTGAATAGGGGTTGTGGCTGGCAATAGGGACACCCAAACACCCGGACTCCACAAGTGCTGAGGAGCAGTCCCGTGCCAATCTGGTGCTGGCACTGGTGAGGGGCTTTGTGGCTGCACTCATCGTTGGCCTTGCAGTTTTCTTCATCATCGATGCCCGCAGTCTCTGGATACAGAGAGATGAGAACTGTGGTGAGGAAACTTTTAAATGTCTACCATCCCTACTGATTCCCCCAGTGTCTCCTGCCTGCACTTCTACCCCATATAGATCCTCCCAGGTGTCCCTTGCCTGCCCTTTGATCCCCTATTGATTCCCTTCAGGGCTCCTTGAGCATGAGTCATGACGTCCCCATACCTCCCACCTTCTCCAGTTGCTGACAAAGGAGCCCCCCTGAATGCAGAAGCCGTGCAGTTCCAGGTCAGTGACTGGGTCAGGGGACACAAATCCCAGCATTCCCCTTGGGGCCTCACCAAACCCTGCTCAGAATTACCACAAAGGACCACCAACCCCATATGGCTTACCCTAACTTGATAGCTAATTTCGCAAATCCAGTTCATGGGGGACTCAAATTCTGCATGTTGTGCTAAAGCCAGACTCCAAATCTCAGCCTTCACACTCATTGGAGCTCTCCAGGCTCGAAACATGTCCCAGACACCAAAAAGCTCTCATAAACCAATTAAAGGAACCCTCAAAAGCTGCAGATATGGAATCCCGATATATAAACCACAGGGATGACAAATAGAATCCTCTGCGGTCCCACAATCCCTAAACACTCTCAGACCCTTTGGGCACGCCCAAACCACAGCTGGACCCCCAAACATCCCCCTTGGGATCCTCAAATAGAAGGACAGCACAACTCCACACCCACCCTCTTAAACACCACTCCCAAATACCAACACCATCAATCCCCCTCCAAAGCCTGTTGCAGACCCCATGGTGGCACCCCGCTGTTCCCCTGTGTCTCCAGGTGCCCCCCCAGTGACAGTTAGCATCTGAGTTACGTCGAGATTCATGCTGTGACCCCTGGTCCCCGGCCACCCAGTGCAGCTGCCACTCCTCAGCCCCCCATTATCCACATCCATGTGGATACTGGGGGACCCCTGCTGATACTCCCACACCCGCGGTGCCTCATGTTTAAGGAGCTCTGAAAGGGACACACTCCAAATTCCCTGCTTGGAGATCCACGATACCATGATCCCACCCTTTCATCTCAAGAGAAATGACATCCCCAAATCCTAACCTGTACACCTCATCTTGTTCCCAGACCCACCAAATCCCTGAATTTTCCACACTAATCCAGAAATCCTTCCTGATCCCCCTCAAATCCCTTAATTATTCCTTTGAGTTGACAAGTACTCCTTAATCCACCCCAAAATACCCAACACCATTCCTTCCAGGATTTGACCACCAAATTCTTCCCAATCCTCCCCACAATCGCACTGAGTACCCTCTAACACCACACCACCTGTCATCCACCTCCAATCTGACCCCCTCGAGATCCCACCCAGTGTCTCCCTCCTGCCCTTCTGCCCTGGTCTCAGCATCAGGAGGGTTTGGAGGCACTGCGTTGTGCATCACTTTGTAAATATATGCCATTGTGATCATGATATCACTCACTGTGATTGCTTCCTTCAGACTTAGTAAACAGATCTTATCATCACCTGTGAGTTCTGCACTTATATCCTCTACCCCTTCCCCTGGGCTTCTGGATGCTTCTGCCCATTTGCCTGCAGAGTGCTCGTGTGACAGCGGCCATGGATGCAATGTGCTCCTTGTGCTCAGCAGTGACATCACTGTGGCACTGCAGGACCCTCACCGCGGGAACTCCTCACACGGGCACTCTCTGCTCCACAGAATTACAATCCAACAACAAAACACATGTGCTGACATTTTCTCTGTGCTTGCTACCTCTCCAACACTTGCCATAACAAGGCTCTTGCCACAACAACAGAGGCTGCAAAGCACCAGATGCTGTGAGATAACCGCACAGCCTTTGTGTGTCCACCAATGGCACTGCTTCACCGCAAGGACATTTCTGGCACAAACACATTTCTGACAAACCTGTCATTGTGAACTCACTTCTTTGCAACCATGTGATGCTGCAGCTGCCAACCAGCAGACAGGAAGGGATGCCCAGAGAAGCTGCATTTTGTGCTTTCTCCTTTTTACCAGTTGGAGACTTCAGCCATTGGATGAGCACTCTCATCCCCCCTTCTGCTCCAGCACTGCAGCTCCAGCTCCTCAAAATGGACAACAATTGCTTTCCCCCCCCACATCTTTCTCTCTTATGTTCTTTCTCTGCTTCTCTCCATTTTCTCTCCTTTCTTTCTTTTTCTCTCTCTTCCTCTTTTTCCTCCCAGTCACCTTTTATTCTTCTTCTGCTGCAGCCATAACCTAAATTTCCCAGAAAGTTACTGATAAGGCAATAGCACCAGTGTCTAGGTATCATAATCATAGAATCATAGAATGGCCTGGGCTGAAAAGAACAACAATGATCATTGAGTTTAAACCCACCTGCTATGCGCTGGATTGCCAGCCACTAGACCAGGCTGCCCAGAGCTACACCCAGCCTGCCTTGAATAGCTCAGGGGATAGGAAATCCACAACTTCCTTGGACAACCTGTTCCAGTGCGTCACCACCTCAGTGTGAAAAACTTCCTTCTAATATCTAACTGAAACCTCCCCTGTCGCTGTTTAAAACTACTCCCCCTTGGACTTTCACTATCCACCTTCATAAGCAGCTTTTGCCCCTCCAGTTAATACGCTCCCTTCAAGTTCTGGAAGGCCACAGTGAGGTCTCCCTGGAACCTTCTCTTCTCCAAGCTTAACAAGCACAGTTCCAACAACCTTTCCTCAGAGGAGAGCTGCTCCAGCCTTCTGATCATCTTAGTGACCCTCCTCTGGGCCTGCTCCAAGAGCTCCATGCCCTTCCCGTACTGGGGGCCCCAGGGCTGGACACAGAACTGCAGATGGGGCCTCACAAGGGCTGAGTGGAGGGGGACAATCACCTCCCTCACCCTGCTGGCCACCCCTTACTTAATGCAGCCCACAGCAAAGTTGGCCTTCAGGGCTGCAAGCTCACACTGCTGGCTCATGTCCAGCTTCTCGTTCACCAGCCACGACCCCCAAGTCCTTCTCCGCAGGGCTGCTCTCAAGGAGATCTTCCCCCAGTTTGGATAAATCCCTGGGATTGCCCTGACCCATGTGCAGCACCCTGACACAGAACCACCCATCACAACCCTTTGGCTGTGCCTAGTCAGACAATTCCTAATCCATCAAACAATCCACCCCTCGAATCCACACCTCTTCTATTTAGAGAGATGAATGAGGGACCATGTCAAAGGCCTTGCAGAAGTCCAGGTAGATGACATCCACAGCCCTTCCCCTCTCCACCAAAGCCCTCACTCCATCATAGAAGGCCATAATATTGGTCAGGCATGATCTGCCCTTGGTGAAGCCATGGTGGCTGTCTCGAATCACCCAGGGTTGACAGGTGTCTGGGGCACCTCAACAGGCACAGTGTGCAGTGGGCACCTCTCCACTTGTCCCACCCCGGAGGGACACCACAGTGCAACCACATCAGGAGGTGACGTCACATCATCCTGTGCTCAGGGGGAATCTGAGAGCAGCTCTCCGGCCACGTCCTTTCCCCACTGCAGTCCCACTGACCCTAAGCTGCTTCTGTTTCATGGCACCAATGGCGCTGACCCTGATCCTTGATGAGTGACAATGGGGACGTGGTGCCACGGGGGTTGGTGACCCTGTGAGAGACCAGGACCATGTCCCTTGCAGGTTGGTGGCTGGTGGCAGCGAGCAGGGCACAGCAGTGTGAGTATGGGGACAGGGGGAGAATGGGGAGAGAGGGAGGGGAACGTGGTCAGGCGGCCATGAGAGGGGCAGAGGAGGGTGTGCAGGGGGAAGGCTGACTGCTGTCCCCTGTCCTAGTGCCCCGACCCTCCCTGTCGCTGCACCCCAGTCAGGGGGTGTCCCTAGGAGACAATGTCACCCTGCGATGCCGTCTGCCCCAGTCGGCTGCACAGGTTGAGCTCTACAAGGTAGGACGTTGGGGATTTGAGAAGCACATGGACATGGACATGGTACAGGACACAGCAGAGTTCCCCTTGGTTAGTGTAAAGAAAGAAGATGCAGTGAAATATCTGTGTCAGTACCGGGTGTTGGAGCCACCAGGGACATCGGAGAAGAGTGACGCCGTGCAGCTGGTGGTGACAGGTGAGGGCACTGGGGAAAGCAGATGGCCCTGGGCTGTTGCCACAGAGCTGTGTTCCATCCCTGTCTCCTCTCTGCACTCAGATCCCAGCTATCCCCCAGCCAGCATTTCCCTGAGCCCCATGGAACATGTGGAGATGGGGACCAATGTCACCATCCAGTGCGGCAACCTGGAGTATGGGGGCACCATCTTCCTGCACAAGGACGGGCACTCGGCCCCCATCCTGCACCAGAATCCTGATGCTGGGGGTACGGTCACCTTCACCCTCTTCGGGGTGACCCCATCCGACTCCGGCACCTATAGGTGCTCCTACCACATTGGAGGCTTCTACCTTCTTTCCTCACCCCTTGGGGACAACATTACACTGGAGGTGACACCCGCACCTGCACGCCCAGGTAGGTCTGAGGCTCCATTTCGTTGTCCCTTGTGTCTCTCCTTTCTGGCAGTGTCTCTGCATCTCATCCTTGTGGAGGTGATGTCCAGGGATGGGGACATGCACACTGCTGGACCACACAGGTGATGAGAGGAGGTCCCTTGGGAACGTGGTGGTGGCAGTGGTGAGGGGCTGCGCTGCTGCCCTCGTCTTTGGCCTGGGCATCTACTTTGTCCTTGATGCCCGCAGCCTCTGGAGACAAAGAGATGACAGCCCTGGTGGGGAAGACAGCTGAATCACTTTGGCACCCGATAGAGCAGCTTTAGATCCCCGCAAGCATATACTTTTTACTCTTGGATAGCATACATACCCTCCGATCTCCCTCCCATATCTTTCAATCATTATACCTCCCACCAGCTGTGTCCTTCCTCATCTTCCATCCCATACAGGTGTTTAAATCCCCTTGACTTTCCCCTGCCTCCACTTCCATGCACTATTGATCCCCCTCGTGCTCTTTGGGGTTCTCCATAACCCCCATTCCAGTCCCATCCCAATTTTGATGTAGGTGCCCCACCCCAAAGAGGGCTGAATCCATTCATTTCCAGGACAGTATTTGAGTGAGGGAAACCCTAACCCCAACCTGTCCCTTGGGAACACCCATACCCTACCTGGAACCCCAAGCCCTGTCCATGTGGATCCCAAGTGACTTCCAGTTTCTTATGGCTTACTCCGTCTTCATGTGCATCCCCAAATCCAGCCCACGGGATACTCAAAGTATGGATCACAGGAATTCCAGGTGCAATCCCCCAGCCACTCTGGTGCTCTTCCAGCCCTACACACACCCAGATCCTTTAGGAACCCCCAGCATTGAGAATATAGCACCTATGTAGACCGCAGCCAGAACAAAGCACCAGGGAATCCCCAGACCTCCTTCACAGCACTCCGATCCCGTGAGCATCCCCAAGCCATAGTGGAACCCACAAATGACATGCATAGTCACCCCCAGTATCTTGCCTATTGAGTCCCCAGATCTACGTCTCCCCACACCCCCTAGTCCTTAACACCCCACAGAACTCATGGGCACCCTCAAACCATAAGGAAACACCCCAAAAACATGATCGGATCCCTGAAACTAAGCAATTCCAGGCTCCCAAACTCATGTCCCGTGTTACCCAATCATAGCCACCAGAATTCCAAATGTCCCCCGTCTAACATCCCATATATTTACCAGTGTACCCCATGCACTTCACAATGACACCACATACCTAAATGCTCACTTCTAACCCCACAATCCTTCCTTGTACTCCTTGGGTCTGTTAACACCCCCTGGGACTGCAAGTCCTTCCCAGGTAGGAACATTGGTCAGAGAGTGGTGGGCAGCTGTGTTGAGCATCACTATTTTATTAAGCATAAAATTTTTATTATCATTCCTGTTATTTCTCTCTTCCTTTTTAGTCTGAGTAAACAGTTTTTGTCTCAACCAATGAGTTTTGCCTTTCTTTGTCTGATTCTCTTGGCAGACCACAAAGAGAAAGGTCAATGCTGGAAGGGCTGTGTGTTGCTGAGCAGCTGTCGGGTGACAGCACCACAGTCCTTGTGGTGGCCAACGTGGGGCCCGAAGGGTGGAGATCCGACAGCTGTGAGCAGAGCGTGTTCCAACACAACTGCTCTCAGCGCTACAGCAGCCTCAGAGCTGCTGCTCACAGCGCTCAGCCGTTCCTTCACTCGGTGCCATCCATCACAGCTCTCAGGGCTGTTCCCTTCACTGTGCTGGCGCTGCTTCTCGCCTCTGAGGGCTGCCCTGCAATTCTGGATGCTTCTGCCCGTTTGTCTGCAGCGTGTGCTCGTGTGACAGCGGCCATGGATGCAATGTGCTCCTTGTGCTCAGCAGTGCCATCACTCAGGCACTGCAGGACCCTCACCGCGGGAACTCCTCACACGGGCACTCTCTGCTCCACAGAATTACAATCCAACAACAAAACACATCTTCTGACATTTTCTGTGTGCTTGCTACCTCTCCAACACTTGCAAGACGAGGTTCTTGCCATAACAACAGAGGCTGCAAAGCACCAGATGCTGTGAGATAACCGCACAGCCTTTGTGTGTCCACCAATGGCACTGCTTCACCGCAAGAACATTTCTGGCACAAACACATTTCTGACAAACGTTGTCATTGTGAACTCACTTCTTTACAACCTTGCAATGCAGCAGCTGCCAACCAGCAGGCAGGAAGGGATGCCCAGAGAAGCTGCATTTTGTGCTTTCTCCTTTTTGCCAGATGGAGACTTCAGCCACTGGATGAGCACTCTCATCCCCCCTTCTGCTCCAGCACTGCAACTCCTCAAAACGGACCATGATTGCTTTTCTCCTTTCATCTCTCTCTTACATTCTTTCTGTCCTACTCTCCATGTTCTCTCTTTTCTTTTTTTTCTCTCTCTTGCTCATATTCCTCCCAGTCATCTTTTACTCTTCTTCTGCAGCAGCCATAAATTTGATTTCCCTGAAATTTGCAGATCAGGCAAAAACAGCAGTGTCCAAGGATCCTTGATCTGTATCACTCAAGAATTGTTAATAGGAAGTCGCCTAATTTTCTTGCAGGGCAGTTGATTGGTTGCTGCTGGAAGGTTCAATAAATGGTCTTCTGTTGCTCCTCTGAGTCACTGTCTGACTCTGCTGCCGTGGAGACCGCAGGAAAGTACGGACTGCCCTACTGGGGCACTGTTCAGACAGTCTGGAATCCCTTGGGGGGCAACATGACAGGGCACACACTCACAGCCCTTCGGGGTCAGTGTGTGACACCCCAGAGTTGACAGTGTGTGTGGGGCTCCTCAACAGGCACAGTGTGCAGTGAACACTTCTCCACTTGTCCCACTACAAAAGGACGCCACAACGTAACCACCGCTAAGGGCTCACATTGCCACATCAGGAGGTGACATCGAATCATCCTGTGGCCAGTGGGAAACTGAAAGTAACTCTCTGGCCACTCCCTGTCTCTGCTGCAGTCTTATGGTCCCCAAGCTGCACCTGCCTCATGGCACCAACTGTACCTGCGCTGCCACCTCCCCCAGCCGGCTGCACGGGTTGAGCTCTACAAGAATGGACATTCGGGATTTGAAAAGCAAGCACAGATGGGCATGGTACAGAACACGGCTGAATTCCCCTTGGTTAGTGTAAAGAAGGAAGATGCAGTGAAATATCAGTGCCAGTACTGGGTGCTGGAGCCACCAGGGACATCGGAGAAGAGTGAACCCGTGGAGCTGGTGGTGACAGGTGAGGGCACTGGGGAAAGCAGATGGCCCTGGGCTGTTCCCACAGGGCTGTGTTCCATCCCTGTCTCCTCTCTGCACTCAGATCCCAACTATCCCCCAGCCAGCATTTCCCTGATCCCCAAGGAACGTGTGGAGACGGGGACCAATGTCACCATCCAGTGCTGCAACCAGAAATATAGGGGCACCATCTTCCTGCACAAGGATGGGCACTCAGCCCCTCTCCAGCACCAAAACCCCAACGATCAGGGCACAGCCACCTTCACCCTCTTTGGGGTGACCGCAGCTGACTCTGGCACCTATAGGTGCTCCTACCGTGTTGGGGGCTTTTACCATCTGTCCTCCTGCCTTGGAGATAATGTGACCCTGGAAGTGATTGCCAGATCTGCACATCCAGGTAGGTTTGACTCCCCCATTCAGTGCTCCACTTCTCACCTGTGGTTGACCCTGTCTCTGCATCCCACCTCCATTGAGACAGGAGCTGGGTACAGGGACAGCTCAAACACTTTGATCCCACAGGTGACAATAGGGGTCCCAGCTTGAACCTGGTGGCAGCGGTGGCAGGGAGTTGTGCTGCTGTGATTGTCATCATCCTCATTCTCATGATCTCTTTCCTCCTTGCTGCCCAGAGAAGACGAACACAGAGAGATGAGAGCCCTGGTGGGGAAGGGGGCAAATGGCTTTGATCCCCCATAAATCCCCTATAGATCCCCACAGGTGTTGATTGGTGCTCCCATAACACCCCCCCTCTCCCCTTCTGTTTATGACTCAGGTGCCACCAGAAGCCCCGAGGCCATGCAGTTCCAGGTCAGTGTCTGGGTTGGGGGACCCCTAACCCCAATCTACCTCATTGCCCCTCCCCCAGACCTCACCTGGGAAACCCAAACCCTTCCTGTGGGGACTGCAAAGAATCCCCCGCATTTTATATCTTCCCATGACATTGTGTGCACCCCCAAATCCAACCCATGGGGACCTCCAAATTTCCACCATTGGGATGCCCCAAATCCCAAACTGAAGCCCCCTGGGAAGCTCCAAGCCTTAAACACCCTCAGACTCCATGGGCAGCCCCAAAACAGAGCGGGACACCCAAACACCACCCACAGGGAACCCCAGTGTCACACCCACAGCTTCCCAAAATCTACACCACCCCAGACTTCCTACCCCCCCTCTCGCACAGCCCCCCACACATTACACAATGCCATCATCCCTTCAGGCATGTTGGGATCCCAAGCTCACACTGCTGTCCCTGTGTCCCCAGGTGCCCCCCGCTGACAGCCAGGCTCTGACCTACGCCGAGCTGCAACCTCTGACCCCCAGCACCCACCCCCCCGGCTCTTCTACCACCACTCAACCCCCCATTATCTACGCCGAGGTGGGCACTGGGGGACCCCGCTGATGCCCCCATCTGTGGACACAAAGACGTGGATGTTGTGTGCACACATCAAGTGTGCACAGTGCCGGTGTGCTCTGTGTGCTCACCATCACCTGTGAATTACATCCATGTACCTGTGCACGTGAACTCGTGGCTGTGCATTAAACATGTGTGCACCATCCCACGTGCACAACAGGTGTCCAAACACACGTGTGGGACACGCTGAACTCTGTGCCTCTGTGTGTGTCTGTGCGATGCCGTGTGTGTGCACCAACAGCTGGACACATTGCTGCTCATGTGTGTCCTTAGCACGTGCTCCCTGCGTCTGCACTCCATGTGTGCCTGCACAGCACATGCATGTCCTCAACACGTGCCCCCCAGATGTGTCTGCAACACATCTGTCCCCACAGCACACACGTGTCCTTATCGTGTGCTCCCCACGGCACATCTCCATCTCCACAAGCCAAACCAGCCCCCATCCCACCGCGGTTTGGGGCAGGATTTGTGGTGAGGAGGGAAATTGCATTTTGGTGACCGTTTGGAAGAGGACAGAGGGGTTGTGGGGTTTTCCAGCAAATGGAGGAAAGAGGAAGTTTGTGTGTGGGAGGGTTGTGTGTGGGAGCAGCAGTGAGGGGAAGGGCAGGAGAGCTGACTTCACCTTTTGGTAATGGAAGGGGAATTGCTGGAGAGTTTGTGAGCTGGATGGAGATGATTGAATCCAAGATGGAGAAGAGATGGAGGGTTCTGGGGAGCTTTATGGAGACTTTTGGTAACACACAGAGATCTGGGAGCTGCATGAAGGATTTTCAGGCTCAATGGAGGTTTTGGGGCTGGATAGAAATGTTGGGGTGGATGGAAGATTTGGGTCTGAGTGGAGGATTTTGGGAGTGGATGGAGTTTTGGTGTGGATGGAGTTTTGGGTTTTGAATGATGTTTTTTGGGGTTGAATGGGCTCTTGGGAGCCAGGATGTAGAGATTGTGTCTGGATGTAGAGAGAAGAGTTTTGGGGCTGGCTGGAGGTTTCAGTGGCAGTGGAGATTTTGGGGGATGGGTAATATTTGTGGGGCTGGATGGTGAATGTGGGGACTAAATGGAGCTTTTTGGGGTGGATAGTGATTTTGTGGGCTGAAGATCTTTGTGTTGATGGAGGTTTTGGAATGTTGTATGTAGATTTTGAGGCTGGGTTTGTATATTGGGACTGGATGAATGATTTGGTGGCTGTATGGAGATGCTGGAGCTGGATATAGAGTTTGGTGTGAGATGGAGGTTTGGGGCATATGTGGAGATCATTGGGATGAATGGAAGTTTTTGGGGCTGAATGAAGATTCGGGGGGTTGATTGGAGGTTTTTAGTCTGGATGGGGATTTTGGTGCAGGATGGTGGTACTGGGAGTGAAAGAATGACAGAGAGTTGGCGGGATAAATAAGGACTTCTACTCTATTTCCTGAGACTGAAAAGGAAGAGAGAAATAACAGAAACGATAATCAGATAGTTTTATATATATTTTTTTCCAAAGCAAGTGATGCATAAAGGAATTGCCCATCACCCAAAGACCAATGATACAATCAGGACAGAATGGGAGGCGGGGGGTTGTGAGAGGTCTGTAGGGGATCTATAGGGCATCTGTAGGAGATGGAAAGAGAAGAAAGGACATATTGGGAAACCTTCAGAAGAGGGAATGATAGGCACAGATGAAGGTGTTTCAGAAGAATGGTGGTGGTGTTTTGGAGTGGATTGGAGAGCATTTGGAGGACTCAAAGTGTGTTAAAAGATTTGAGGAGATAAAGAAGAGCTTTTGGGTAAGAGCTGAGCCTTGAGGGATTTGGTGTGAGTGGGAAGCGTTTGGGATGCACCAGTGAGAATTTGGGATTGTTAGATTTGGGGAGATCAGCTGGTCTGGGATAAGAAGAGGACATCAGGGAATCCCAAGCAGGGAATTTGAGGTCTGTCCCCTTCCACACACCCCAAAAATGAGACACCTGGGGAGGCCCATCAGCACGGTAATTCAGTGCTCACTGTGGTGTAGATAACGGGGGGTTGGTTGGCGGTGGGGGAACTGGAGTCTGGGAGCACGGGATGGCAGCTGGCATCTTGACGTAAATCACATCTTCGCTGTCTGTGGGGGGCACCTGGAGATGCAGGAGGAGAGTGGGGTGCTACCATGGGGGTCCCCAAGATGGCTGGGCTGAGGGTGAGGCTCTAGTGTAGGTATGAGTGGGATGTGACCATGAGGGTGAGTCTGGAGTTCTGCGGGGGCACAGGGGAGGTCAGCAAGGGTGATATTTTGGGTGTTTAGGGACTGGGGGATTACAGGGGCTTTTTTTTTTTTTTTTTTTTTTTGGTGTTCTCCATGGGTCATTTGGATTCTGTGTGGGTACATTCAGGGCCGCTCTTCTCAAGTTGTATGTGCCAAAGTATTCAGGGGGGGATTAAGGCTTGTAAGGCTTCTGTGGGTCTGGGGACTTTGTTTTGTGGGCTGAGGGTTCCCCTCAATGCAGATTTGGATTTCCCATGAGCTGGATAGAGGTGGGGCACATAAATGTCAGAGTAAGCCATATGAGGCTGGGGGTCATTTGTGGGCCTCATGGGAAGGGTGTGGGTCTCCATGCTGATGTTCTCTGTGTGCCCCAAGGATGTGGGGTCAGCTAACCTAGACACTTACCTGGAACTCCACTCGCTCAGGCATTTCAAGGGAGACACCTGCATCAAAAAGGGGAGGGTGGGAGTTAGGTGTGGTCTCAAGGGACAACTGGGGGATCCCTAAAGATCTGTAGGGGATCAAAGAACCGGTTGGGGACACCTGAGGGGATCTAGAGGGAATGGAAAAGGACACTTGGGGAATTCAATCGGGGATAGAAAGAGGAGGCAGGGCACACTTGAGGGCATCTCTAGGGGATGGAAACAATTTAAGCCTTCCTCACCAGGGCTCTTATCTCTCCTTGTCCAGAGGCTGCGGGCATCGAGGACGAAGTAGAGGCCCAGGCTGAAGACCAAGACAGCAGCACAGCCCCTCACCACCGCCACCACCAGGTTCCCATGGGACCGCCCCTTGGCACCTGTGGGGTGCGAGTGTTTGAGTGTTCCCATCACAGGGCAGGGATGCAGGGACAGTTCCACCCATGGGTGACACTGGGAGCATGCAAATGGGGTCTCAGATCTAACTGGGGTTGCAGGTGTGGGTGTCAACTGCAGTGTCACGCTGTCTAAAATAGTTAAGGACACAAATGTGTGATCCGTGGGGTTGTAAGATTTTGTGTTGGTGCTGGCAGAGGCCAGAGTCCTCACCGAGTGGGTGAAGGTGGCTCGGCCACATCCATGGGATCCTGGTTCAGGGTAGGGGCCAAGCATTCAGCTGTGTGCGGGAGGAATGTGCCACCATCACCCCCATTCCAGCGCTGGGTGGTGACATCAGTCCCCATTGCCACACGTTCCCTGGGCTCAGGGAAATGCTGAGTTGGGGGAAGCTGTGGTTTGTGTGCAGGGAGGAGAAGAGATGGGACTTTGCCTTGTGGGAATTTCTCAGGGCCAGCTGGTGTCCATAGTGCCCTCACCTGTCAGCACCAGTTCCACGGGCTCACTCCTATTTGATGTCCACAGTGGCTCTGACACCTGGTACCGACACTGATATGTCCCCGCATCTTCCAAGTTTGTGACAGCAAAAGAGAACTCAGCTGTATCCTGCTCCTTGTCTTTTCCCTTATCAGATCTGAGAGTTCCATTCAACCAGAGCTGGACCCAGGCAGGCATTTGGGGCAGGTGGCAGCGCAGGGTGACAGTGTCCCCCAGGGACACCCCGTGGCTGGGATGCAGTGGCAGGGAGGGTTGGGGCACTAGGACAGGGGACAGGGCAGTCAGCCTTGTGCCTTCACACCCTCCTCTGCCCCTCTCATGGCTCCCTGACCATGCTCCCCTCCCTCTCTCCCCATTCTCCCCTTGTCTCCATACTCACACTGCTGTGCCCTGCTCACTGCCACCAGCCACCAACCTGCAAGAGACACAGTCCTGGTCTCACACATGGCCACCAACCCCCATGGCATCGCGTCCCCATTGTCACTCACCCAGGATGAGGGCCAGCATCATTGTTGCCATGAGGCAGGAGCAACTTGGGGACAGCAAGACTGCAGTGGGGTCAGGGAGTGGCCGGAGAGGCAATCTTATTTCCCCTCGGGGACAGGATGCCATGATGTCACCTCCTCATGATGAATTTCCCCCATTTGTGGTGACACTGCTGCATTCCCGATATGATCACTGCACTGCACACAGTTTTTGTTGTCCTGTTCCACTTAGGCGATCACCCCTCGAGTGTCACACGTCATTCCCAAAATTCTGCCAGCACGTGTGGTGTCCCTCATGGGTTGCCAAACGCAGGACATGTGGCTCCAGTGGGGTGTCCCACATGGGATGTCACATGTGGTCCCTAACACTTCCAGCCAGCTGTCACCACACACTGTGTGTACCACACTCTGTCCCCACTGTGCTTTCCTCCACCATCCCCACTGGGGGCAGCAGCAAGGACCTTTGGGGACTCAGTGACACCACACAGAGATGGGACACATTGTGAGAACACACAGGAATCACAGAATCACAGAATCACAGAATCGTAGGGGTTGGAAGGACCTCCAGAGATCATCGAGTCCAACCCCCCTGCCAAAGCAGGTTCCCTACACCAGGTCGCACAGGTAGGCGTCCAGGCGGGTCTTGAATATCTCCAGAGAAGGAGACTCCACAACCTCCCTGGGCAGCCTGTTCCAGTGCTCCGTCACTCTCACCGTAAAGAAGTTCTTGCACACATTGGTGCGGAACTTCCTATGCTCCAGCTTCTGGCCACTTCCCCTTGTCCTGTCTCCGCACACTGCTGAAAAGAGTCTGGCCTCGCCACTTTGCCCCCCACACCTTAGATATTTATAGACCTGGATCAGGTCCCCTCTCAGTCTTCTCTTCTCAAGGCTAAACAGACCCAGTTCACTTAGCCTTTCTTCATAGGGGAGATGCTCCAGGCCCTTCACCATCTTTGTGGCTCTCCGCTGGACTCTTTCCAAGAGATCCCTGTCTTTTTTGTACTGGGGAGCCCAGAACTGGACACAGTACTCCAGATGAGGCCTTACCAGGGCAGAGGAGAGGGGGAGGATCACCTCCCTCGACCTGCTGGCCACGCTCTTTTTAATGCACCCCAGAATGCCATTGGCCTTTTTGGCCACGAGGGCACACTGCTGGCTCACGGCCAACCTGTCGTCCACCAGGACACCCAGGTCCCTCTCTGCAGAGCTCCTCTCCAGCAGCTCATCCCCCAACCTGTACTGGTGCATGCAATTATTCCTCCCTAGGTGCAAGACTCTACACTTGCTTTTGTTAAACCTCATCCGGTTTCTTACTGCCCAGCTCTCCAGCCTGTCCAGGTCTTGCTGAATGGCAGCACAGCCTTTGGGTGTGTCAGCCAATCCTCCCAACTTCGTATCATCAGCAAACTTGCTGAGGGTGGCCACTATCCCCTCACCAAGGTCATTGATGAAGATGTTGAACAAGACCGGACCCAGCACCGACCCCTGGGGAACACTGCTAGTTACGGGTCTCCAACCGGACTCTGCACCGCCAATGACGACCCTCTGCGCTCTGCCAGTCAGCCAGTTCTCAACCCACCTCACTGTCCACTCATCTATCCTGCACTTCCTCAGCTTTGTTATAAGGATGTCGTGGGAGACAGTGTCAAATGCCTTGCTGAAATCAAGGTAGACCACATCCACTGCTCTCCCCCCATCCACCCAGCCAGTGACAATATCATAGAAGGCTACCAGGTTGGTCAAGCATGACCTCCCCCTGGTGAACCCATGCCGACTACTCCTGATAACCTCCTTTTCTTCCAGTTGTCTGGAGATGGCATCCAGCACAAGCTGTTCCATCACCTTTCCAGGGACAGAGGTGAGGCTGACTGGCCTGTAATTACCTGGATCTTCCTTCTTGCCCTTTTTGAAGACCGGAGTGACATTGGCTATCCTCCAGTCTTCAGGCACCTCCCCCATTCTCCAAGACCTCTCAAAGATGACAGAGAGCGGTTCAGCAATCACCTCCGCCAGCTCCCTCAGCACCCGTGGATGCACCCCGTCGGGTCCCATGGATTTATGAACATTGGTGTTGCCCAGGCGCTCTCGGACCGCCTCTTCCCTGACTAAAGGGAAGTCTTCCATTCCCCAGACCTTCTCACTAACCGCCAGGGTCTGGGATTCCCAAGGGAGAGCTTTTTCACTGAAGACAGAAGCAAAGAAGGCGTTCAGTATCTCCGCCTTCTCAGCATCCCCCGTTACCAGAACACCCCCCTCACTTAGTAGGGGACCTACATTCTCCCTAGTCTTCCTTTTACTGTTAACATACTTAAAAAAGCCTTTTTTATTATCCTTTACCACCTTTGCTAGATTCAATTCCAGGTGGGCTTTAGCCTTCCTCGTCGCATCCCTGCAGGCCCTGACAACATTTCTATATTCTTCCCGAGTGGTCAGACCCTTTTTCCACATTTCATGGACCTTCTTCTTCCCTTTGAGTTTGCGCATGAGCTCCTTGCTCATCCACACAGGTCTCCTGCCACCCTTTCCCGATTTCTTGCTCACAGGGACGCACCGATCCTGAGCTTGGAAGAAGAGCTGTTTAAATGCCAACCAGCTCTCACAGGCCTCCTTACCTTCTAACACCCTAGCCCACGGGATAGCTCCAAGTAGGTCCCGGAAGAGATCAAAGTTGGCTCTCCTAAAGTCCAGGGTAGCAATCCTACTTTTTGCTTTGCTTCTTCCACTGAAGATCTTGAACTCCACCATCTCGTGGTCACTACAACCCAAGCTACCCCTAACTTTTACATCCTTAACAAACCCGTCCTTATTTGTGAGACTAAGGTCCAGTAATACCCCTCCCCTCGTTGGTTCCTCCACCACCTGCATCAGAAAGTTGTGAATGGTGATGGCAAACATGTAGTTCGGAATCGAGCAGGACATGTTCTTTAGAACACGTGTGCATTATGGTGTGCAGCTACCCATGCACACGTGTGATGTTACACGTGCACTCATGGAGGCACCCACATCAGCCATCTCCTTCAGAACCTGGGATCCATGTCATCCAGCCCAACAGACTTGGACAGTTCAGTCTTGAGGGGCAGTATCAAACTTGGTCTGCTTTTACATGCAGAGGAGGATTTTGCTTACCCAGTTCCCACCCGGAGGTTCAGGGACATGAGGGGTGTGGGAACCTGGCTGCCAGTGAAGATGGAGGCAAAGAACTCCCTGAGTCCTTCAGCCTTCTCCATGCCAGTTGCAGCCTCTTCTGCCGTCTCTCTTGTCAGAGGGGGAACGCTTTCCTCTGCCTGTCTCTGCTGACCAATGTATCTACAGAATCCCTTCTTGTTCTCCATCACACTGCACAGCACTGGGCTCTGGCTGTGCCTATCAAGCACAATTCAGAGCCCTCTGGAAGCCGAGAAAAACAACAAAGTAACCTGAGACACCAAAGTGTGATGTCAAGCAGGTGTTCCCTTTATCACAGCACTGGGTGCGTGGGGGATCGCTCCACCAACATGCACACCACAGGGAGGAACAGCCATGTGCCTGAAGGCATAGCATGAACATATTCACTGCATTCCAAGGACACGGGCAGAGATTCCAGGAAATAACTCCCATCTCTGGTGCATGGTGGTGGGATGCATTATGGCTGTAAATTTCCAAGCATTCAGGGGGTGGGAGGGCAGCCCAAACCTGTTCCCATTGATGTTACACTGAGCCCAAGCATCCGTTTTGCCACCTAATCCTCAACAACAGGACATCTATTCTCCTTTCTTATCTTCACTGGACAACAAGCCCTGTGGCTCCTCTGCATTCTGTTCTTGAGCTTCTATTCACGTCCTTCAGCTTATATCTGCTCAAGTGATGAGAAAGGCTGTTCTCAAAGTGTTCTCAAAGATGTTCTCATCATTCACTGACTGCTCCTAGAGGGATGGGGGAGAGAATGAGAGGACAAATAATCTGGAACTCAGAGGTTGAGAGAAAAACCTGTTGAATAAGACAGTCAAGGAAGAGAGAAAGAACAGTGATGGTCTATGAGGGAATCTATAGGAGATGTACGTTGGACAGAGTGGGAGTCAGGGGGCTCTGGAGGTGATCTGTAGGAGAGGGATGAATTGGGACAGATGTGGGGATCCCACAGTGCTGATGTTGGAGGTGGGGTGGATTGGGAAGGATTTGTGTGTATGAAAGAGTGCTAAGGGAGTTGAGGGCAAAGAAAGTGTGCTGGTGTTAGAGACGAGGATTTGGGGATTTGGTGTGATTGGGAAGCATTTGGGGGCTCTGGTGGGGACTGGAAGGGGTTGGGTTTGAAAAGATCTGGGAATCATTGAGAGGGGAAGAGAGCATCAGGGAGCCCCAAATACGGAATGTGGGTCACTCCCACACAGTGCACCCCAAAGATGAGACGCCTTGTAGGGAGGCATTATTGGGGTCTTCCAGCACCCACGTCAGCACCCAGACTCTCATCTCTCCGTATCCAGAGGCTGCGGGCATCGATGACAAAGAAGACTCCGAGGGCAAAAACGAGGAGAGCAGCACAGCCCCTCACCACTGCAATCACCAGGTTCCCATGGGACACCAACTCAGCACCTGCGGGGTGAAGGTATTTGGGTGCATTCATCCTCAGCATCACCTCGATGGGGAAGGGATGTGATGATACTGCCACCTGTGGGTGACACTGGAGGCACCCAAATGGGGGGGCTGGTACCTACCTGGGGGTGCAGGTGTGGGTGCCACCTCCAGTCTCACGCTGTCCCCAAGAGGTGAGGACACAAAGAGGTAAGCCTTGGGGTGGTAGGAGCACCTGTAGGTGCCATTGTCAGCTGTGGTCACCGCCAGAAGGATGAAGGTGGCCGTGCCTTCATCCCCGGGGTCCTGGTGCTGGAGAGGGGCTGAGTGCCCATCCTTGTGCAGGAAGATGATGCCCCCATATCCCTGGTTCCAGCAGCGGATGGTGACATTGGTCCCCACTGCCACGCTTTTGTCAGGGCTCATGGAAATGTTAGGTGGGGAATATTGACTATCTGGATGCAGAGAGGGAACAGAGATAGGACATGGCCCTGTGAAGAATGCCTAGGGCCATCTGCTTTCCCCATAACTCTCACCTGTCACCACCAACTCGATGGGGACACTCTTCTCTGATCTTCCCGGTGGCTCCAAAACCCGGTACTGGCAGCAATACTTCATTGCATCTTCCAGCTTTACGCAAACCAAGGAGAACTCAGCCATGACCTGATGCTTGTCCACGTCCTTGTAGGATCTCAGAAGTCCATCCTGGTAAAGCTCAACCCAGGCAGCTGGCTGGGGCAGGTGGCAGCGCAGGGTGACAGTGTCCCCCAGGGACACCCCCTGGTTGGGGTGCAGTGACAGGGAGGGTGGGGGCACTAGGACAGGGGACAGCAGTCAGCCTTGTGACTTCACACCTTCCTGTGCCCCTCTGATTGCCCCCTGCCCATGCTCCCTGTGCCCATTCTCTCCCCATTCTCCCCCTGTCCCCATACTCACACAGCTGTGCTCTGCTCGCTGTCACCAGCCACCAACCTGCAAGGGACACGGTCCTGGTCCCACACAGGGCCACCAACCCCCGTGGCACCACGTCCCCATTCTCACTCACCCAGGATGAGGGCCAGCGCCATTGGTGCCATGAGTTAGGAGCAGCTTAGGGACAGCGAAACTGCAGTGGGGACGGGGTTTGGCAGGAGAAGCATTGTCTGTTCCCCTTGGGGACAGGATTTCATTATGTCTCCTCCCCATGTGACAATTGCTGTCCCCAGATTGTGGCTCCATGTGGCCTGGGATAGGATGGCACACTTGGAATGGTACACACTACCCTTACTGGGGTGCCCCACACAGGCTGTCACCCTTCTGGTGTCACACACCGTGCCCAAAGGGCTGCCAGTGTGTGGCTTTGCATGGTGCTCCCCATGGGGTGCCAAACACAGCACACGTGTCTCCTATGGGGTGTTGTGGCTGAGAACGCTCTGTCGCACTGTGCTGCTGTGCTCTGAGCAGCTGAAGATCCATAGGAGGTTGTGTGGCCTCCAGATCTCGGAATAAGGGTTGGTGGTGGGTCTCCAAATCCATGGGGTGATCTGTAGGGCACGGTTTGGAGTTCCTCAGGTGATTGTAGCATCTCCCAGTCTATGGGTTGTGGTTGGTTGAGGCGACTCCAATTTTGTGAGGTGAGCAATGGGACAGGATTTGGGGGGGGGGTCCACAGCTGAGTGTGGGTCACCAAATCTACTGAGCTATCTGTGGGGCAGGGCCCTATGTTGTGCTCCACAGCAATGGAGCTCCTTTGTAAATACATTCACCCCAGTTTTGAGATCCTCCCTCTCCCCTCTCCTCATAGCAGACATCTGTGGTTCAGGAAAAGCCAAATTTCCATCTGTGACACCGCAGCCCCATGGGAACCCCCAGGAAGACTGCCCCTCTCTTCCCCATCCCACACATCTACCAGCTGCCCCCCAAAAATGTGCTCCCCCAAAATTCCCCCCACAGATGTCCCCAAAACCTCGAGTACTATGATCCATGGTCCTTCCAGCTTGCTGCTCCTGGTGGATTAGTAAAGATATTGCAGAAGGGAAGAGATCACACACAGCTCCACCCCATTTCTCCCCCGAATCTCAGTGCTGAGCTGGGGAGTGCTTGGACGTGGTGTTGCTTTCCAAGAAACTCGGAGGCAGAAAGTGGGGGGAGATGGGCTTGTCTGGGGACAAAGCCTTGGCAACCAAGCAGGGATGGGGTTGGACCCTCGAGCTTTTGTGCAAATCTCTTCTGGTTGTGGCTGTACTCAGTCAGTGAAGCCAGCTGAAATCATAGAAACATTGCTTGCATCTCCTGCCCATGTTGGGTGATGCACTGGGATTGCTGGGTGGTCATCCCCAACCAATTCAAAGCCCAGGGATCACTCTGGGGGATAAGCAGACCGGATTTCTGCTCAGAGAAGCTGTGGTTTCTATGCTGTGGATGTGGTTACACGCTGGGCACTCACCCTGCACGCCGAGCACAGTCAGCAGCAGAAGCAGCAGCCCCAGAGCACTGGCTTTCAGGAAGACCCGGTGCCAGCGTGGGCACACGGCAGGAGCTGGAAGAGTCCGCATTTGTTGAAAAACAGACCTTTCATACTGGTTCCCATGCAACGTTGATTCAGAAGGTGATGGCTGCTCTTTTTTCCCCATATCTGCAGGTTCCTGCATCCTAACCAGTTGCTCCAGTGGTTCTCAGTGAGGAAGGAGCTGGTAGAAGGAGGTGATGGCAGCAGGCACACCTGGGCTGGGCTCCTGCTGGAGGTTGGATGGGCACAGGGAGAAGGACATCCCCTCCATGTGTTCTTGTGGACGTGGTGGAGGCTCTGCAGGGCCTCAAGAGCATGGACTGGGAGCTCCACAGACCCCACACCTTGTGAATTGATCCCAGTGTAGAGCAGATGATGGTTGGTAGCACGTGGGTCTGTGTAGACCTCATCCCACCAGGACCCAGGCTGCATTATCACCATTTCAGATTCAACTTGCAATTCCTCACATCAGGGTTTCCTGATGAGGGCTACTTCTTGGGGCAAATCCATCCCACCTCTGGACATTTCCAGGCTTCCTTCTGCCCCATCCCTTCCTTCCTTCTGTCCCCACTACAAACCACCATCAGCCCACAACACAATCAACACTGCTGGTGTTTCGTGGGGAAAACGCTGAAACAAGAAGCCCCAAACCAGGCTTGCCATGAGCAGCCAGCACCCAAAACAACACTCACCATCATGCTTCTCAGCAGGAGAAAAACCACTCTCGGAATGCCTGGAATCCACGTTACTATTTTCCCCATCCATAGATCAGAAGTTCACAAGACTGTCCCCAAAATGGCAAATCCCAGGGCAACTTCTTGCTCTGTGACCAACCCACTGGTGCCTGCATCCGGTATCAGGAAATGGCACTCGCTGGGCTTCTTATCTGGGCTTTGCTTCTTTTAATTTCCCATTTTGAATACAAAAATAGAAATACATGCATGCTGCAGCCTTTCCCCTTAACACAAGTCGGGAGGTGCCATAGGTTGCTCCACTTTAAGTGTAAATACACCTCTATGCTCAGAAATTCAGAAATGTGTATATCTACATATATGTATTTTTTCACAAATGTTGCTGCAGAAAGGAGTTGCTCAGCACCGACCAACTGATGTGGTTTTTGTGGTGCACAGATTGGAGGAGAAAGCTTAAAATAGAAAAGGGGAAGTCATGTTGGCTGAGAAAACAGCCTTCTAGGAAAAAATCCCCAGGAAACAGCAAATTGTTTGAGTAGATGTTGGGATAAAAAGACCATTTTATATCTCAAGTCCCAGAGATGGAGTGACTTTAGTCATAGTTCGGTCCATAGCTTTATTTAAATTCAAACCTACCTGATGTGCCTCACCCAAAATGACAACATGTACATCCAGCACAGCAAAAATGTGGGCACCGAATGATGCCCGTCCTTCTCTTCCCAAACACAGACATCGGCCAAGTGCTCAGGTAGGGGACTTGCTGCTCTCGGTGAAACAGCATCAGTACTTCTCATCCCAGAGAAATAGGAGCTGGAGATCTCTTCAACTGTAGGTTCCAGTCTGGAGATGAAGTTTGGGACCTGCGTTACCCATTGACTCTCAGTGACAGAGGTGTTCACAGTCCTGTTCATCACCACTGCTGCAGATGAGTGTTGAGGTTTCCATCATGGAGATAAAACCCTTTGGGTCGTTGCTGGTATTCCAGACCGGGATCTGTGCCCCCAAGAAGACATAACCAAGGCCAAAGAACTATCCTGTCCAATGTAGGACATCTCAGTGGGCAGAAAATCCTTCTCCAAAAGACTAGCCCCACCTCCTATATGGCATCTAGGTACCTGGCCTCACCCCAACATGGATAATTGGAAGAAAAATGGGCCACGTCTCTGCTGGTTGTCCAAGCAGGAAGAGATGCTGGCATGAATCTCACCAAGCCAAGAAATCTGTAGAACCAGGAGAACTCTTCCATTAAAGATGAATAGAACTCCTTAGGACACATGTAGGGATAGCACTGGTTGGCAATCCTAAAACGGTGCAATTATTGAGGTACATCTCCCACAGTCCTCGTTGCCTTTGCTCTACCAATGACAGTGCAGCTGTACTAGTCCCATCCCCAGCTTTGTAGATGGGGTACAGAGGACAATGCTGTTCATTTTTCAGTGAGCACAAATGGACATCCAGCCAATCTAACTGCTCTGCTCCTGGGGTTTCCTTGGTGGTGTCTGACAGTGCTGAGGACTTGGTAAAGAGATGTGCAAAAAGCCACTGATTATTTGTTACCTTCTGGGTTCCTGGTGTTTTTGGTATCTTCCTTTAAGTCTTGGGAAGAGGAGGTGGGATAATGGTTGTCATGAGGGTAGGCTGTGTCCTCTCATCAAATTTCTCATCAGAGCCAACTGATCATTGCCCTAACAACTGTAGGTTTTGGTGTTTGTCTGTAAATTGCAAGCACCAAAGGAGTGCAGGCAACAAAGAACATTTGTAGTATTGGTTGAAGGAAAGGTACTGCGCAGAGTGGCTTGCTGGGAATATCCCAACAGCCCATGATCTTTCCTCTCTCCTCTTTTCCAGAGCTTCAAAAGAAAACAGAAAGGCATCTCCCAGCTTTGGGTTGGCCTCTCACGGGAAAGCCAAGAGCATCCATGGAACTGGGTGAACCACTCTCCCTCCTCTCATCTGTGAGTTGTCATTCCTGTCCTGGTAGCTGCTGCTTCTCCAGCCCATAAATCTGGGATACTTCTGGGACTGGGGCCACATCTAGATGTGAACCCAGGGGTAGTTATGGAAATGAGGTCTGGAAAAGGCATTCAGAGCTGTTCTTTGAGATTTGGAAGTTCATTGTGATGTAGAAGTGGTGCTCTGGGTGGGAAAACTTTTTGACTCCTACTTAAAAACAGATGCATATTTTGTTTTCTTGGAGATGATCATTGTGATTTCCCATCACCTGAAGCCAGTTGTCCATCTGCCCTTCTGGATTTGAGATGCAAGGTGGTGTCTTCTGAGCCTCCATGGGGGACTCTGGGCAAAGTTCCTCCCAGGGCAGCATGGAGAGGAATTGGGTGGTGGGATCACGTGTTCACTTTCAGCATGTGTCCATATTGGAGTGGGTGTCACCATGTCCCCAAAGATTTCTGATGCTGTCCCCAGTGGGGATGGCAGAGGAAAGTGCAGTGGAGACAGTGGGTTAAGTGCAGGCTGCACATGTTGTGGAATGCGTGTAACATCCCCTGTGTGACACCCCATTGCAGCCATGTGTCCTGCAGTTGGCATCTCACAGGGGACACCCAGCAAGGCCACGCACTGGCAGCCTTTTGGGCACAGTGTGTGACAGCTGACAGGTGGCAGCTTGTGTGGGACACCACAATAACGGTTGGATGAACCAGTCCACGTGTGCCACCCCATGCTGGGTCCCATGGTGCCACCGCATGGGGAAGAGAAATGTCAGATGAGGAGGTGACACCATGCCATTGTGTCTCCAAGGGGAAGTGAGAGTGGATCTCCAGCCACTCCCAGTCTGCACTGCAGTCTTGCTGTCCCAGAGCTGCTCCTGCCTCATGGCAACAATGGTGCTGGCCCTCATCCTGGGTGAGTGAGAATGGGGATGTGGTGCCACGGGGGTTGGTGGCCCTGTGTGGGACCAGGACCGTGTCCCTTGCAGGTTGTTGGCTGGTGGAAGCAAGCAGGGCACAGCATCGTGAGTATGGGGACAAGGGGAAAATGTGGACAGAGGGAGGGGAGCATGGGCAGGGGGCCAGAGGGGAAGGTGTGCAGGGACATAGCTCACTGCTGTTCCTTTTCCAAGTGCCCAGACCCTCCTTGTCGCTGCACCCCAGCCAGGGGTTAGAAGTGGGGAACAATGTCACGCTGCGCTGCCACCTGCCCCGTCCAGCTGCCTGGGTCTCGCTGTACCAGGAGGAAGTTTGGACATTCTCCAGGTACATTGACAAGGAGCAGGACATGGCAGAGTTCTCCTTCCCTAGCATAATGAGGAAACACGCAGGTACATATTGGTGCCAGTACCAGGTGTCTGGTTATGAGGACATATCAGAGAGGAGTGACCCCGTGGAGCTGGTGCTGGCAGGTGAGGGCACTGGGGACAGCAGATGGCACTGGGCACTCCCAACAGGACCATTTCCTATTGCTGTGCACTCCCCTTATGCAGATCACAGCTTTCCCCCACCCAACATCTCCCTTCACCCCGAGGAACGTGTGGGGACAGGGACCAATGTCACCATCCGTGCTGGAACAAGGAGTATGGGGCCACCTTCCTCCTGCACAAGGATGGGTGCTCAGCCCCTGTGCAACGTCAGGACCCTGATGATGCTGGCACGGCCTCCTTCACCTTCTTTGGGGTGGCCCTGGCAGACTCCGGCACCTACAGATGCTCCTTCCACCCCTGGCATTCCCCCTTTCTGTCCTCACCCCTTGGGGACAGTGTGACATTGGAGGTGACACCCACACCTGCACCCCCAGGTAGGTACCAGCCCCCCATTTGGGTGCCTCCAGTGTCACCCACAGGTGGCAGTATCATCACATCCCTTCCCCATCGCGGTGATGCTGAGGATGAACACACTCAAATACCTTCACCCCGCAGGTGCTGAGTTGGTGTCCCATGGGAACCTGGTGGTGGCAGTGGTGAGGGGCTGTGCTGCTGTCCTCGTTTTTGCCCTTGGCATCTTCTTTGTCATCGATGCCTGCAGCCTCTGGAGACGGAGAGATGAGAGTCTGCGTGGGGAAGGGATTTAATGGTTTTGATCTCCTGCAACTCTTTGTAGATCTCCCCAATTGTCCTCTTGCTTCCCTTCCATTCTTCTGTAGAGTGCACCAGGTGTACCTTTTGATCCACTATTGGTTTCCTATCGATTCCCACAAGTGTTCCCTGCCCCCATCCCATCTCCTACAAATCCCCCCATGTATCCCCTGCCTCCCCTTCCAGCCCCTATCAATTATCTTATCCACCCCTCCCCTACAGATCACCTCCAGAGCCCCCTGACTCCCATTCTGCCCAACACACATCTCCTATAGATTCCCTCATAAACCATCACTGTTCTTTCTCTCTTCCTTGACTGTCTTATTAAACCGCTTTTTCTCTCAACCTCTGAGTTCTAGATTATTTTTCCTCTGATTCTCTCCCCTATCCCACTGGAAACAGTCATTGAATGATGAGAAAGGCTTTTCTACTCTTTGAGAAGAGCCTTTCTCATCACTTGACTGCAACTCTCAGGCGTGAGAAGACAAGATCCTCTGGAGAAAGATATTCCCTCACTCTGCATTCTCTGTCTCTGCTTCTGCTCTTTGGTGAAAGCTTTGGGGAAAAATGCTGTGAGTTGGGCAGGGCAGCGCAGCGTGCACGGCAGTAAGAACTGTGCATCAGCCCTGAAGGCACCCAAGGGGGGATTTATTTTGGCACGGGATAGAAACCGTGAGTCTGCTTGAAAGGTGACGGGGGAACAGCCCTGGCACAGTGTGGGTGTTGGGGAGGACATTTACAATTTGGGGTAACACAGGTCATTGTCACACTGCACTGCCAGGAGGGGCTGGGCAGGAAAGAAGGAGTGGGACTTTGTGGAAGGAGGGAATGTCTGAGCCAGTTTTCTTTCAATGTTTGTGTTGTAAAAGTGTTCCTTGTGGAATCCCATTCCCTGTTTGAAATACTCCGTGTTGCTGTGGGACGTTGGTTACGACTCTTGCCCAGGGAATTCTGTGCCCTGGGGAAGCGGGTGGGCTCCATTACCCAGCAGCACACAAGGGATTTTCAACCAGTCCTGAAGAGCAGCCAGGATAAACAGCTGTGATGGGACAAAGGGTGTCAAAAGAAAAACCAAGAAGACCCCTCTGGCTCAGTGGAGAGACATCACTGGTGAGCCTGGGGGAACACTGACTAAGAAACCGGGAGCAGAAATGATGTAAGAGGACCAGATGTTATAACTGAGTATTGTAATGGTGAGACCGAGTGCTGGGTGAGTGTGCGAATGTATTGGTTGATTTATGGGCTTTGGAGAGAGTGAGATAAACTGGTTTGATATTGTGTGGGAGTGTAATTGAGGGTTCAAATAATGGAACTGTGGGGAAGAAAAAGGCAGAAGGGTTGAGGAAAATCAGTGATATTGAGATATCAGAGCTTATGTTCTGCGCCGGCATGAGAACAACCCGCTGCACCCCCCGTCCCCATGGCTCATAAGCAGAACACTCAGAGTGGCAGAGACAGATCCGGTCAGATCACTGAGCAGTGCTGCACAGAGCCAAGGATGGCTCTGTTTCTCATCTTCTCGCTCTGTGCTGCCAGCGAGCGGCTGGGGGGCACCAGGAGCTGGGAGGGGACAGAATCAGGACAGCTGACCTGCAGGGCCAAAGGGATCTCCCACACTGTATGGCATCAGGTGAGCTCTGAGGAGCTTCCTGGAGGGGAGAAGCCACTGCTGCAGGTGATGAGCAGTGAGCAGTTGCATTGTGCATCACTGGTTTATATCTATTCAGATCTCTGTAATTAAAATCACCGTTATTTCTCACTTCCATTTTTGTTTTCTCGGTGTGTTTCTGGCTTTATTTGTGGTGAAGACCCCATTCAGAAACAGCCCTGAGGCAGGATGGCTGTGGGCAGCACGGGGTGTGGGAGGACACGGGCAGTGTCACTCACCATTGTCCCCAACACGTGCAAGATACGAGCCCTGCCGTGGCACCAATCAGCCCAGCGGGCACAAAGGGATGCTGGGGAGAAGCTCTGGGACTGCAGCACTGCCAGACTTTGCAGCTTTGGGATGGGCACACTCACAGAATGGGGACACTTACAACCCTTTGGCTGAACCAACGCTGCCATCCACAGCGCTGATCCCTTCCTCTGCCCGTCTCTCTCTTTCTCTTCCCTGCACTCCATCTCCTTCTCTTCCCTTTCCTCTCCTAAAGCTGTTCAGCAGTGCAAGGCTTATTTCCATTTCTTCTTATCGCATTGCTCAGTTGCACAGAGAGGTGTACCAGTCAGGGTGCCAATGTCTCCATAGCAATCACAGTGCAGAGATTCTCATTCAGATTGCTGATTGCATTTGGACCGTCAGTGCCAGTTTCACCTTCATGGGTTCCCATGGGAAACTCCAACTCTGCACTGAGTCACGGTCATTCATCTCAGTGCACCTGTGGTCCCAGAGCCCATCGCTGCTGTTGCAGAAAGCAACAGAGGAGGCACCAGACGTCTCTGCTTCATCTCTGTCCCAGTTTGGAAGGTGTCCATTCTCATCCAGTCATGAACTGATGTTCTCGCTGCTCCTACCTTTGTTGTTCATCCATTTCAAAACCCCGCTCTGTTGTCCCCCTCAGCATCATGCAGCTTCACCCCTCCCTGGGCTTTGCCCACACAAACTGCACGGTGAGCACAGAGTGTGGTACCCAAAGCATGTGGCGACAGCTGGCTGGACGTGTTGGAGAGCACAAGTGACATCCCATGGGAGAAACCCATTTGGAGCTACATGTCCTGTAATTGGCATTCCATGGGCAACACCAAGCAAGGCCATGTGGTGTTGAAAGAATTTTGAGGACACTGTGTGACACCCCAGGGTTGACTGCTTGTGTGTGACACCCCAATGGAACCTTCTGTGCTGCTATGTGTGTGCCACCCCATCAGGTTCAAAACATTGCCACTCCTTGGGGACTGAATTTGGCACGTGAGGAGGTGACAAATCACAACATCCTGATTCAAAAGGGGAAGTGAGAGCTGCTTTCTCTCACCACTCCCTGTCCTCACTGCAGTCTCACTGTCCCAGAGCTTCTCCTGCCTCATGGCAACAATGGTGCTGGCCCTCATCCTGGGTGAGTGAGAATGGGGACGTGGTGCCATGGGGGTTGGTGGTCCTGTGTCTCACCAGGACTGTGTCCCTTGCAGGTTGGTGGCTGGTGGCAATGAGCTGGGCACGGCATTGTGAGTATGGGGAACAGAGGAAGAATGGGGAGAGTGGGAGGGGAGTGTGGTCAGGGTGCCATGAGAGGGGCAGAGGAGGGTGTGCAGGGACAAGGCTGACTGCTGTCCCCTGTCCTAGTGCCCCGACCCTCCCTGTCACTGCACCCCAGCCACGGGGTGTCCCTGGGGGACAATGTCACTCTGCGCTGCCACCTGCGCCAGCTGGCTGCCTGGGTCTGGCTGTACCAGGATGGAGGTAGGACACACAACAAGTACCAGGACAAGGAGCAGGATGCGGTCGAGTTCTCCTTCCTTAGCACAAGCTGGGAGCATGCAGGGGCGTATCGGTGCCAGTACCATGTGTCTGAGCCACTGGGGACATCAGAAAAGAGCGATCCCGTGGAGCTGGTGCTGACAGGTGAGGGCACTGGGGAGAATGGTGGGCTTTGGGCTGTACCCATAGGGTGGTGCCTCTCTGCCCTCCCTGCACACAGATCGCAGGTACCCCCCACCTGGCATTTCTCTGAGCTTTGAGGGACACGTGATGACAGCCATCAATATCAGTATCCACGTGGGGAGAGGGTCCAACGTCACCATCCAGTGCTGGAACTGGGATTATGGATCCTCCTTCCTCCTGCACAAGGGTGGGCACTCAGCCCCTATCCAGCGCCAGGACCCCAGTGGTGGAGGAATGGCCACCTTCACCCTCTTTGGGGTGTCCCCAGCTGACACCGGCACCTATAGCTGCTCCTACCGCCCCTGGGGTCACCCCTTTGTGTCCTCACCCTTTGGGGACAGTGTGACACTTGAGGTGACAACCCCACCTACACGTCCAGGTAGGTCTGAGTCTCCCATGTCTATGTCCCTCGTATCACCCATGGGTGGCAGTGTCACCTCATCCCGTCCCCAGGGAGGTGGTTTCTGGGGATGGCATCACCCAAACACCCGGACTGCACAGGTGCCAATGGGGAATCCCGTGGGAGCCTGGTTGTGGCAGTGGCAGGGGGCTGTGCCACTGTCCTCGCCTTCAGCCTCATCCTCATCATCTTCTTCCTCCTGCCTGCCCGCAGACGCCGGATACAGAGAACTACCAGCTCTGGTGAGGAAAGGGATAAATGGTTTCATCTCCCAGAGGTGCCTCAAGCACTCACTGCTGCACACTGCAACCCCAGTACATTCCTGGAGTTCCCATTTCCCTCTCCATCCTGTATAAATCCCCCTCCATGTCCCTCTGGGATCCCTCTGAGTTCCTCTGTAACCCTGATCCTCCCCCTTTCCTCTTTTTGATGCAGGTGAACCCCTCAAGAATTCCAAGGCCAATGAGCTCCAGGTAAGAGTCTGTGTGTGATGACCTCAAATACCAAGCTGCTCCCTAAGCTCTCCCCCCCCCAGCAAACCATAAGAGGAACCCCAAACCCTGCCCATGGTGAACCCAGAGGACCTCCAGTACTGTATGGCTTACCATAGCTTTATCTGCACTCCCCAAACCCAACCCATGCACAACCCAAATCCACGTTGTGGAGAGTCCCCACATCCTTCATCTCAGCCCCCTTGTTCCCTGAGGATATCCAAACCCCAAGCTCAACACAAACTCCATGAACATCACAGAACATGAACCCATAACACCACTCATTCTGACCATTAGTGTCTGACCAATGGGCACTGACAATCTCAGCCAACTGTCAGATCTCCAAACCCTAAATGTCCCCTGAATACCCCATGGGCAACCACAAACGCCTATGTCATACCCGTAAGAACACCACATCTAAGCTTCTGCACACCCCTAAACCCTTAACCATCCCCCAGAGCCCATGGGCACCCTCAAGCCAAGTAGTGGGAAGCCCTAAAAACACTTGTAGCATCCCTCAGAGTCTGACCCATGCAGACCCCGAATCTCAGCCATCCCAGAACCACAAGCGCACTCTCTTGGCTATTACCCTACGTACTGAGACCATTTGTCCCCCCACAAGCACTTTGGGGAACCCCATGGTATCACCCCACTGTTCCCTGTGTCTCCAGGTGCCACCCGGTGACAACGAGGGGCTGACCTACATTGAGCTGCAAGTTGTGGCCCCCAGCTTCTGCCACCCTGGGGCCAGCACGGTCCCCCAGCCCCCTGTTATCTATGCCGAGGTGGGCTCTGCGAGACCCCACTGATGTCCCTACGTGGGTTGCCTTCTTTTTGGAGTGCAAGAATGGAAACAGACACCAAGTTCCCCGCTTGGATCTCATTGATGCCCTCTGCTCCCGCAGTCCCACAAATCTCCCCAAATTTAACATCCCCCAAATCCCCACCGGTGTGCACCAAATCGTCCCTAATCCCACCGCATCCCTGAACGGTCATCGCTACCGTCACAATCCATCCTTATCACCTGGATTCCTTTACACCCCTGGACACCTCCAAAGCCTCCCCGTCCACACCCAAACCCCACCAACACTCTTGTAGGACCCCCACAACTCTCAAACTCTGCACCAAACTCCACCCCCAGCCCTGAGGGACCCCTGGATTGGTCCCAGTTCACCACAAAAGGCCCCATAACACTGCAGTGGTGTGTAACAACAGGCGTGCACGAGCCCACGAGTGCAATTCAAGGAGTGTTCTCACACAGCTGTCGCTGTCACCTCTGCTGAAACGCACCGCCTCACTGTGCTCACATCTGCCAGAATAGCCCTCATGAAGTACATGGTGTAGTTCAACTCTTACTAACTGAACTTTTTGATATTGTTCATTCAAACTGAAAAAGAGAGAAACAAACCCATGAAACGAGTGCGGTGTTTGCCCTTGCTTTTGTGAAACAAATGCATCAGTCTGGTTCAGTGGAAGCAGCTGCAGTTCTTAGTGAGCTCTCAGGTGTCTGTCAGGGAGTTCTGAGGATATTTCCCTCCTCCTGTGCTCCGTCCTTGGCAATAGTTTGTCACAGATGTCCGTACCCCAAAGGGCCGTGCCATGGATGAGGCAGATGTGGAGCAATGGCTGTTTCTCTCTGCTCACAGAGGGCTCATGAAGTCTGGGTGAGACACACGGCCACAGTTCTGAGCTGAATGCCTGGCTGCAGCACTGTGTAATCTGAAAATTAACAGCTCCCAAAACGGATGATTTTCTCCGCACTTTTGAGCCCTGTTCCCCAATCCCTGCACACAGCTACGTCTTTCCGCTGCTCACAGCACTGAGCACCACCCCATAACCAGCCCTGTAGGACCGGAGTTCATCTCCTTCTCCCCAAGGGAACTCCTCATTCCTGAGGGGTCCCTCCAACCTTCCAGTCCTGCCCAAAGTACACTCAGCATTCCTCTGGAAACCAAAACTCTTTGCAATCCAAGCCAAAATCAAGCCACCAGTCCTGTAGGACCTCAGATCTGTCCCCAGCCACCCCAAGGCCACCAGGAATCCACGTATCTGACCACACATGTGAACACCCATATGTGAGCCTCAACATGTGTGGTACTGCATCTGGTCATGTATATAATGTGTGTGGCACAGTCACACATGCACAGCAGCTGTACACGTGCACATGCTTAGTGCTCTGCCTCTGTGTGTGCGTGACATCATGTGTGTACACTGATCCACATACAAAATAATGCAGACTTGTGTGTCCTTAGCATGTGACAAATGTCTGTGTGGGTGTCACTGTGTCCCCAAAGGTCGCTACTGCTGTACCCAGCGGGATGGCAGAGGAAAGTATAGTGGGGACAGAGTGTGGTGCCCAAAGTGCATGGTGACAGCTGGCTGGACGTGTTGGGGAACTTGTGTGACATCCCATGTGGGACACACCATTGGAGCCACATGTGCTGTGCTTGGCATCCCAGGGGGACAACGTGCAGGGCCACGTGCTGGCAGAGCACTAAGGATGGTGTGTAACAACCAAGCGATGACAAACTGCAAAGGACAAAAAAAGGAGGACTATTTGCACAGCTCCATGTGTGCCACACTGCTGGGGACCCCACAGTGCCACTTCCCGTTTTGGCAGTGATTTCCACGTCAGGTGGTGACACCAAAACATCCTGTCCTAAAAGGGGAACTGACAGCAGCTCAACGCCAACCCCTGTCCCCACTGCAGTCTGCCCGTCTCCAAGCTGCTCCTGCCTCATGGCACCAATGGCGCTGGTCCTCATCCTGGATGAGTGATAATGGGGATGTGGTGCCTCGGGGGTTGGTGGCCCTGTGTGGGATCAGGACCGTGTCCCTTGCAGGTTGGTGGCTGGTGGCTGGTGGCAGGAAGCAGGGCACAGCTGTGTGAGTATGGGGACAGGGGGAGAATGGGGAGAGAGGGAGGGAAGAGTGGTCAGGGGGCCATCAGAAGGGCAGAGGAGGGTGTGCAGGGACAAGGCTGACTGCCGCCCCCTTTCCTAGTGCCCCGACCCTCCCTGACACTGCAGCCCAGCCAGGGGGTGTCCCTGGGGGACAATGTCACCCTGCGGTGCCACCTGCCCAGGTCAGCTGCACAAGTTGAGCTCTACAAGGAAGGATACTGGTGGTATGGAGAGCAGGCAGACATGGACATGGTACAGGACACGGCTGAATTCCTCTTGGTTAGTGTAGAGAGGAAAGATGCAGTGAAATATCATTGCCGGTACCGTGTTTTGGAGCCACCAGGGACATCGGAGAAGAGTGACCCCGTGGAGCTGGTGGTGACAGGTGAGGACACTGGGGACAGTGATTGGCCCTGAGCTGACCCAACAGGGCCATGTCCCATTGCTGTCTCCCCTTTGAACACAGATCCCAAATTGCCCCCACCCAGTATTTCCATGAGCTCTGGGAGTAAAGTGGGAACAGGGACCAATGTCACCATCTGCTGCAGCAACCAGCAGAACAGGGGCACCATCTTCCTGCACGAGGATGGACACTCAGCCCCTATCCAGCTCCAGGACCCTGATGCTGGGGGCACGGTCACCTTCACCCTCTTTGGGGTGACACAAGCTGACTCTGGCACCTACAGGTGCTCCTACCGCATTGGAGGCTTCTACCTTGTTTCCTCACCCCTTGGGGAAAGCGTGACACTGGAGGTGACACCTGCACCTGCACTCCCAGGTAGGTTTGAGGCCCCATTTCGGTGTCCCTGGTGCCACTCCTTTCTGGCAGAGTCTCTGCATCCCATCCTCATGCAGGTGATGGCTGAGGATGGAGACATGCACACTGCTGGACTCCACAGGTGATGGGAACCTGGTGGTGGCAGTGGTGAGGGGCTGCACTGCTGCCCTCGTCTTTGGCCTTGGCCTCTACTTTGTCCTCGATGCCCGCAGCCTCTGGATACGAAGAGATGACAGCCCTAGTGGGGAAGACAGCTGAATCACTTTGGCACTGGATAGAGCAGCTTTAGATCACACCCAAGTATGCTCTGTTTCCTCTTGCATAGTTCATATACCCTCCAATCTCCCTCCCATACCTTTCAATCCCTATTCCTCCCTCCAGCTGTGTGCTTCCTCATCTTCCATCCCATATAGGTGGATAATTGCCCTTAACATTCCCCTGCTTCCACTTCCATGCACTACTGATCCCCCTCGTGCTCTTTGGTGCCCTCCATAACCCCCATCCCGCTCCCCTCCCCAGTTTGATACGGATGCCTCCTCATCCAGGAAGTCTGAAGCCATTCATTTCCAGGACAATGTCTGAGACATTGAATCCATAAACTGAACTTGCTCCCTTGGAGACTCCCCCAAAACACCACTGTTAACTCCAAACCCTGTCCTTATGGACCCCAAGAGACTCCCAACCTCATACATCTTACTCTGTCTTTATGTGCATCCCCAAATCCAGCCCATGGGAAAACCAAAAACTACATTGTAGGAATTCCAGATGGAATCCACCAGCCCCTCTGGTGTTCTTCCAGACCTACTCACACCCAGACCCTATAGGCACCCCCAGATCTGAGCAAATACCACCCATGTAGTGCGCAGTGAGCTCAAAGTTCCCAGGAATCCCAAACTTTCTGCACAGCCCCCAGATCCATGGGCATCCCAAGCCATAGAGAAACCCCCAAAAGCCATGCATAGAGATGCCAGTATGTCTCCTACGGAGTCCTCAAAGTTAAGCCTCCCCATATCTCCTAGCCCTAAACTCTTATCAGAACTTGTCAGAGCCCTCAAACCATTAGGAAAGACCCCCAAAACACACTTGGATCCACAAAAATAAGCAATTCCACGCTCCCAAGGCCACATGCCCTGTTACCCAGTCTTAGCCACCAGAATCCCAAATGCCCCCAGTCTAACATCCACAAATCCTTACCGGTGTATCCCAGACACTTCACAAATACCTAAATGCTCAGTTCTCACCGCAAAATCCTTCCTTATTTTCCTCAAAGACCTTAACATCCATTAAATCTCCAAGTGCTCCCAAGATTTCAGCATCAATCAGAAGGCACTGGGCAGTTGTGTTGAGTGCTAGCTGTTTTGTAAATATATAAATGTTATTAGCATTACTGTTATTACTCTCTTCCTTTTCTGCTCTAGTGAATAGCTTTAAACTCAAACAATGAGTTTTTCCTTCTTTTATTCTGATTCTCACCTGAGCCCACAAAGAGTGGGGGCAGTGAGAATCAATGCTGTGTGTTGCTGAGCTGCTGTCAGACGACAGCACTGCAGTCCTTGAGGTGCCCAACGTGGGGCCCGAAGGGTGGAGATCCCGGCAGCTGTGAGCAGAGCGTGTTCCAACACAACTGCTCTCAGCGGTACAGCAGCCTCAGAGCTGCTGCTCACAGCGCTCAGCTGTTCCTTCACTCGGTGCCATCCATCACAGCTCTCAGGGCTGTTCCCTTCACTGCACTGGCGCTGCTTCTCGTCTCCAAGGGCTGCCCTGCAATTCTGGCTGCTTCTGCCCGTTTGTCTGCAGCGTGTGCTCGTGTGACAGCGGCCATGGATGCAATGTGCTCCTTGTGCTCAGCAGTGCCATCACTCTGCCACTGCAGGACCCTCACCACGGGAACTCCTCACACGGGCACTCTCTGCTCCGCAGTTACAATCCAACAACAAAACACATTTGCTGACATTTTCTCTGTGCTTGCTACCTCTCCAACACTTGCCATAACAAGGCTCTTGCCACAACAACAGAAGCTGCAAAGCACCAGATGCTGTGAGATAACCGCACAGCCTTTGTGTGTCCACCAATGGCACTGCTTCACCGCAAGAACATTTCTGGCACAAACACTTCTCTGACAAATCTGTCACTGTGAACTCACTTCTTTACAACCATGTGATGCTGCAGCTGCCATCCAGCAGAAAGGAAGGGATGTCCAGAGAAGCTGCATTTTGTGCTTTCTCCTTTTTGCCAGTTGGAGACTTCAGGCACTGGATGAGCACTCTCATCCCCCCTTCTGCTCCAGCACTGCAGCTCCAGCTCCTCAAAATGGACCACAATTGCTTTCCCCCCCATCTTTCTCTCTTATGTTCTTTCTCTGCTTCTCTCCATTTTCTCTCCTTTCTTTTTTTTTCTCTCTCTTCCTCATTTTCCTCCCAGTCCCCTTTTACTCTTCTTCTGCTGCAGCCATATCCTAAATTTCCCTGGAAGTTACTGATAAGGCAATAACACCAGTGTCTAGGTATCATAATCATAGAATCATAGAATGGCCTGGGCTGAAAAGAACTACAATGATCATTGAGTTTAAACCCACCTGCTATCCGCTGGATTGCCAGCCACTAGACCAGGCTGCCCAGAGCTACACCCAGCCGGGCCTTGAATAGTTCAGGGGATAGGAAATCCACAACTTCCTTGGACAACCTGTTCCAGTGCGTCACCACCTCAGTGTGAAAAACTTCCTCCTAATATGTAACCTAAACCTCCCCTGTCGCAGTTTAAAACCATTCCCCCTTGGCCTATCACTATCCACCCAAATAAACAGCCACTTCCCCTCCTGTTAATACGCTCGCTTCAAGTTCTGGAAGGCCACAATGTGGTCTCCCTGGAACCTTCTCTTCTCCAAGCTTAACAAGCACACTTCCCTCAACCTTTCCTCATAGGAGAGCTGCTCCAGCCTTCTGATCATCTCAGTGACCCTCCTCTGGACCTGCTCCAAGAGCTCCATGTCCTTCCTGTACTGGGGGCCCCAGGGCTGGACACAAAACTGCAGATGGGGCCTCACAAGGGCTGAGTGGAGTGGGACAGTCACCTCCCTCACCCTGCTGGCTTTCCCTTTTGTAATGCAGCCCAGAACACAGTTGGCTTTCTGGGCTGCAAGCTCACACTGCTGGCTCATGTCCAGCTTCTCGTCCAGCAGCCACGACCCCCAAGTCCTTCTCCGCAGGGCTGCTCTGCAGGAGATCTTCCCCCACTTTGTATAAATACCTGGGATTGCCCTGACCCAAGTGCAGCACCCTGACACAGAACCGCTCATCACAACCCTTTGGCTGTGTCCAGCCAGACAATTCCTAATCCATCAAACAATCCACCCCTCAAATTCACACCTCTCCAATTTAGAGAGAAGGATGAGGGACCATGTCAAAGGCCTTGCAGAAGTCCAGGTAGATGACATCCACTGCCCTTCCCCCATCCACTAAAGCCCTCACTCCATCATAGAAGGGTATAATATTGGTCAGGCATGATCTGCCCTTGGTGAAGCCATGGTGGCTGTCTCGAATCACCCAGGGTTGGCAGCGTGTGGGGCACCTCAACAGGCACAGTGTGCAGAGGGCACCTCTCCACTTGTCCCACCCCGAAGGGACACCACAGTGCAACCACATCAGGAGGTGACGTCACAACATTCTGTACTCAGGGGGAATCTGAGAGCAGCTCTCCGGCCACGTCCTTTCCCCACTGCAGTCTCGCTGTACCATAGCTGCTCCTGCCTCATGGCACCAATGGTGCTGGCCCTCATCCTGGGTGAGTGACAATGGGGACGTGTTGCCACGGGGGTTGGTGGCCCTGTGTGGGACCAGGACCGTGTCCCTTGCAGGTTGGTGGCTGGTGGCAGCGAGCAGGGCACAACATCGTGAGTATGGGGACAGGGGGAGAATGGTGAGAGAGGGAGGAAAGCGTGGTCAGGGGCCCATCAGAGGGGAAGGTGTGCAGGGATATGGCTGACTGCTGTTCCCTCTCCTAGTGCCCAGACCCTCCCTGTCGCTGCACCCCAGCCAGGGGGTGTCTCTGGGGGAAAATGTCACCCTGCGCTGCCACCTGCCCCAGTCAGCTGCCTGGGTCCGGCTGTACAAAGAAGGACATCGGACATACAGCTATTACAAGTACAAGGTACAGGACACTGCAGTCTTCTCCTTCTTGAGAACAAATCAGGAGCACGCAGGTACATATTGGTGTCAGTACCAAGTGCGTTGGTCAGCAGAGGAATCAGAGAAGAGTGATCCTGTGGAGCTGGTGCTGACAGGTGAGGGCACTGGCGGCAGCAGATGACTCTGGTTGCTCCTGACAGGACTTTCTCCCACTGCTGTCCCCTCCGTTCATGCAGATCACAGATTCCCCCCACCCAGCATTTCCCTGAGCCCTGAGCAACGTGTGGAGACAGGGACCAATGTCACCATCCAGTGCTGGAACAAGGACTATGGGGCCGCCTTCCTCCTGCACAAGGATGGGTGCTCAGCCCCCATCCAAAGCCAGGACCCTGATGCGGTGGGCACAGCCACCTTCACCATCTTTGGGGTGACCCCAGCTGACAGCGGCACCTACAGGTGCTCCTACCGCCCCTGGGCTTACCCCTTTCTGTCCTCACCCCTTGGGAATAACGTGACTCTGGAGGTGACATCCACACCTGCACCCCCATGTAAGTCTGAGCCCCCCATTTGCATGCACCCCCTGCCATGGATGGGTGGCTGTGTTGCTGCATCCGGGCTGAATTGGGGTTGTGGCTGGCAATAGGGACACCCAAACACCCGGACTTTACAGGTGCTGAGGAGCAGTCCCGTGCCAATCTGGTGCTAGCACTGGTGAGGGGCTTTGTGGCTGCACACATCTTTGGCCTTGCAGTTTTCTTCATCAACGATGCCCGCAGCTTCTGGATACGGAGAGATGAGAACTGTGGTGAGGAAGGTTTTAAATGTCCACCATCCCCTCCTGATTCCCCCAGTGTCCCCTGCCTGCACTTCTACCCTATATAGATCCTCCCAGGTGTCCCTTGCCTGCCCTTTCATCCCTATAGATTCCCTTCAGGGCTCCTTGAGCATGATTCATGACCTCCCCATAACTCTCACCTTCTCCAGTTACTGACACAGAAGCCCCCCCGAATGCAGAGGCTGTGCAGTTCCAGGTCAGTGTCTGGGTCAGGGGACACAAATCCCAGCATTCCCCTTGGGGCCTCACCAAACGCTGCTCAGAATTACCCCAAAGGACCACCAACCCCAGATGGCTTACCCTATCTTGATATGTAATCTCCCAAACCCAGCTCATGGAGGACTCGAATTCTGCATGTTGTGCTAAAGCCAGACTCCAAATCTCAGCCTTCACACTCATTGGAGCTCTCCAAGCTCGAAACATGTCCCAGACCCCAAAAAGCTCTCACAAACCAATTAAAGGAACCCTCAAAAGCCGCACATATGGAACCCCCAATGTATAACCCACAGGGATGACAAATCGAATCCGCTGCAGTCCCACGATCCCTAAACACTCTCAGACCCTTTGAGCACACCGAAACCACAGCAGGACCCCCAAACATCCCCCTTGGGATCCTCAAAGAGAAGGACAGCACAACTCCACACCCACCCTCTTCAACACCACTCCCAAATACCAACACCAGCAATCCCCCTCCAAAGCCTGTTGGAGACCCCCATGGTGGCACCCCGCTGTTCCCCTGTGTCTCCAGGTGCCCCCCCAGTGACAGTGAGCGTCTGACCTACGCCGAGATTCATGCTGTGACCCCTATTCTCTGGCCACCCAGGGCAGCTGCCACCCCTCAGCCCCCCATTGTCTACACCCATGTGGATACTGGGGAATCCCTGCTGATACCCCCTCACCCGCAGTGCCTCATTTTTAAGGAGCTCTGAAAGGGACACACCCCAAATTCCCTGCTTTCAGATCCACGATACCATGGTCCCACGCTTTCATCCCCAAGTCCCAAGATATCTGACATCCCCAAATCCTGACCTATATACCTGATCTCATTCCCAGACCCACCAAATCCCTGAGTTCTCCACACAAACCCGGAAATCCTTCCTGATCCACCTCAAATCCCATAATATCCCTTGAGTTGACAAGTACTCCTTAAACCACCCAAAAAACCCAACACCATTCCTTCCACGATTTGACCCCAAAAATTCTTCCCAATCCTCCCCACAATCGCACTGAGTGCCCACTAGCACAACACCACCTGTCATCCACCTCCACTCTGACCCCCTCCAGATCCCACCCAGTGTCTCCCTCCTGCCCTTCTGTCCTGGTCTCAGCATCAGGAGGGTTTGGAGGCACTGCACTGTGCATCATTTTTAAATATATACCATTGTGATCATGATATCACTCACTGTGATTGTTCCCTTCAGTCTTAGTAAACAGAATTTATCATCACCTGTGAGTTCTGCATTTATATCTTCTACCCCTCCCCTGGGCTTCTGGATGCTTCTGCCCGTTTGTCTGCAGCGTGTGCTCGTGTGACAGCAGCCATGGATGCAATGTGCTCCTTGTGCTCAGCAGTGCCATCACTCTGCCACTGCAGGACCCTCACCGCGGGAACTCCTCACACGGGCACTCTCTGCTCCACAGAATTACAAGCGAACAACAAAACACATTGGCTGATATTTTCTGTGTGCTTGCTACCTCTCCAACACTTGCCATAACAAGGCTCTTGCCAGAACAACAGAGGCTGCAAAGCACCAGATGCTGTGAGAGAACCGCACAGCCTTTGTGTGTCCACCAATGGCACTGCTTCACCGCAAGAACATTTCTGGCACAAACACATTTCTGACAAATGTATCAATGTGAACTCACTTCTTCACAACCTTGCAATGCAGCAGCTGCCAACCAGCAGACAGGAAGGGATGTCCAGAGAAGCTGCATTTTTGCTGTTCCTTTTTGCATGTTGGAGACTTCAGCCATTGGATGAGCACTCTCATCCCCCCTTCTGCTCCAGCACTGCATCTCCTCTCAATGGACCATGATTGTTTTTCTCCCTCCATCTCCCTCTATTACATTCTTTCTGTCCTACTCTCCATTTTCTCTCTTTTATTTCTTTTTCTCTCTCTTCCTCATTATCCTCCCAGTCATCTTTCTCTTTTGCTGCAGCCTAAACGTGATTTCTCTGTAACAAGCAAATCCAGCAATAACACCACTGTCCAATTATCCTTTATCCGTATCACTCCATAATTTTTACTTGGAATTCCCCTAATTTTGTTGCAGAGCAGTTGATTGGTTGCTGCTGGAAAGTTCAATAAATGGTCTTCTATTGCTCCTCTGAGTCACTGTCTGACTCTGCTGCCCTGGAGACCCCAGGAAAGCATGGACTGCACTCTTGGAGCACTGTGCAGAGAGTCTGGCATCCCTTGGGGGACAGCATGCCAGGGAACTGACTCACAGCCCTTTGGGGTCAGTGTGTGACACCCCAGTGTTGAGAGCGTGTGTGGGGCACCTCAACAGGCTCAGAGTGCAGTGAACACCTGTCCACTTGTCCTAACACAGATGTGCACCACAGATGTGCCAAATCAGGAGGTTACATCACATCATCCTGCACCCCGGTGGAAACTAAAAGCAGCTCTCCGGCCACTTTCTTTCTCGGCTGCAGTCTTGCTGTCCCCAATCTGCTCCTGCCTCATGGCACCAATGGCGCTGGCCCTCATCCTGGGTCAGTCAGTGGATCCCACATCCCAGTTCACACTTTGGGGTGCACAGAAAACATCACGATGGAGACTCACATCCTTTCCCATGAGGCCCATAAATGACCCCAGTCCTGGACTCATACCATGACATTTATGTGCACCACCTGTATCCAGCCCATGCAAATGCAAAATCTACAATTTGTGGACCCCTCAGCCCACAAACCTTAGTCCCCAGACCCACAGAAGACCTCCAAGTCTTAACTGTCCCCCTGTACCATGTAGGCACTCACAATTCAAGTAGAGGGTCTCTAAATGCACTCACAGGGAAGCCCAATGTCTTGTGGGGACCCCAAAACAATGCTTCTGTGTTCCCCAAGTCTCCAAACACCACAACACCATATGGGGACCCCAAAACCCTAGCTGGACTTACAAATATCCCCCCATGCAGACCCCAAATCTAAGACCCCCAGAACTCCAGACTCACCCTCATAGTTACATCCACCTCATACCTACACCAGAGGCACAAACTCAGCCCACCCATCTTGGGCACCCCCATGGTAGCATCCCACTCTTCTCCTGTATCTCCAGGTGCCCCCAAGGACAGCGAGGATCTGACTTACATCCAGATGCCAGCTGCCATCCCATGCTCCCAGACTTCCAGTTCCTCCACAGCCCCCCAACCCACCGTTACCTACACCATAGTGAGCACTGAATTACTGTGTTGATGGGCCTCCCCAGGGGCCTCATTTTTGGGGTATGTGGAGGGGGACAGACCTCACATTCCCTGCTTGGGACTCCCTGATGTCCTCTTCTAACCACAGACATAATTCTCTCCCCAAATCTAATGGTTCCGATTTTCCAATGGTGCATCCCAAATGCTTCCCACTCACACCAAATCCCTCAATGCACATCTCTTACCTCAAAGTACTTCTTTATCCCTGCAAATATTTTAACACACTTTGAGACCTCCAGATCCTCTCCAATTCGATTAAACACCACCACTATTCCTCTGAGACACCCTCATCTGTCCTAATCTATTCCTCTTCTGAAGATACCAAAAATGACAATTTCTTCCACTTCCATCTCCTACAGATGTCCGATACATCCCCTAAAGATCCCTCCAAAATCCCCTGCCTCCCATTCTGTCCTGCAGTTATCATTGGTCTTTGGCTGGTGAGTGCAGACACAAGGAGCACATGCTAAGGACACACATGAGCAGCAGTGTGTCCAGCTGTTGGTGCACACACACGGCATCGCACAGACACACACAGAGGCATAGAGTTCAGCGTGTCCCACACGTGTGTTTGGACACCTGTTGTGCACGTGGGATGGTGCACACACGTTTAATGCACAGCCACGAGTTCACGTGCACAGGTACATGGATGTAATTCACAGGTGATGGTGAGCACACAGAGCACACCGGCACTGTGCACACTTGATGTGTGCACACAACATCCACGTCTTTGTGTCCACAGATGGGGGCATCAGCGGGGTCCCCCAGTGCCCACCTCAGCGTAGATAATGGAGGGTTGAGTGGTGGTAGAAGAGCCGGGGGAGTGGGTGCTGGGGGTCAGAGGTTGCAGCTCGGCGTAGGTCAGAGCCTGGCTGTCAGCGGGGGACACCTGGGGACACAGGGACAGCAGTGTGAGCATGGGATCCCAACATGCCTGAGGGGATGATGGCATTGTGTAATGTGTGGGGGCTGTGCGAGAGGTGGGGTAGGAAGTCTGGGGTGGTGTAGATTTTGGGAAGCTGTGGGTGTGACATTGGGGTTCCCTGTGGGTGGTGTTTGGGTGTCCCGCTATGTTTTGGGGTTGCCCATGTAGTTTGAGGGTGTTTAAGGCTTGGAGCATCCCAGGTGGCTTCAGTTTGGGATTTGGGGCATCCCCTTGGTGGAGATTTGGAGGCCCCCATGGGCTGGATTTGAGGGTGCACACAATGTCATGGGAAGCCATAAAATGCAGGGGGTTCTTTGCAGACTTCATGGGCAGGGTTTGGGTTTCCATGTGAGGGGCAGGGGCAGTGGGGTAGGTTGGGGTTAGGAGTCCCCTGGAACTGCATGGCCTCAGGACTTCTGGGGGTGGCACCTGAGTCATAAATTAGAAGGGAGAGGAGGGATGTTATGGGGGCACCAATCAACACCAGAGGGGATCTATAGGGGATCTATGGGGGATCAAAGCCATTTAATCCCTTCCCCACCAGGGTACTCATCTCTCTGTATTCGTCTGCTCTGGGCAGCGAGGAGGGATGAGACTATGAGGATGAGGATGATGAGAATCACAGCAGCACAACTCCCTGCCACCGCTGCCACCGGGTTCAAGCTGGGACCCCTATTGTCACCTGTGGGGTCAAAGTGTTTGAGCTGTCCCTGTACCCAGTCCCTTTCTCAATGGAGGTGGGATGCAGAGACAGGGTCACCCACAGGTGAAAAGTGGAGCACCAAATGAGGGCCTCAAACCTACCTGGAGGTGCAGATCTGGCAATCACTTCCAGGGTCACATTATCTCCGAGGCATGAGGACAGACGGAAAAAGCTCCCAATGTGATAGGAGCACCTATACGTGCCAGAGTCGGATGGGGTCACCCCAAAGAGGGTGAAGGTGGCTGTGCCCTGATCGTTGGGTTTTTGTTGCTGGAGAGGGGCTGAGTGCCCATCCTTGTGCAGGAAGATGGTGCCCCCATAGTTCTTGTTGTCGCACTGGATGGTGACATTGGTCCCCATCTCCACACGTTCCTTGGGGATCAGGGAAATGCTGGGTGGGGGATAGCTGGGATCTGAGTGCAGAGAGGAGACAGGGATGGAACACAGCTCTGTTGGAACTGCCCAGGGCCATCTGCTTTCCCCAGTGCCCTCACCTGTCACCACCAGCTCCACGGGTTCACTCTTCTCCAATGCCCCTGCTGGCTCCTGCACCCAGTACTGGCACTGATATCTCACTGCATCTTGTTTTTTTACACTAACCAAGGGGAATTCAGCTATGTCCTCTACCATGTCCATGTGTGCTTGCTTTTCAAATCCCGAATATCCATTCTTGTAGAGCTCAACCTGTGCAGCAGACAGGGGGAGGTGGCAGCGCAAGGTGACATTGTCCCCTAGGGACACCCCGTGGCTGGGGTGCAGCGACAGGGAGGGTGGGGGCACTAGGACAGGGGACAGCAGTCAGCCTTGTCCCTGCACACCCTCCTCTGACCCTCTCATGGTCCTCTGACCACGCTCCCCTCCCTCTCTCCCCATTCTCCCCCTGTCCCCATACTCACAATGCTGTGCCCTGCTCGCTGCCACCAGCCACCAACCTGCAAGGGACATGGTCCTGGTCCCACACAGGGCCACCAACCCCCGTGGCACCACGTCCCCATTGTCATTCACTGAGGGTGAGGGCCAGTACTGTAGGTGCCATGAAACAGAAACAGCCTGGGGACCGTAAGACAGCAGCAGAGACAGGGAGTGGCCGGAGAGTTACTTTCAGTTTCCCACTGGGCACAGGATGATACGATGTCACCTCCTGATGTGGCAATGTGAGCCCTTAGCAGTGGTTACGTTGTGGCGTCCTTTTGTAGTGGGACAAGTGGAGAAGTGTTCACTGCACACTGTGCCTGTTGAGGTGCCCTACACACGCTGTCAACTCTGGGGTGTCACACACTGTCCCCGAAGGGCTGTGAGTGTGTGCCCTGTCATGTTGCCCCCCAAGGGATTCCAGACTGTCTGAACAGTGCCCCAGTAGGGCAGTCCGTACTTTCCTGCGGTCTCCACGGCAGCAGAGTCAGACAGTGACTCAGAGGAGCAACAGAAGACCATTTATTGAACATTCCAGCAGCAACCAATCAACTGCCCTGCAAGAAAATTAGGCGACTTCCTATTAACAATTAGTGAGTGATACAGATCAAGGATCTTTGGACACTGGTATTATTGCCTGATCTGCTAATTGCAGGGAAATCAAATTTATGGCTGCTGCAGAAGAAGAGTAAAAGATGACTGGGAGGAATATGAGCAAGAGAGAGAGAAAGAAAGAAAAGAGAGAAAATGGAGAGTAGGACAGAAAGAATGTAAGAGAGAGATGAAAGGAGAAAAGCAATCATGGTCCATTTTGAGGAGTTTCAGTGCTGGAGCAGAAGGGGGGATGAGAGTGCTCATCCAATGGCTGAGGTCTCACACTGGCAAAAAGGAGACAGCACAAAATGCAGCTTCTCTGGACATCCCTTCCTGTCTGCTGGTTGGCAGCTGCTGCATTGCAAGGTTGTGAAGAAGTGAGTTCACAATGACAGGTTTGTCAGAACTGTGTTTGTGCCAGAAATGTTCTTGCGGTGAAGCAGTGCCATTGGTGGACACACAAAGGCTGTGCGGTTATCTCACAGCATCTGGTGCTTTGCAGCCTCTGTTGTTATGGCAAGAGCCTTGTCTTGCAAGTGTTGGAGAGTTAGCAAGCACACCGAAAATGTCAGCAAATGTGTTTTGTTGTTGGATTGTAATTCTGTGGAGCAGAGAGTGCCCGTGTGAGGAGTTCCCGCAGTGAGGGTCCTGCAGTGTCAGAGTGATGGCACTGCTGAGCACAAGGAGCACATTGCATCCATGGCTGCTGTCACACGAGCACACGCTGCAGACAAACGGGCAGAAGCATCCAGAATTGCAGGGCAGCCCTCAGAGGCGAGAAGCAGCGCCAGCGCAGTGAAGGGAACAGCCCTGAGAGCTGTGATGGATGGCACCGAGTGAAGGAACAGCTGAGCGCTGTGAGCAGCAGCTCTGAGGCTGCTGTAGCACTGAGAGCAGTTGTGTTGGAACACGCTCTGCTCACAGCTGCCGGGATCTCCACCCTTCTGGCCCCACGTTGGCCACCACAAGGACTGTGGTGCTGTCACCCGAGAGCTGCTCAGCACCACACAGCCCTTCAAGCATTGACCTTTCTCTTTGTGGTCTGCCAAGAGAATCAGACAAAGAAAGGCAAAACTCATTGGTTGAGACAAAAACTGTTTACTCAGACTAAAAAGGAAGAGAGAAATAACAGTAATGATAATAAAAATTTTATGCTTATTAAAATAGTGATGCTCAACACAGCTGCCCACCACTCTCTGACCAATGTTCCAACCTGGGAAGGACTTGCAGTCCCAGGGGGTGTTAACAGACCCAAGGAGTACAAGGAAGGATTGTGGGGTTAGAAGTGAGCATTTAGGTATGTGGTGTCATTGTGAAGTGCATGGGGTACACTGGTAAATATATGGGATGTTAGACGGGGGACATTTGGAATTCTGGTAGCTATGATTGGGTAACAGAGGACATGGGTTTGGGAGCCTGGAATTGCTTAGTTTCAGGGATCCGATCATGTTTTTGGGGTGTTTCCTTATGGTTTGAGGGTGCCCATGAGTTCTGTGGGGTGTTAAGGACTAGGGGGTGTGGGGAGACGTAGATCTGGGGACTCAATAGGCAAGATACTGGGGGTGACTATGCATGTCATTTGTGGGTTCCACTATGGCTTGGGGATGCTCATGGGATCGGAGTGCTGTGAAGGAGGTCTGGGGATTCCCTGGTGCTTTGTTCTGGTTGCGGTCTACGTAGGTGCTATATTCTCAATGCTGGGGGCTCCTAAAGGATCTGGGTGTGTGTAGGGCTGGAAGAGCACCAGAGTGGCTGGGGGATTGCACCTGGAATTCCTGTGATCCATACTTTGAGTATCCCGTGGGCTGGATTTGGGGATGCACATGAAGACGGAGTAAGCCATAAGAAACTGGAAGTCACTTGGGATCCACATGGACAGGGTTTGGGGTTCCAGGTAGGGTATGGGTGTTCCCAAGGGACAGGTTGGGGTTAGGGTTTCCCTCACTCAAATACTGTCCGGGAAATGAATGGATTCAGCCCTCTTTGGGGTGGGGCACCTGCATCAAAATTGGGATGGGACTGGAATGGGGGTTATGGAGAACCCCAAAGAGCACGAGGGGGATTAATAGTGCATGGAAGTGGAGGCTGGGGAAAGTCAAGGGGATTTAAACACCTGTATGGGATGGAAGATGAGGAAGGACACAGCCGGTGGGAGGTATAATGATTGAAAGATATGGGAGGGAGATCGGAGGGTATATATGCTATCCAAGAGTAAAAAGTATATGCTTGCGGGAATCTAAAGCTGCTCTATCGGGTGCCAAAGTGATTCAGCTGTCTTCCCCACCACGGCTGTCATCTCTTTGTATCCAGAGGCTGCGAGCATCGAGGACAAAGTAACGGCCCAGGCCAAAGACGAGGGCAGCAGCGCAGCCCCTCACCACTGTCACCATCAGGTTCCCATGGGACCTCCTCTCATCACCTGTGGGGTCCAGCAGTGTGCATGTCCCCATCCCCGGACATCACCTCCACGAGGATGAGATGCAGAGACACTGCCAGAAATGAGAGACACAAGGGACACCGAAATGGGGCCTCAGACCTACCTGGGCGTGCAGGTGTAGGTGTCACCTCCAGTGTCACATTGTCCACAAGGGGTGAGGAAAGAAGGTAGAAGCCTCCAATGCGGTAGGAGCACCTATAGGTGCTGGAGTCGGATGGGGTCACCCCAAAGAGGGTGAAGGTGACCGTACCCCAGCATCAGGGTTCTGGTGCAGGATGGGGGCTGAGTGCCCGTCCTTGTGCAGGAAGATGGTGCCCCCATACTCCAGGTTGCAGCACTGGATGGTGACATTGGTCCCCGTCTCCACACGTTCCTTGGGGATCAGGGAAATGCTGGCTGGGGGATAGCTGGGATCTGAGTGCAGAGAGGAGACAGGGATGGAACACAGCTCTGTTGGAACAGCCCAGGGCCATCTGCTTTCCCCAGTGCCCTCACCTGTCACCACCAGCTCCACAGGATCACTCTTCTCCGATGTCCCTGGTGGCTCCAACACCCGGTACTGACACAGATATTTCACTGCATCGTCTTTCTTTACACTAACCAAGGGGAACTCTGCTGTGTCCTGTACCATGTCCATGTCCATGTGCTTCTCAAATCCCCAACGTCCTACCTTGTAGAGCTCAACCTGTGCAGCCAGCTGGGGCAGACGGCACCGCAGGGTGACTTTGTCCTCTAGGGACACCCCCTGGCTGGGGTGCAGCGACAGGGAGGGTCGGGGCACTAGGATAGGGGACAGCAGTCAGCCTTCTCCCTGCACACCCTCCTCTGCCCCTCTGATGATCCTCTGACCCCTCCCTCTGGCCCCATTCTCCCCTTGTCCCCATACTCACGATGCTGTGCCCTGCTCGCTGCCACCAGCCACCAACCTGCAAGGGACACGGTCCTGGTGAGACACAGGGCCACCAACCCCTGTGGCACCACGTCCCCATTGTCACTTGCCAAGGATGAGGGCCAGCGCCATTGGTGCCATGAAACAGAAGCAGCTTGGGGACAGCAAGACTGCAGTGGGGAAAGGACGTGGCCGGAGAGCTGCTTTCAGATTCCCCCTGAGCACAGGATGATGTGACGTCACCTCCTGATGTGGTTGCACTGTGGTGTCCCTCCGGGGTGGGACAAGTGGAGAGGTGCCCACTTCACACTGTGCCTGTTGAGGTGCCCCACACGCTGCCAACCCTGGGTGATTCGAGACAGCCACCATGGCTTCACCCAGGGCAGATCGTGCCTGACCAATATTATGGTCTTCTATGATGGAGTGAGGGCTTTGGTGGAGAGGGGAAGGGCAGTGGATGTCATCTACCTGGACTTCTGCAAGGCCTTTGACACGGTCCCTCATTCATCTCTCTAAATAGAAGAGGTGTGGATTTGAGGGGTGGATTGTTTGACGGATTAGGAATTGTCTGGCAAGGCACAGCCAAAGGGTTGTGATGGGTGGTTCTGTGTCAGGGTGCTGCACTTGGGTCAGGGCAATCCCCGGTATTTATCCAAACTGGGGGAAGATCTCCTTGAGAGCAGCCCTGCGGAGAAGGACTTGGGGGTCGTGGCTGCTGGACGAGAAGCTGGACATGAGCCAGCAGTGTGAGCTTGCAGCCCTGAAGGCCAACTTTGCTGTGGGCTGCATTAAGTAAGGGGTGGCCAGCAGGGTGAGGGAAGTGATTGTCCCACTCCACTCAGCTCTTGTGAGGCCCCATCGGCAGTTTTGTGTCCAGGCCTGGAGCCCCCAGTACGGGAAGGGCATGGAGCTCTTGGAGCGGGTCCAGAGGAGGGTCACTAAGATGATCAGAGGGCTGGAGCAGCTCTCCTCTGAGGAAAGGTTGTGGGAAGTGTGCTTGTTAAGCTTGGAGAAGAGAAGGTTCCAGGGAGACCTCACTGTGGCCTTCCAGAACTTGAAGGGAGCGTATAAACAGGAGGGGCAAAAGCTGCTTATGAAGGTGGATAGGCCAAGGGGGAGTGGTTTTAAACAGCGTCAGTGGAGGCTTAGGTTAGATATTAGGAGGAAGTTTTTCACGCTGAGGTGGTGACGCACTGGAACAGGTTGCCCAAGGAAGTTGTGGATTTCCTATCCCCTGAGCTATTCAAGGCAGGCTGGATGTGGTTCTGGGCAGCCTGGTCTAGTAGTTGGTGATCCTGCACATTGCAGGTGGGTTTAAACTCGATGATCATTGTAATCCTTTTCAGCCCAGGCCATTCTATGATTCTATGATTATGATACCAAGAAAGTGGTGTTATTGCCTTATCAGTAACTTTCAGGGAAATTTACTTTATGGCTGCAGCAGAAGAAGAGTAAAAGGTGACTGGGAGGAAAATGAGGAAGAGAGGGAAAAAAAAAAAAAGCAAAACAAGAAAAAAGAGAACAGAGAAAATGGAGAGAAGTAGAGAAAGAACGTAAGGAAGAAAGATGAAGGGAGAAAAGCAGTCCTGGTCCTTTTTGAGGTGTTGCAGTGCTGGAGCAGAAGAGGGAATGAGAGTGCTCATCCAATGGCTAAGGTCTCACACTGGCAAAAAGGAGACAGCACAAAATGCAGCTTCTCTGGGCATCCCTTTCTGCCTGCTGGTCGGCAGCGGCAGCATCGCAATGTTCTTAACAAGTGAGTTCACAATGACAGGTTTGTCAGAAATGTGTTTGTGCCAGAAATGTTCTTGCGGTGAAGCAGTGCCATTGGTGGACACACAAAGGCTGTGCGGTTATCTCACAGCATCTGGTGCTTTGCAGCTTCTGTTGTTGTGGCAAGAGCCTTGTTATGGCAAGTGTTGAAGAGGTAGCAAGCACACCGAAAATGTCAGCAAATGTGTTTTGTTGTTGGATTGTAATTCTGGAGCAGAGAGTGCCCGTGTGAGGAGTTCCCGCGGTGAGGGTCCTGCAGTGGCAGAGTGATGGCACTGCTGAGCACAAGGAGCACATTGCATCCATGGCCGCTGTCACACGAGCACACACTGCAGACAAATGGGCAGAAGCATCCAGAAGGTCAGGGGGAGGAGTAGGAGATACAAATGCAAAGCTCACAGGTGATTATAAGATCTGTTTACTAAGACTGAAGGGAGCAATCACAGTGAGTGATATCATGATCACAATGGCATATATTTACAAAGTGATGCACAGTGCAGTGCCTCCAAACCCTCCTGATGCTGAGACCAGGACAGAAGAGCAGGAGGGAGACTCTGGGTGGGATCTCCAGGGGGTCAGAGTGGAGGTGGATGACAGGTGGTGTTGTGTTAGTGGGCACTCAGTGCGATTGTGGGGAGGATTGGGAAGAATTTTTGGGGTCAAATCGTGGAAGGAATGGTGTTGGGTTTTTTGGGTGGATTAAGGAGTACTTGTCAACTCAAGGGATATAATTGGATTTGAGGGGCGTCAGGAAGGATTTCCGGGTTAGTGTGGAGAATTCAAGGATTTGGTGGGTCTGGGAACAAGATGAGGTGCATAGGTGAGGATTTGGGGATGTCAGATATCTTGGGATTTGGGGATGAAAGGGTCGGATCATGGTATCATGGATCTCCAACTGAGGAATTTGGGGTGTGTCCCTTTCAGAGCTCCTTAAAAATGAGGCACCGTGGGTGTGGGGTTATCAGGAGGGGTCCTCCAGTATCCACATGGGTGTAGATAATGGGGGGCTGAGGGGTGGCAGCTGCCTGGGTGGCCGGGGACCAGGGGTCACAGCATGAATCTCGGCGTAGCTCAGACACTCACTGTCACTGGGGAGCACGTGGAGACACAGGGGAACAGCGGGGTGCCACCATGGGGGTCTGCAACAGGCTTTGGAGGGGGATTGCTGGTGTTGGTATTTGGGAGTGGTGTTCAAGAGGGTGGGTGTGGAGTTGTGCTGTCCTTCTCTTTGAGGATCCCAAGGGGGATGTTTGGGGGTCCTGCTGTGGTTTGGGTGTGCCCAAAGGGTCTGGCAGTATTCAGGGATTGTGGGACCACGGGGGATTCGATTTGTCATCCCTGTGGGTAATACATTGTGATTCCATATGTGCTGCTTTTGGGGTTTCCTTCAATTGGTTTATGAGTGCTTTTTGGGGTGTGGGACATGTTTAGAGCCTGGAGAGCTTTAATGAGTGTGAAGGCTGAGATTTGGAGTCTGGCTTTAGCATAACATGCAGAATTCAAGTCCCTCATGACCTGGATTTGGGAGATTAGCTACCAAGTTAGGGTAAGCCATATGGCTTGGTGGTCCTTTGGGGTAATTATGAGCAGGGTTTGGTGAGGCCCCAAGGGGAATGCTGGGATTTGTGTCCCCTGACCCAGGCACTGACCTGGAACTGCACGGCCTCTGCAATCGGGGGCGGCTCCTGTGTCAGCAAGTGGAGGCCATCCCAGAGCTGGCAGATGCCTTTCTATCTTGTTTTGAAGCTCAGGAAAAGAGGAGAGAGGAAAGATCACAGGTTGTAGGGACATTCCCAGCAAGCCACTTCGTGCAGAATCTTTCCTTCAACCAATAATACAAACGTTCTTTGTTGCCTGCACTCCTTTGGAGCTTGCAATGTACAGTCAACCAGCAGAATCGTGACCCATTTTTCTTCCAATTATCCATCTCCACCGTTGAGGTGAAGTCAGGTGCCTAGATGCTATAGAGGAAGTGGGGGGGTTGGTCTTCTGGAGAAGGATTTTCTGTCCACTGAGATATCCTACACTGGAAAGGACAGTCCTTTGGCCTTGCTTGTGTCTTCTTGGGGGCACAGATCCCACTCTGAGATACCAGCAATGACCCAAAGGATTTTATCTGCATGATGGAAACCTCAACACTCACCTGCAGCAGTGGTGATGAACACCTCTGTCACTGAGAGTCAATGTTAACACGGGTCCCAGGCTGCATCTCCAGGCTGGAACTTATGGTTGAAGAGATCTCCAGCCCCTCAGGGGCCAACAACAAGCTCCAGGTTCCAGGAGCTGACCCAAGAGATGGGGCTTTCCTCCTCTTGCTCAGGGATGAGGAGCTCTGATGCCGTTTCCCACACTGGCACCTCACCAAGAGCACCAATTCCCATCCCTGAGCACTTGGCTGATGTCTGTGTTTGGGAAGAGGAGGACGGGCAGCATTCGGTGCCCTCATTTTTGCTGTGTTGGATGTACATGTTGTCATTTTGGGTGAGGCACATCAGGTAGGTTTGAATTTAAATAAAGCTATGGACTGAACTATGACTAAAATCACTCCATCTCTGGGACTTGAGATATAAAATGGTCTTTTTATCCCAAACTCTACTCAGACAATCTGCTGTTTCCTGGGGATTTTTTCCTAGAAGGCTGTTTTTTCAGCCAACATGACTTCCCCTTTTCTATTTTAAGCTTCCTCCTCTGTTCTGTGCACCACACAAACCACATCAGTTGGTCGATGCTGAGCAACTCCTTTCTGCAGCAACATTTATGAATAAATATATAAACGAAAATATGCACATTTCTGAATTTCTGAACCTAGAGGTGTATTTACACCTCAAGTGGAGCAACCTATGGCACCTCCCGACTTGTGTTAAGGGGAAATGCTGCAGCATGCATGTATTTCTATTTTTGTATTCAAAATCTGAATTTAAAAGAAGCAAAGCCCAGATAAGAAGCCCAGCGAGTGCCATTTCCTGATACCGGATGCAGGCACCAGTGGGTTGGTCGCAGAGCAAGAAGTTGCCCTGAGATTTGTCATTTTGGGGACAGTCTTGTGAACTTCTGATCTATGGATGGGGAAAATAGTCACGTGGATTCCAGGCATTCTGAGAGTGGTTTTTCTCCTGCTGAGAAGCATGATGGTGAGTGTTGTTTTGGGTGCTGGCTGCTCATGGCAAGCTTGGTTTGGGGCTTCTTTTTTCAGCATTTTCCCCACGAAACACGAGCAGTGTTGGTTGTGTTGTGGGCTGATGGTGGTTTGTAGTGGGGACAGAAGGAAGGAAGGGATGGGGCAGAAGGAAGCCTGCAAATGTCCAGAGGTGGGATGGATTTGCTCCAAAAAGTAGCCCTCATCAGGAAACCCTGAGGTGAGGAATTGCAAGTTGCATCTGAAATGGTGATAATGCAGCCTGGGTCCTGGTGGGATGAGGTCTACACAGACCCACGTGCTACCAACCCTCATCTGCTCTACCCTGGGATCATTTCAGAAGGTGTGGGATCTGTGCAGCTCCCAGCCCATGCTCTTGAGGCCCTGCAGAGCCTCCACCATGTCCACAAGAACACATGGAGGGGATGTCCTTCTCCCTGTGCCCATCCAACCTCCAGCAGGAGCCCAGCCCAGGTGTGCCTGCTGCCATCACTTCCTTCTACCAGCTCCTTACTCACTGAGAACCACTGGAGCAACTGGTTAGGATGCAGGAACCTGCAGATATGGGGAGAAAAGAGCAGTCATCACCTTCTGAATCAGCGTTGCATGGGAACCAGTATGAAAGGTCTGTTTTTCAACAAATGCGGACTCTTCCAGCTCCTGCCATGTGCCCACGCTGGCACCGGGTCTTCCTGAAAGCCAGTGCTCTGGGGCTGCTGCTTCTGCTGCTGACTGTGCTCGGCGTGCAGGGTGAGTGCCCAGCGTGTAACCACATCCACAGCATAGAAACCACAGCTTCTCTGAGCAGAAATCCGGTCTGCTTATCCCCCAGAGTGATCCCTGGGCTTTGAATTGGGTTGGGGATGACCACCCAGCAATCCCAGTGCATCACCCAACATGGGCAGGAGGTGCAAGCAATGTTTCTATGATTTCAGCTGGCTTCACTGACTGAGTGCAGCCACAACCAGAAGAGATTTGCACAAAAGCTCGAGGGTCCAACCCCGTCCCTGCTTGGTTGCCAAGGCTTTGTCCCGAGACAAGCCCATCTCCCCCCACTTTCTGCCTCCGAGTTTCTTGGAAAGCAACACCACATCCAAGCACTCCCCAGCACAGCACTGAGATTCCGGGGAGGAATGGGGTGGAGCTGTGTGTGATCTCTTCCCTTCTGCAATATCTTACTGATCCACCAGGAGCAGCGAGCTGGAAGGACGATGGGGGAGCAGCTTCTGAGGGAACCTTTAGGGAAGGAGCCTGGGATGGGGGCCCTACCCCACAGATAGCTCTGTAGAAAGGTGATTCACACTCAGCTGTGGACCCCCCCCCAAATCCTGTCCCATTGCTCACCTCACAAAATTGGAGTCGCCTCAACCAACCACAACCCATAGATTTGGAGATGCTACAATCACTTCAAACCCTGCCCTACAGATCGCCCTATGGATTTGGAGACCCACCACCAACCCTTATCCCGAGATCTGGAGGCCTCACAACCTCCTATGGATCTTCAGCTGCTCAGAGCACAGCAGCACAGTGTAACAGAGCGTTCTCAGCCGCAACACCCCATAGGAGACACGTGTGCTATGTTTGGCACCCCATGGGGAACACCATGCAAAGCCACACACTGGCAGCCCTTTGGGGACGGTGTGTGACACCAGAAGGGTGACAGCCTGTGTGGGGCACCCCAATAAGGGTAGAGTGTACCATTCCAAGTGTGCCATCCTATCCCAGGCCACATGGAGCCACAATCTGGGGACAGCAATTGTCACAGGGGGAGGAGCCATAATGAAATCCTGTCCCCAAGGGAAACAGAAAATGCTTCTCCCGCCAAACCCCGTCCCCACTGCAGTCTCGTTGTCCCTAAGCTGCTCCTGCCTCATGGCACCAATGGCGCTGGCCCTCATCCTGGGTGAGTGACAATGGGGACGTGGTGCCACGGGGGTTGGTGGCCTTGTGTCTCACCAGGACCGTGTCCCTTGCAGGTTGGTGGCTCGTGACAGCGAGCAGAGCACAGCTGTGTGAGTATGGGGACAGGGGGAGAATGGGGAGAGAATGGGCACAGGGAGCATGGGCAGGGGGCAATCAGAGGGGCACAGGAAGGTGTGAAGGCACAAGGCTGACTGCTGTCCCCTGTCCTAGTGCCCCCACCCTCCCTGTCACTGCACCCCAACCAGGGGGTGTCCCTGGGGGACACTGTCACCCTGCGCTGCCACCTGCCCCAGCCAGCTGCCTGGGTTGAGCTTTACCAGGATGGACTTCTGAGATCCTACAAGGACGTGGACAAGCATCAGGTCATGGCTGAGTTCTCCTTGGTTTGCGTAAAGCTGGAAGATGCAATGAAGTATTGCTGCCAGTACCGGGTTTTGGAGCCACCGGGAAGATCAGAGAAGAGTGTCCCCATCGAGTTGGTGGTGACAGGTGAGAGTTATGGGGAAAGCAGATGGCCCTAGGCATTCTTCACAGGGCCATGTCCTATCTCTGTTCCCTCTCTGCATCCAGATAGTCAATATTCCCCACCTAACATTTCCATGAGCCCTGACAAAAGCGTGGCAGTGGGGACCAATGTCACCATCCGCTGCTGGAACCAGGGATATGGGGGCATCATCTTCCTGCACAAGGATGGGCACTCAGCCCCTCTCCAGCACCAGGACCCCGGGGATGAAGGCACGGCCACCTTCATCCTTCTGGCGGTGACCACAGCTGACAATGGCACCTACAGGTGCTCCTACCACCCCAAGGCTTACCTCTTTGTGTCCTCACCTCTTGGGGACAGCGTGAGACTGGAGGTGGCACCCACACCTGCACCCCCAGGTAGGTACCAGCCCCCCCATTTGGGTGCCTCCAGTGTCACCCACAGGTGGCAGTATCATCACATCCCTTCCCCATCGAGGTGATGCTGAGGATGAAGACACCCAAATACCTTCACCCCGCAGGTGCTGAGTTGGTGTCCCATGGGAACCTGGTGATTGCAGTGGTGAGGGGCTGTGCTGCTGTCCTCATTTTTGCCCTCGGTGTCTTCTTTGTCATCGATGCCCGCAGCCTCTGGATACGGAGAGATGAGAGTCTGGATGCTGACGTGGGTGCTGGAAGACCCCAATAATGCCTCCCCACAAGGCGTCTCATCTTTGGGGTGCACTGTGTGGGAGTGACCCACATTCCGTATTTGGGGCTCCCTGATGCTCTCTTCCCCTCTCAATGATTCCCAGATCTTTTCAAACCCAACACCTTCCAGTCCCCACCAGAGCCCCCAAATGCTTCCCAATCACACCAAATCCCCAAATGCTCGTCTCTAACACCAGCACACTTTCTTTGCCCTCAAATCCCTTAGCACTCTTTCATACACACAAATCCTTCTCAATCCACCCCACCTCCAACATCAGCACTGTGGGATCCACACATCTGTCCCAATTCATCTGTTTCCTACTGATCACCTCCAGAGCCCCCTGACTCCCATTCTGTCCAACGTACACCTCCTATAGATTCCCTCATAGACCATCACTGTTCTTTCTCTCTTCCTTGACTGTCTTATTAAACAGGTTTTTCTCTCAACCTCTCAGTTCCAGATTATTTGTCCTCTCATTCTCTCCCCCATCCCTCTAGAAGCAGGCAGTGAATGATGAGAACAGCTTTTCTACACTTTGAGAACAGCCTTTCTCATCACTGGAGCAGATATAAGCTGAAGGACATGAATAGAAGCTCAAGAACAGAATGCAGAGGAGCCACAGAGCTTGTTGTCCAGTGAAGATTAGAAAGTAGAATAGACGTCCTGTTGTTGAGGATTAGATGGCAAAACAGATGCCTGGGCTCAGTGTAACATCAGTGGGAACAGGTTTGGGCTGCCCTCCCACCCCCTGAATGCTTGGAAATGTACAGCCATAATGCATCCCACCACCATGCACCAGAGATGGGAGTTATTTCCTGGAATCTCTGCCCGTGTCCTTGGAATGCAGTGAATATGTTCATGCTATGCCTTCAGGCACATGGCTGTTTCTCCCTTTGGTGTGCATGTTGGTGGAGCGACCCCCCATGTACCCAGTGCTGTGATGAAGGGAACACCTGCTTGACATCACCCATTGGTGTCTCAGGTTACTTTGTTGTTTTTCTCGGCTTCCAGAGGGCTCTGAATTGTGCTTGATAGGCACAGCCAGAGCCCAGTACTGTGCCGTGTGATGGAGAACAAGAAGGGATTCTTTAGCTACAGTGGTCAGCAGAGACAGGCAAAGGAGAGTGTTCCCCCTGTGACAAAAGAGAAGGCACAAGAGGCTGCAACTGGCACGGAGCCACAGTTGTGCATTTGGCATCCCATGGAGGACACCATTCATGACCTCGTGTTGGCAGAACTTTGGGGACACTGTGTTAAAGCCAAGGAGTGACAACTTGCGCATGGTACCCCACACCACTCACTGGAGAAACTGTCAGATGGGGAGGTGACATCATGGCATCCTGTCCCCAAGGGGAAATGAGATTGTCTTTCTGGCCACTCCCAGTCTGCTCTGCAGTCTTGCTGTCCCAGAGCTGCTCCTGCCTCATGACTCCAATGATGCTGGCCCTCATCCTGGGTGAGTGACAATGGGGATGTGGTGCCACGGGGGTTTGTGGCCCTGTGTCTCACCAGGACCGTGTCCCTTGCAGGTTGGTGGCTGGTGGAAGCAAGCAGGGCACAGCATTGTGAGTATGGGGACAGAGGGAGAATGGGGAGAGAGGGAGGGGAGTGTGGTCAGAGGACCATGAGAGGGGCAGAGGAGGGTGTGCAGGGACAAGGCTGACTCTTTTCCCCACCCTCCCTGTCACTGCACCCCAGCCAGGGGGTGTCCCTGGGCGACATTGTCACCCTGCGCTGCCACCTGCCCAAAGTGCAAGCCTGGGTCCAGCTCTGGTTGAATGGAACTCTGAAATCTAACAAGGAAAAAGACAAGGAGCAGGATACAGTTGAGTTCTCCTTTGCTGTCACAAACCTGGAAGACACCGGGACGTATCAGTGCCGGTACCAGGTGCCAGAGCCACTGTGGACATCAGAGAAGAGTGATCCTGTGAAGCTGGTGCTGACAGGTGAGGACATTGGGCACAATGGGTGGCCCCGAGCTTCCCCCCGAGGATCAAGTCCCATCTCTTTTCCTCCCTGCACACAGCTCATAACATCAGCCCCTCACAGTTCCCTGAGCCCATGGCACATGGAAGAATGGGGACCAATTTATCCACCCACAGCTGGCATGATGATTCTGGTGCTGCATGCCTCCTGCACAGTGCTGAACACTCAGCCCCTGTCCAGCTCCAGGATCCCACTGGTGGGGCGCAGCCACCTTCATCTACTTAGGGAGGAACCCAGCCTATGCTGGCACCTATAGGTGCTCCTACCACCCCATAGACCACATCAGAGAATTAGTCTGAGACCCACATCTCCATGCCCCCAGTGTCCCCTGTGAGTTGCAATGTCACTGCATCCCTGCCCTGTGCTGAGGACACCCAAACGCCCCAATCTCACAGGTGCTGAGGTGTCATCCCGTGGGAACCTGATGGTGGCGGTGGTGAGGGACTGCACTGCTGCCCTCATCTTCAGCCTGAGCCTCTACTTCATCTTGGATGCCTGCAGCCTCTGGACATGGAGAGATGAGAGCCCTGGTGAGGAAGGAGTTCAAAGTTTTCCACCTCCTATAGATCCCCACAAACACCCCCTACCCGTCCTTTGATCCCCCATA
>CM059488.1:603324-663324 GCA_030408155.1 Lophura swinhoii
TTCAAAGCACTGCTTTGGAATGAAAAACTGTCCACAAAGTCTTGTTGCTCACCTCAGGCATTCTTTACCGGTCTCAGAGAACATGCTAAGGACACCCATGTGCAGCATTGTGCACATCTACTGGTGTACACGCGTGATGTTGCAGACACCAAGGAATGGAGTTAATCACGGAGTGCACATCTGGGTAGAACTGCTGTGCACATGTGACGGTGAACACATGTGACACATAGGTACACATGCAGTGATACATGCATGCAGTGCACACGTGACGGTAAGCACACACACCACCCCTGCACTGTGCACGCTGGCTGTACGTGTGCACACAACACTCACGTGCTTGTGCACACGTATGGAGGCATCAGTGATGCCTCCCAACTGCTACCTCGGCGTAGATAACAGAGGGCTGGGGGTGAGCGGGGGGGTTGAGGGGCTGAGTGCTGGGGGTCACAACTTGCAGCTCCATGTAGGTCAGAGCCTCGCTGTCACTGGAAGGCACCTGTGGTCACAGTGGGAAGGCAGAGTGTCAACCTGGGGTCCCCAGTGTACTTTGGGAGAGACGCCGCGTGAGTGATGTTTGGGGTTCTTCCTACATAGCGTGAAAGTGCCCATGGGGTCTGAGGGCTTTTGGAGTTTTGGAGAGGGACAGGTTTTGGGGCTGTAAATGGGATCAGGAGGTGTTCCAAGGGTCAGGCTGGGGTTGGGGACTTCCTGACCCAGATATTTACCTGGAACTCCATGTCCTCAGGCTTTTCTGCAGGGGCACCTGCATCAAAACAAGGAGAGGAATGGGGTGGGGCTATGAAGGAGGGGAAGGTTGGGGGGGAAGAGGGAAATTGGCTGAGAAGCCTTTGAGGACATCTACTGAAAAATAAAGATGTTTAAACCCTTCCCCACCTGGGCACTCATCTCTCTGTAACCGACGTCTCCGGGCAGCGAGAAGGAAGAAGACAACAAGGACGAGGATGAAGACAAAGGCAACAGTGCAGCCCCCAACCAGTGCCACCACCAGCTTCCCATGGGAACTGTCTGCAGCACCTGTGTGGTCCATGTGTTTGGGTTATCACATCCTCAACCATCACCTCTACAGGGACAGGAGGTGACACAGCCACTCATGGGTGGCACCAGGGGTACTCAAATGGGGTTGAGACCCACCTGGGGATGCAGGTGTGGGTGTCACCTCCAGAGTCACGTTACTCCCAAGGGGTGAGGACAGAAAGGGGTAACCTGAGGGGCGGTAGGAGCACCTGTAGGTGCCGCTGTCAGCTGGGGTCACCCCAAAGATGGTGAAGGTGGCTGTGCCCACCACATCGAGGTCCTGGCGCTGGATGGGGGCTGAGCACCCATCCTTGTGCAGGAGGAAGGCGGCCCCATAGTCCCTGTTCCAGCACTGGATGGTGACATTGGTCCCTGTCTCCACACGTTGCTCAGGGCTCAGGGAAATGCTGGGTGGGGGGAATCTGCGATCTGCATGAACGGAGGGGACAGCAGTGGGACACGGTCCTGTTGGGAGCAAGCAGAGCCATCTGCTGTCCCCAGTGCTCTTACCTGTCAGCACCAGCTCCACAGGATCACTCTTCTCTGAATCCTCTGCTGACCAAGGCACTCGATACTGACACCGATATGTACCTGCGTGCTCCTGATTTGTGTTCAAGAAGGAGAACTCTGCAGTGTCCTGCTTCTTGTACTTGTATTTGCGGTATGTCCGATGTCCTTCCTGGTACAGCCGGACCCAGGCAGCCAGCTGCGGCAGGTGGCACCTCAGGGTGACATTTTCCCCCATTGATACCCCCTGGCTGGGGTGTCGGGACAGGGAGGGTCGGGGCACTAGGACAGGGGACAGCAGTCAGCCTTCTCCCTGCACACCCTCCTCTGCCCCTCTGATGGCACCCTGCCCATTCTCCTCTTTGCTGGCCCCATTCTCCCCCTGTTCCCCATACTCACGATCTTGTGCCCTGCTCGCTGCCACCAGCCACCAACCTGCAAGGGACAAAGTCCTGGTCCCACAGAGGGCCACCAACGCCCTTGGCACCACATCCCCATTGTCACTCACCCAGGATGACGGCCAGCACCATTGGTGCCATGAGGCAGGAACAGCTATGGTACAGCGAGACTGCAGTGGGATCAGGGAGTGGGGTTGAGTTGCTGTCAGTTCCCCTTTTGGGATTGGATGATGTGACATCACCTCCTGATGTGGCAATCACTGCCAAAACGGGAAGTGGCACTGCTGTGTCCCCAGCAGTGTGGCTCACATGGAGCTGGGCAAACAGTCCCTGCTGGTTTGTCCTTTGCAGTTTGTCATGTCTTGGGTGTCACGCACTGTCCCAAAAGTTCTGCCTGCACATGGCCCTGCACTTTGTCCCCCTGGGATGCCAAACACAGCACATGGCTCCAATGGTGTGTCCCACATGGGATGTCACATGCAGTCCCCAACACGTCCAGCCAGCTGTCACCACACACTTTGGGTACCACACTATGTTCCCACTGTGCTTTCTTCTGCCATCCCCACTGTGGACAGCAGCAGGGACCTTGGGGACACAGTGACAACACAGAGACTTGGGGCACACTATGAGGACACACACGTGTATGGGGCACACATGTGGTGCTGAAATTGGTCACATTCTATGGACACATGTGTGCAGTGATGGCACGCGTGTAGTGCCAACATGGAACTGCATGCTAAGGGCACAGATGTGCACTGTTGTGTGCACGTTTTGGTGTACATTTAAAATGTCACACATTAAGGCTATGAGATAGGGTTAGGTCAGTAGGGCTAGGGTTAGAGATAGAGGTTAGGGTTAGGGTTAATGTCTGAGGGTTAGGGATAGAGTTAGAGTTAGGGTGACATTTACAGTGAGCATTAAGGTTAGATCATGAGGGTTAGAGTGAGTATTAAGGTGAGGGTTCGGGTTAGGGATAGGGTTAGGATTAGGGAACATGCTGAATTAGGGTTAGGTTCAGGGTAAGGGAAGGGTGAGTGTAGGGTTAGGGTTAGGGTTAGGGTTAGGGTTAGGGTTAGGGTAGGATTAGTTTTAGGGTAGGGATAGGGTTGGAGAAGGGTTAGGGTTACGAGTAGGGTTAGGGTAGGGTTAGAATCGTGTAGGATTGTGGTAGTGTTAGGGTTAGGGTTAGTGTTACTGTCAGGGTAGGATTATGTTTAGTGTTAGGGTTGGGGTTATGGTTACGGTTAATGTTAGGGTTAGGGTTGTGGTAGGGTCAGGGTTAATGTTAGGCTTCGGCTTAGTGTTAATGTAAGGGCAGGGCTAAGTTTAGGGTTAGGGTTATGGTTAGGGTTACAGTTACGGTTATGATTACAGTTAGTGTTTGGTTTAGGTTTAGGGTTAGAGTTTGTGTTACTGTAGAGGTAGGGGTTGGTTTAGCCTTCGGATTAGTTTTAGGTTTAGGGTTATGCTTATGGTTAGTGTTAGATTTCGGGTTAGGTTTAGGTTTAGGATTACAGTAATGGTAGGGTTAGGTTTAGGCTTATTCTTAGGCTTAGGCTTAGGCTTAGGTTTATGCTTGGGGTTATGGTTATGGTTATGATTAGTATTAGGGTTAGAGTTAGGGTTATGGGTTGGGGTAGGGCTATGGTTGTGGTAGGGTTAGGATTAGGTTTAGGGTTAGGGTTAGGGTTACGGTTAGGGTTAGAGTCAGGTTTAGTCTTAAGGTTAGAGTTAGTGTTACTGTAAAGGTAGGTTTAGGTTTAGTCTTAGAGTTAGTGTTCGGGTTAGAGTTAGTGTTATGGGTTGGGGTAGGGCTATGGTTGTGGTAGGGTTAGGATTAGGGTTAGGGTTAGGGTTAGGGTTAGGGTTAGGGTTAGGGTTAGGGTTAGGGTTAGGGTTAGGGTTAGGGTTAGGGTTAGGGTTACAGTTAGTGTCAGGGTTAGCCTTAAGGTTAGAGTTAGTGTTACCGTAAAGGTAGGTTTAGGTTTAGGCTTAGAATTAGTGTTAGGATAAGGGTTATGGTTATGGTTACATTTAGCATTAGGGTTGGATTTAGGTTTAGAGTTAGTGTGAAGGTGGGGTTAGGTTTAGGCTTAGGATTAGTGTTACAATAAGGGTTATGGTTATGGTTAGGGTTAGCATTAGTATTAGAGTAGGGTTTGAATTAGAGTAGGGTTATGGTTTGGTCATGGGTTAGGGTTAGGGTTACGTTTGGGTTAGGGTTAGGGTTAAGCTTATGACACCAAGTTGGCTGATAGAGTTGATCTGCCTGAGGGTAGCGAGGCCCTACAGATGGATCTGGACAGGCTGGATAACTGGGCTGAAGCCAAGGGGATGAGGTTCAACAAGGCCAAAAGCCGGGTCCTGCACTTTGGTCACAACAACCCCAGGCAACGCTACAGGCTTGGGGCGGAGTGGCTGGAAGACTGCCTTGAGGAAATGGACCTGGGGGTGTTGATTGGTGGTCTGCTGAACACAACCAGCAGTGTGCCCAGGTGGCCAAGAAGGCCAATGGCATCCTGGCTTGCAACAGAAACGGTGTTGGCAGCAGGAACAGGGAAGTGATTGTCCCCCTGTACTCAGCTCTGGTGAGGCCACACCTCGAGTACTGTGTCCAGTTTTGGGCCCCTCGCTGCAAGAAAGACATTGAGGCCTTGGAGCATGTTCCAAGAAGGGCAACAAAACTGGAGAGGGGTCTGGAGAACAGGCCTGATGAGGAGCGGCTGAGGGAGCTGGGAGTGTTCAGTCTGGAGAAGAGGAGGCTCAGGGCAGACCTTATTGCTCTCTATAACTACCTGAAGGGAGGTTGTAGTGAGGTGGGTGTCAGCCTCTTCTCTCATGTAACTGGTGACAGAACTAGAGGGAATGGCTTCAAGCTGCGCCAGGGGAGATTTAGGCTGGACATTAGGAAATAGTCCTTCTCTGAAAGAGGGGTCAGGCAGTGGAATGGGCTGCCCACAGAGGTTGTGGAGTCATTGACTCTGGAGGTGTTCAAAGAACGTTTGGATTTTGTGTTGAGGGACGTGGTTTAGTGAGTGCTAGTGGTGATCGGTGGATGGTTGGACTGGATGATCTCGAAGGTCTTTTCCAACCTTGGTGATTCTGTGATTCTGTGATTCTGTTACTGTAGAGGTAGGGTTAGGTTTAGCCTAAGGATTGGTGTTAAGGTGAGGGTTATGGTTATGGTTAATGTTAGGTTTAGCCTTAGGATTAGTGTTAGGGTTAGGGCTATGGGTTGGGGTAGGGCTATGGTTGTGGTAGTGTTAGGCTTAGGGTTACGGCTATGGTTATGGTTAGTGTAAGGGTTAGAGTTATGCGTTAGATTCAGAGTTACAATAAGGGTAGGTTCAGGTTTAGGCTTAGGATTAGTGATGGGGTTAGGGTTATGTTTATAATTATGATTATGTTTACGATTAGTGTTAGCTTTGGGTTTAGGTTTAGAGTTAGTGTTTCTGTAAAGGTAGGGTTAGGTTTAGGCTTAGGATTAGTGTTAGGGTAAGGGTTATAGTTAGGCTAAGCGTTAGTATTAGGGTAGGGTTTTAGAGTTAGAGTAGGGTTAGGGTTTGATTTTGGGTTAGGTTTAAGGTTATTAAGGTTATTATTGAAGGCTAGGCTTCAGTGTCAGATTAGTGTGTTTAGTGTTAGGTTTAGGATAGGCTTAGGATTAGTGTTAGGGTTAGGGCTAGGTGTGGTGTTCATGTACGAGTTAGGGTTAGGTTTACGGTTAGTATAAGAGTAGGGTTACTGTTAGGGTTAGGGTTAGGGTAGGGTTAGGGTTGGGGTTAGGATGGTGTTAGCTTTATTTAGGGTTACAGTTAGGGTTAGAATTAGGTTTAGGTTTAGTGTTCGGTCATCAGTGTTCAGGTTAGGGATCATTAAAGACCCATGGATGTGGTCAGTGAGGTCACATGGATGTGATCAGTGTTGTCAGTGCAGAACCATGAGTGTGACTTACTGTTGTCCCCAAAGTCCAGTAGTGTTAGGGTCAATGCAGACCAGTGGATCTGACCCAACATTGCTTTATCCCCAGTGATGCCAATTCCTTCAGTGTCCCCCATGTCTGCAATGCCCTCAATATCCAACAATGCCTCCAGTGTCCCCTTTATCCCCAGTACCCTCAGTGCTCCCAGTGCCGCCAGCACTTCATGGAAATCCTTCAGCACTCAGACTCTCTCTCCATGGAAGGCAGCCGTTCCCACATCAGAGGACATTTGGAGCCTCAAAGCAGAGTCCCAATATCCCACAGACTTCAGGAGCTGCCCTGTACCCTTTAGGGCTGATCATGGGTGCCATAACAAGGCTGAAATGCTAATTAAAACGACTTCAGTAGCCATGTATTCGTCTGTTAGCTCCTGACACAGGTCTCAGTCGTGTTGCACTAGGAGGGCTGGCAGTGTGGGAGCAGGACAGTCCTCTGTGGAGGGAATCCAAAAACATTCTCCTTTTGGGTGTATGTGAAGACATTGGGAAAAGTGTCAGTGAGGGGAAGAAGCTTGGTTCATTCTGCCACTGCTGCGATAACCATCCAATGTAGCTGAGCCCTTTGTGCCACCGCTGGGCTTTGCCATTCAGAAGTGATCACCTCCTGGCTCTGTTCAGCTCAGCAGACTCGGCTCTCTCAGGCTTTTCTGTCTCCCACATCAGAAGAACTCTGATTTCCAGACTCACAACTCACTGGTTGCAAAAAGGGTTTAACTTCTCACTTTCCAAAGGCTTCTACAGAATTCTGACTTCAAAGTTCCTTACAACAGAATATATCTATCCAATAACTTATAGAAAGTCCATAACTTCATTCCCTGAGATCCCCCACTAAATGCTCCTCTTCCTCTTTGCTTTGTGGCTTGCACTACAGCTGCTGCCAGGAAGCATGACTGCATTTTACTGCTCTTCTGTTTCTCTTGTTATTTATATTCCTCTTCTGCTTCCTCCCCACTGTTGCTCACTTTGTAGGCAATCTCTGCCAGTTGTCATAGAGGCGTGAAACCCCATCAGCTTTCTGCAGCTTCTTTTGGATATCAGAGGCCAACAGTCCAATGAATAGCATGTGAAACATTTTATTTCTCTTCCTGTCCAGCATCCAAACCAGCCCAGTTCAGGTGAGCTCTTTGTCACACGTCTGTGTGGTGTCAGTGTGTCCCCAAAGATCCCTCCTGCTGTCGCCAGTGGGGATGGCAGGGAAAAGCACAGTGGAAACACAATGTGGCACCCAAAGTGTGTGGTGAAAGATGGCTGGTCGTGCTGGGGACTGCATGTGACATCCCATGTGGGACACCACATAGGAGCCACGTGTGCTGTGTTTGGCATCCCCTTGGAGGACACCACGCACTGGCAGCGCTTTGCAGGCAGCGTGTGACAACTGAGAGGTGACAGCCTGTGTGGGACACCCCACCAGGGACTGCAATTGCAGCTGCATGCATGGCAGCCTATGGCAGATCCCCAAAGACACCACGCCTTGAGGAAAATTACAACATCAGGAGGTGAAATCATGTCACTTCTTGTCCCCATGAGAAACTGAAATGCAGCTCTCCGGCCACTCCCTGTCTCCACTGCAGTCTCGCTGTCTCCAAGCTGCTCCTGCCTCATGGCACCAATGGCTCTGGCCCTCATCCTTGGTGAGTGACAATGGGGATGTGGTACCACAGGGGTTGGTGGCCCTGTGTGGGACCAAGACCGTGTCCCTTGCAGGTTGGTGGCTGGTGGCAGCGAGCAGGGCACAGCATCGTGAGTATGGGGATGGGGGGAATGGGGAGAGAGGGAGGGGAGTGTGGTCAGGGTGCCATCAGAGGGGCAGAGGAGGGTGTGCAGGAACAAGGCTGACTGCTGTCCCCTGTCCTAGTGCCCCGACCCTCCCTGTCGCTGCATCCCAGCCAGGGGGTGTCCCTGGGGAACAATGTCACACTAAGGTGCCACCTCCCCCAGCCAGCTGCCTGGGTCCAGCTCTATAGGGAAAGACCTTGGAGATTCGTAAAGCACATGGACATGGTACAGGACATGGCTGAGTTCCCCTTGGTTAGTGTAAAGAAAGAAGATGCAGTGAAATATCTGTGTCAGTACCGGGTGTTGGAGCCACCAGGGACATCGGAGAAGAGTGAACCCGTGGAGCTGGTGGTGACAGGTGAGGGCACTGGGGACAGTGGTTGGCCCTGAGCTTTCCCCACAGGGCCGTGTCCCATTGCTGTCTCCCCTTTCAATACAGATCCCAAATTGCCCCCACCCAGTATTTCCGTGAGCTCTGGGAGAAACGTGGGGACAGGAACCAATGTCACCATCTGGTGCAGCAACCAGCAGAACAGGGGCACCATCTTCCTGCACAAGGATTAGCACTCAGACCCTACCCAGCGCCAGAACCCTGATGCTGGGGGTGTGGCCACCTTCACCATCTTTAGGGTGACACAAGCTGACTCTGGCACCTATAGGTGCTCCTGCCGCATTGGAGGCTTCTACCTTCTTTCCTCACCCCTTGGGGACAGTGTGACTCTCAAGGTGACACCAGCACCTGAACCCCCAGGTAGGTCTGAGGCCCTATTTCAATGTCCTTCGTGTCACTCATTTCTGGCAGTTTCTCTGCATCCTGTCATCATTGAGGTGGTGGCCAGGGATGAGGACATGCACACTGCTGGACCCCACAGGTGCTGAGAGGAGGTCCCATGGGAACCTGGTGGTGGCAGTGGTGAGGGGCTGCGCTGCTGCCCTTGTCTTTGGCCTGGGCCTTTTCTTTGTCCTGGATGCCCGCAGCCTCTGGATACGAAGAGATGACAGCTGTGGTGGGGAAGACAGCTGAATCACTTTGGCACTCAGTAGAACACCTTTAGATGCCCCCAGCTATGTTCTGCTTCCTCTTTGATAGATACGTACGCTCCAATCTCCCTTACATACCACTCAGTGCCATACACATCCTTTCAGCTGTGTCCTTCCTCATATTCCATCCCGTATAGGTGGATAAATCCCCTTCACTTTCCCCTGCCTTCACTTCTGTGCACTACTGATCCCTCTCGTGCTCTCCGGTGCCCTCCATATCCCCCATTCCACTCTCCTTCTCATTTTGATACAGATGCCTCTTCCCCAGGAAGGCCGAGTCCATCCAGTTCCAGGACAATAACTGAGACAGGGAAACCCTAACCCCAACCTGCCCCTTGGGAACACCCATACCCTACCTGGAACCCCAAGCACTGTCCATGTGGATCCTAAGTGACTTCCAGTTTCTTATGGCTTACTCAGTCTTCATGTGCATCCCCAAATCCAGCCCACGGGATACTCAAAGTGTGGATCACAGGAATTCCAGGTGCAATCCCCCAGCCACTCTGGTGCTCTTCCAGCCCTACACACACCCAGATCCTTTAGGAACCCCCAGCATTGAGAATATAGCACCTGCGTAGACCGCAGCCAGCACAAAGCCCCAGGGAATCCCCAAACCTCCTTCACAGCACCCAGATGCCACGGGCATCCCCAAGCCATAGGAACCCACCAATGACATGCATAGTTACCCCCAGTATCTCACCTATTGAGTCCCCAGATCTGCATCTCCCCAGACCCCGTAGTCCTTAACACCCCGCAGAACTCATGGGCACACTCAAACCATAAGGAAACACCCCAAAAACACGATTGGATCTCTGAAACAAAGCAATTCCAGGCTCCCAAGTCCACCTGCCCTGTTACCCAATCTTAGCCACCAGAATTCCAAATGCCTCCAGTCTAACATCCCCATATATTTACCAGTCTACCCCATACACTTCACAATGACACCACATACCTAAATGCTCACTTCTAACCCCACAATCTCTTCATGTACTCCTCGAGTCTCTTAACATCCAGTGGGACTGCAAGTCCTTCCCAAGTAGAAGCATTGGTCAGAGAGAGGCGGGCAGTTGTGTTCAGCATCACTTATTTAATAAGCATATAAATGTTATTACCATTACAATACTGCTATTTCTCTCTTCCTTTTTAGTCTGAGTAAACAGTTTTGGTCTAAAACAATGAGCTTTGTCTTTCTTTGTCTGATTCTCTTGGCAAACCACAAAGAGTAAGGTCAATGCTTGAAGGGCTGTATGTTGCTGAGCAGCTGTCAGGCGACAGCATCACAATCCTTGTGGTGGCCAACGTGGGGCCCGAAGGGTGCAGATCCCGACAGCTGTGAGCAGAGCGTGTTCCAACACAACTGCTCTCAGCGGTACAGCAGCCTCAGAGCTGCTGCTCACAGAGCTCAGCTGTTCCTTCACTCGGTGCCATCCATCACAGCTCTCAGGGCTGTTCCCTTCACTGCGCTGGCGCTGCTTCTCCCCTCTGAGGGCTGCCCTGCAATTCTGGATGCTTCTGCCCGTTTGTCTGCAGCGTGTGCTCGTGTGACAGCGGCCATGGATGCAATGTGCTCCTTGTGCTCAGCAGTGCCATCACTCTGCCACTGCAGGACCCTCACCACAGGAACTCCTCACACGGGCACTCTCTGCTCCACAGAATTACAATCCAACAACAAAACACATTTGCTGACATTTTCTCTGTGCTTGCTACCTCTCCAACACTTGCCATAACAAGGCTCTTGCCAGAACAACAGAGGCTGCAAAGCACCAGATGCTGTGAGATAACCGCACAGCCTTTGTGTGTCCACCAATGGCACTGCTTCACCGCAAGAACATTTCTGGCACAAACACATTTCTGACAAACGTTGTCATTGTGAACTCACTTCTTCACAACCTTGTGATGCTGCAGCTGCCAACCAGCAGGCAGGAAGGGATGCCCAGAGAAGCTGCATTTTGTGCTGTCTCCTTTTTGCCTGTTGGAGACTTCAGCCATTGGATGAGCACTCTCATCCCCCCTTCTTCTCCAGCACTGCATCTCCTCTCAATGGACCATGATTGTTTTTCTCCCTCCATCTCCCTCTACTACATTCTTTCAGTTCAACTCTACATTTTCTCTCTTTTCTTTTTTCTCCCTCTTCCTCATTATCCTCCATCTTTTACTCTTCTGCTGCAGCCTAAACGTGGATTTCGCTGTAACAAGCAAATCAGGCATTAACACCAGTGTCCAATTATCCTTTATCCGTATCGCTCCATAATTGTTACTTGGAATTCCCCTAATTTTCTTGCAGAGCAGTTGATTGGTTGCTGATGGACAGTTCAATAAATGGTCTTCTGTTGCTCCTCTGAGTCACTGTCTGACTCTGTTGCCCTGGAGACCCCAGGAAAGCACGGACTGCACTCTTGGAGAACTGTGCAGAGAGTCTGGCATCCCTTGGGGGACAGCATGCCAGGGAACAGACTCACAGCCCTTTGGGGACAGTGTGTGACACCCCAGTGTTGACAGCATGTGTGGGGCACCTCAACAGGCTCAGAGTGCAGTGAACACCTGTCCACTTGTCCCAACACAGATGTGCACCACAGATGTGCCAAATCAGGAGGTTACATCACATCATCCTGCACCCCGGTGGAAACTAAAAGCAGCTCTCCGGCCACTTTCTTTCTCGGCTGCAGTCTTGCTGTCCCCAATCTGCTCCTGCCTCATGGCACCAATGGCGCTGGCCCTCACCCTGGGTCAGTCAGTGGATCCCACATCCCAGTTCACACCTTGGAGCGCACAGAAAACATCACTATGGAGACCCACATCCTTCCCATGAGGCCCATAAATGACCCCAGCCCTGGACTCATACCGTGACATTTATGTGCACCACCTGTATCCACCCCATGCAAATGCAAAATCTGCAATTTGAGGACCCCTCAGCCCACAAACCTTAGTCCCCAGACCCACTGAAGACCTCCAAGTCTTAACTGTCCCCCCCTCCCATATAGGCACTCACAATTCGAGTAGAGGGGCTCTAAATGCACTCACAGGGAAGCCCAATGTCTTGTGGGGACCCCAAAACAACGCTTCTGTGTTCCCCAAGTCTCCAAACACCTCAGGACCATATGGGGACCCCAAAACCCTGGCTGGACTTACAAACATCCCCCATGCTGACTCCAAATCTAAGACCCCCCCCAGAACTCCAGCCTCACCCTCATAGTTACATCCACCTCATACCTACACCAGAGGCACAAACTCAGCCCACCCATCTTGGGAACCGCTATGGTAGCATCCCACTCTCCACCTCTATCTCCAGGTGCCCCCAAGGACAGCGAGGATCTGACTTATGTCCAGATGCCAGCTGCCATCCCGTGCTCCCAGACTCCCAGTTCCTCCACAGTACCCCAACCCACCGTTACCTACACCACAGTGAGCACTGAATTACCGTGTTGATGGGCCTCCACAGGTGTCTCATTTTTGGGGTATGTGGAAGGGGACGGACCTTAAATTCCCTGCTTGGAACTCCCTCGTGTCCTCTTCTAACCACAGACATAATTCTCTCCCCAAATCTAATGGTTCCGATTTACCACTGGGGCACCCAAATGCTTCCCACTCACACCAAATCCCTCAGTGCTCATCTCTTACTTCAAGGTACTTCTTCATCCTTGCAAATATTTTAACACACTTTGAAACCTCCAGATCCTCTTCAATTCAATCCAAAACACCACCACTATTCCTCTGAGACACCCTCATCTGTCCTAATCTACCCCTCTTCAGAAGATACCAAAAATGACCATTCCTTCCACTTCCATCTCCTACAGATGTCCGATACATCCCCTAAAGATCCCTCCAAAATCCCCTGCCTCCCATTCTGTCCTGCAGTTATCATTGGTCTTTGCCTGGTGAGTACAGACACAGGGAGCACAAGTGAAGGGCACACATGAGCAGCAATGTGTCCAGCTGTTGGTGCACACACACGGCATCACACAGACACACACAGAGGCACAGAGTTCAGCGTGTCCCACACGTGTGTTTGGACACCTCTTGTGCACGTGGGATGGTGCACACACGTTTAATGCACAGCCACGAGTTCACGTGCACAGGTACATGGATGTAATTCACAGGTGATGGTGAGCACACAGAGCACACTGGCACTGTGCACACTTGATGTGTGCACACAACATCCACGTCTTTGTGTCCACAGATGGGGGCATCAGCGGGGTCCCCCAGTGACCACCTCGGCGTAGATAATGGGGGGTTGAGTGGTGGTAGAAGAGCCGGGGGTGTGGGTGCTGGGGGTCAGTACTTGCAGCTCGGTGTAGGTCAGAGCCTGGCTGTCAGCGGGGGACACCTGGGGACACAGGGACAGCAGTGTGAGCATGGGATCCCAACATGCCTGAGGGGATGGTGGCATTGTGTAATGTGTGGGGGCTGTGCGAGAGGGGTTGTTGGGAGTCTGGGGTGGTGTAGATTTTGGGAAGCTGTGGGTGTGACATTGGGGTTCCCTGTGGGTGGTGTTTGGGTGTCCTGCTATGTTTTGGGGCTGCCCATGGAGTCTGAGGGTGTGGTTAAGGCTTGGAGCATGCCAGGGGGCGTCAGTTTGGGATTTGGGGCATCCCCTTGGTGGAGATTTGGAGGTCCCCATGGGCTGGATTTGAGGGTGCACACAATGTCATGGGAAGCCATAAAATGTGGGGGGTTCTTTGCAGACTTCATGGGCAGGGTTTGGGTTTCCATGTGAGGGGCAGGGGCAATGGGGTAGGTTGGGGTAAGGTGTCCCCTGACCCAGACACTGACCTGGAATTGCACGGCCTCAGGGTTTCTGGGGGTGGCACCTGAGTCATAAATTAGAAGGGAGAGGAGGGATGTTATGGGGTCACCAATCAACACTCGTGGGGATCTGTAGGGGCTCTATGGGGGTCAAAGCCATTTAATCCTTTCCCCACCAGGGTACTCATCTCTCTGTATTCGCCTTCTCTGGGCAGCAAGGAGGAACGAGACTATGAGGATGAGGATGATGAGAATCACAGCAGCACAACTCCCTGCCACCGCTGCCACCGGGTTCAAGATGGGACCCCTATTGTCACCTGTGGGGTCAAAGTGTTTCAGCTGTCCCTGTACCCAGTCCCTTTCTCAATGGAGGTGGGATGCAGAGACAGGGTCAACCACAGCTGAGAAGTGGAGCACGGAATGAGGGGCTCAAACCTACCTGGATGTGCAGATCTGGCAATCACTTCCAGGGTCACATTATCTCCGAGGCATGAGGACAGATGGTAAAAGCCCCCAGCGTGGTAGGAGCACCTATAGGTGCCAGAATCAGCTACGGTCACCCCAAAGAGGGTGAAGGTGGCTGTGCCCTGATCGTTGGGTTTTTGTTGCTGGAGAGGGGCTGAGTGCCCATCCTTGTGCAGGAAGATGGTGCCCCCATAGTTCTTGTTGTCGCACTGGATGGTGACATTGGTCCCCGTCTCCACACGTTCCTTGGGGATCAGGGAAATGCTGGGTGGGGGATACTTAGGATCTGAGTGCAGAGAGGAGACAGGGATGGAACACAGCTCTGTGGCAACAGCCCAGGGCCATCTCCTTCCCCAGTGCCCTCACCTGTCAGCACCAGCTCCACAGGGTCACTCTTCTCCGATGTCCCTGGTGGCTCCAGCACCCGGTACTGGCACTGATATCTCACTGCATCTTCCTTCTTTACACGAACCAAGGGGAATTCAGCCATGTCCTGTACCATGTCCATGTCCATGTGCTTTTCAAATCCCGAATATCCATCCTTGTAGAGCTGAACTCGTGCAGCCGGCTGGGGGAGGTGGCACCGCAGGGTGACAGTGTCCCCTAAGGACACCCCGTGGCTGGGGTGCAGCGACAGGGAGGGCTGGGGCACTAGGACAGGGGACAGCAGTCAGCCTTCTCCCTGCACACCGTCCTCTGCCCCTCTCATTGTCCTCTGACCACACTCCCCTCCCTCTTTTCCCATTCTCCCCTTGTCCCCATACTTACGTTTCTGTGCCCTGCTCGCTGCCACCAGCCACCAACCTGCAAGGGACACGGTCCTGGTCTCACACAGGGCCACCAACCCCCATGGCACCACATCCCCATTGCCACTCACCCAGGATGAGGGCCAGTGCCGTTGGTGCCATGAGGCAGGAGCAGCTTGGGGACCGTAAGACTGCAGCAGAGACGGGGAGTGGCCGGAGAGTTACTTTCAGTTTCCCACTGGGCACAGGATGATATAATGTCACCTCCTGATGTGGCAATGTGAGCCCTTAGTGGTAGTGACGCTGTGGTGTCCTTTTGTAGTGGGACAAGTGGAGAAGTGTTCACTGCACACTGTGCCTGTTGAGGTGCCCCACACACACTGTCAACACTGGGGTGTTACATACTGTCCCCAAAGGGTGTGTGTCCTGTCATGCTGTCTCTAAAGGGACGCCAGATTCTCTGCACAGTGCCCCAATAGGGCAGTCTGTGCTTTCCTGGAGTCTCCAGGGCAGCAGAGTCAGACGGTGACTCAGAGGAGCAACAGAAGACCATTTATTGAACTTTCCAGCAGCAACCAATCAGCTGCCCTGCAACAAAATTAGGGGACTTCCTAGTAACAATTCTTGAGGGATACGGATCAAGGATCCTTGGACACTGGTGTTATTGCCTGATCTGCTACTTCCAGGGAAATGTAGGTTATGGCTGCTGCCCAAGAAGAGTAAAAGATGACTGGGAGGAAAGTGAGGAAGAGAGAGAGAAAGAAAGGAGAGAAAATGGAGAGTAGGACAGAAAGAGTGTAAGAGAGAGAGATGGAGAAAAGCAATCATGGTCTATTTTGAGGAGTTGCAGTGCCGGAGCACTAGAGGGAATGAGAGTGCTCATCCAATGGCTGAAGTCTCCAACTGGCAAAAAGGAGACAGCACAAAATGCAGCTTCTCTGGGCATCCCTTTCTGTCTGTTGATTGGCAGCTGCAGCATAGCAAGGTTGCAAAGAAGTGAGTTCACAATGACAGGTTTGTCAGAAATGTGTTTGTGCCAGAAATGTTCTTGCGGTGAAGCAGTGCCATTGGTGGACACACAAAGGCTGTGCGGTTATCTCACAGCATCTGGTGCTTTGCAGCCTCTGTTGTTATGGCAAGAGCCTTGTCTTGCAAGTGTTGGAGAGGTAGCAAGCACACCAAAAAAATGTCAGCAAATGTGTTTTGTAGTTCGATTGTAATTCTGTGGAGCAGAGAGTGCCCGTGTGAGGAGTTCCCGCGGTGAGGGTCCTGCAGTGGCAGAGTGATGGCACTGCTGAGCACAAGGAGCACATTGCATCCATGGCCGCTGTCACACGAGCACACGCTGCAGGCAAATGGGCAGAAGCATCCAGAATTGCAGGGCAGCCCTCAGAGGGGAGAAGCAGCGCCAGCGCAGTGAAGGGAACAGCCCTGAGAGCTGTGATGGATGGCACCGAGTGAAGGAACAGCTGAGCTCTGTGAGCAGCAGCTCTGAGGCTGCTGTACCGCTGAGAGCAGTTGTGTTGGAACACGCTCTGCTCACAGCTGTCGGGATCTGCACCCTTCGGGCCCCAAGTTGGCCACCACAAGGGCTGAGGTGCTGTCGTTCGAGAGCTGCTCAGCACCACACAGCCCTTCAAGCATTGACCTTTCTCTTTGTGGTTTGCCAAGAGAATCAGACAAAGAAAGACAAAACTCATTGGTTGAGACAAATACTGTTTACTCAGACTAAAAAAGAAGAGAGAAATAACAGTAATGATAATAAAAATTATACGCTTACTAAAACAGTGATGCTCAGCACAATTGCCCATCACTCTCTGACCAATGCTCCAACTTGGGAAGGAGTTGCATTCCCAGTGGGTGTTGAGAGATCTGAGGAGTACAAGGAAGGATTGTGGTATTAGAAGTGAGCATTTAGGTATTTGGTGTCATTGTGAAGTGTATGGGGTACACTGATAAATATATGGGGTTGTTAGACTGGAGGCATTTGGAATTCTGGTGGCTAAGATTGGGTAACAGGGGCCTGATCTTGGGAGCCTGGAATTGCTTAGTTTCAGAGATCCAATCGTGTTTCTGAGCTGTTTCCTTATGGTTTGAGGGTGCGCATGAGTTCTGAGGGGTGTTAAGGAGTAGGGCGTCTGGGGAGACCTAGATCTGGGGACTCAATAGGTGAGATACTGGGGGTAACTATGCATGTCATTTGTGGGTTCCACTATGGCTTGGGGATGCCCGTGGCATCTGGGTGCTGTGAAGGAGGTTTGGGGATTCCCTGGGGCTTTGTGCTGGCTGCGGACTACGCAGGTGTTATATTCTCAATTCCAGGGGATTCTAAAGGATCTGGGTGTGTGTAGGGCTGGAATAGCACCAGAGTGGCTGGGGGATTGCACCTGGAATTCCTGTGATCTATATTTTGAGTATCCCATGGGCTGGATTTGGGGATGCACATAAAGACAGAGTAAGCCATAAGAAGCTGGAAGTCACTTGGGATCCACTTGGACAGTGCTTGGGGTTCCAGGTAGGGTATGGGTGTTCCCAAGGGACAGGTTCGGTTTAGGGTTTCCCTGACTCAGATTTTGTTCTGGAACTGAATGGACTCAGCCCTCTTGGGGGTGAGGCACCTGGATCGGAATTGGGATGGGACTGGAATGGGGGTTATGGAGAACCCCAAAGAGCACGAGAGGGATCAATAGTGCACAGAAGTGGAGGCTGGGGAAAGTGAAGGGGATTGATCCATGTGTACGGGATGGAAGATGAGGAAGGACACAGCTGGGGGAAGGTGTAGAGATTGAAAGGTCTGGGAGAGAGATTGGAGGGTATATACACTATCAGAGAGGAAGCGGAACATAATTGGGTGTGATCTAAAGGTGCTTTTTTGAGTGCCAAAGTGATTCAGCTGTCTTCCCCACCAGGGCTGTCATCTCTTCGTATCCAGAGGCTGCGGTTATTGAGGACAAAGTAGAGGCCCAGGCCAAAGACAAGGGCAGCAGCACAGCCCCTCACCACTGCCACCACCAGGTTCCCATGGGACCTCCTCACATCACCTGTGGGGTCCAGCAGTGTGCATGTCCCCATCCCCGGACATCACCTCCATGGGGATGGGATGCAGAGACACTGCCAGAAATGAGTAACATCAGGGACACCAAAATGAGGTGCTCAAACCTACCTGGATGTGCAGATCTGGCAATCACTTCCAGGGTCACATTATCTCCGAGACATGAGGACAGACGGTAAAAACTCCCAGATGGCAGAAGTCTCCAACTGGCAAAAAGGAGACAGCACAAAATGCAGCTTCTCTGGGCATCCCTTTCTGTCAGCTGGTTGGCAGCTGCAGCATCGCAAGGTTGTAAAGAACTGAGTTCACACTGACAGGTTTGTCAGAAATGTGTCTGTGCCAGAAATGTTCTTGCGGTGAAGCAGTGCCATTGGTGGACACACAAAGGCTGTGCAGTTATCTCACAGCATCTGGTGCTTTGCAGCCTCTGTTGTTCTGGCAAGAGCCTTGTTATGGCAAGTGTTGGAGAGGTAGCAAGCACAGAGAAAATGTCAGCAAATGTGTTTTGTTGTTGGATTGTAATTCTGTGGAGCAGAGAGTGCCCGTGTGAGGAGTTCCCGCGGTGAGGGTCCTGCAGTGGCAGAGTGATGGCACTGCTGAGCACAAGGAGCACATTGCATCCATGGCCGCTGTCACACGAGCACACGCTGCAGACAAACGGGCAGAAGCATCCAGAAGCCCAGGGGAGGGGTAGAAGATAGAAGTGCAGAACTCACAGGTGATGATATCTGTTTACTAAGACTGAAGAGAGCTATCACAGTGAGTGATATCATGATGACAATGGCATATATTTTCAAAGTGATGCACAGTGCAGTGCCTCCAAACCCTCCTGATGCTGAGACCAGGATAGAAGAGCAGTGGGGAGACACTGGGTGGGATCTCCAGGGGATTGAAGTGGAGTTTGATGAATCATGTTTTGAGGTTAGTGAGCAATCAGTGTGATTGTGGGGTGGATTGTGAAGGACTTGGGTGTCCACTAGGAATGGTGTTTGTTTTTTGGGTGGATTAAGGAGTACTTCAGATCTGAAGGGATGTTATGGGATTTGTGGGGGATCAAGAAGGATTTATGGGTTAGAGTGGAAAATTCGGGGATTTGGTTGGTCTGGGAATGAGATGAGGTGCATAGGTGAGGATTTGGGGATGTCATATTTCTCAGGATTTGGGGATGAAAGCGTGGGATCACACTATCGTGGATCTGCAACTGGGGAACTTGGGTTTTGTCCCTTTCAGAGCTCCTTAACAATGAGGCACCGCGGGTGTGGGGGCATCAGGAGGGGTCCCTCAGTATCCACGTGGGTGTGGATAATGGGGGGCTGAGGGGTGGCAGCTGCACTGGGTGGCTGGGGACCAGGGGTCACAGCATGAATCTCGGCGTAGCTCAGACGCTCACTGTCACTGGGGGGCACCTGGAGACACAGGGGAACAGCGGGGTGTCACCATGGGGGTCCACAACAGGCTTTGGAGGGGGATTGCTGGTGTTGGTATTTGGGAGTGGTGTTCAAGAGGGTGGGTGTGGAGTTGTGCTGTCCTTCTCTTAGAGGATCCCAAGGGGGATGTTTGGAGGTCCTGCTGTGGTTTGGGTGTGCTCAAAGGGTCTGAGAATATTCAGGGATTGTGGGACCACAGGGGATTCAATTTGTCATCCCTGTGGGTTATACATTGGGGTTCCATATCTGCTGCTTTTGAGGGTTCCTTTAATCGGTTTGTGAGAGCTTTTTGGGGTCTGGGACATGTTTAGAGCCTGGAGAGCTCCAATGAGTGTGAAGGCTGAGATTTGGAGACTGGCTTTACCACAGCATTCAGAATTTGAGTCCCACATGCGCTGGATTTGGGAGATTACATATCAAGTTAGGGTAAGCCACATGGCGTTGGTGGTCCTTTGTGGTAATTCTGAGCAGGGTTTGGTGAGGCCCTAAGGGGAATGCTGGGATTTGTGTCCCCTGACCCAGACACTGTCCTGGATCTGCATAGCTTCTGCATTTGGGGGAGCTCCTGTGTCAGCAACTGGAGAAGGTGGGAGTTACGGGGAGGTCATGAGTCACGCACAAGGAGCCCTGAAGGGAATCTATAGGGGATCAAAGGGCAGGCAAGGGACACCTGGGAGAATCTATATGGGGTAGAAGTGCAGGCAGGAGACACTGGGGGAATCGGTAGGGATGGTAGACATTTAAAAGCTTCCTCACCACAGTTCTAACATCTCTCTGTATCCAGAGGCTGCGGGCATCGATGATGAAGAAAACTGCAAGGCCAAAGATGAGTGCAGCCACAAAGCCTCTCACCAGTGCCAGCACCAGATTGGCACGGGACTGCTCCTCAGCACTTGTGGAGTCCGGGTGTTTGGGTGTCCCTATTGCCAGCCACAACCCCTATTCAGCCCGGATGCAGCAACACAGCGACCCATCCGTGGCAGGGGGTGCACGCAAATGGGGGGCTCAGGCTTACGTGGGGATGCAGGTGTGAGTGTCACCTCCAGAGTCACGTTATTGCCAAGGGGTGAGGACAGAAAGGGGTAAGCCCAGGGGCGGTAGGAGCACCTGTAGGTGCCGCTGTCAGCTGGGGTCACCCCAAAGATGGTGAAGGTGGCTGTGTCCACCACATCGGGGTCCTGGCGTTGGATGGGGGCTGAGCACCCATCCTTGTGCAGGAAGAAGGCGGCCCCATAGTCCTTGTTCCAGCACTGGATGGTGACACTGGTCCCTGTCTCCACACATTCCTCAGGGCTGAGGGAAATGCTGGGTGGGGGGAAACTGTGATCTGCATGAACGGAGGGGACAGCAGTGGGACACGGTCCTGTTGGGTGCAAGCAGAGCCATCTGCTGTCCCCAGTGCCCTCACCTGTCAGCACCAGCTCCACAGGATCACTCTTCTCTGATTCCTCTGCTGACCAAGACACCCAGTACTGACACCGATATGTACCTGCGTGCTCCCGATTTGTGTTCAAGAAGGAGAACTCTGCAGTGTCCTGCTTCTTGTACTTGTAATTGCTGTCTGTCCAATGTCCTTCCTGGTACAGCCAGACCCAGGCAGCCGACCTGGGCAGGTGGCACAGCAGGGTGACATTGTCCCCCAGGGACACCCCCTGGCTGGGGTGCAGCGACAGGGAGGGTCGGGACACTAGGACAGGGGACAGCAGTCAGCCTTCTCCCTGCACACCTTCCCCTCTCATGGCCCCCTGACCACGCTCCCCTCCCTCTCTCCCCATTCTCCCCCTATCCCCATACTCACGATGCTGTGCCCTGCTCGCTGCCACCAGCCACCAACCTGCAAGGGACACGGTCCTGGTCCCACACAGGGCCACCAACCCCCTTGGCTCCTCATCCCATTGTCACTCATCAAGGATGAGGGCCAGCGCCATTGGTGCCATGAAACAGAAGCAGCTTGGGGACAGCAAGACTGCAGTGGGGAAAGGATGTGGCCGAAGAGCTGCTTTCAGATTCCCCCTGAGCACAGGATGATGAGACGTCACCTCCTGATGTGGTTGCACTGTGGTGTCCCTCTGTGGTGGGACAAGTGGAGAGGTGCCCACTGCACACTGTGCCTGTTGAGGTGCCCCACACGCTGTCAACCCTGGGTGATTCCAGACAGCCACCATGGCTTCACCAAGGGCAGATCATGCCTGACCAATGTTATGCCCTTCTAAGATGATGTGAGGGCTTTAGTGGACGGGGGAAGGGCAGTAGATGTCATCTACCTGGACTTCTGCAAGGACTTTGACATGGTCCCTCACCACATCCTTCTCTCTAAATAGGAGGGGTGTGGATTTGAGGGGTGGACTGTTTGATGGATTAGGAATTGTCTGGCAAGGCACAGCCAAAGGGTTGTGATGGGTGGTTCTGTGTCAGGGTGCTGCACTTGGGTGAGGGCAATCCCAGGGATTTATCCAAACTGGGGGAAGATCTCCATGAGAGCAGCCCTGTGGAGAAGGAGTTGGAGGTCCTGGTTGGTGGACGAGAAGCTGGACATGAGCCAGCAGTGTGCATTTGCAGCCCGGAAAGCCAACTGTGTTGTGGGCTGCATTACAAAAGGGAAAGCCAGCAGGGTGAAGGAGGTGACTGTCCCACTCCACTCAGTTCTTGTGAGGCCCCATCTGCAGGACTGTGTCCAGGCCTGGGGCCCCCAGTACGGGAAGAGCATGGAGCTCTTGGAGCAGGTCCAGAGGAGGGTCACTAAGATAATCAGAAGGCTGGAGCACCTCTCCTATGAGGAAAGGGTGAGGGAACTGTGCTTGTTCAGCTTGGAGAAGAGAAGGTTCCAGGGAGACCTCACTGTGGCCTTCCAGAACTTGAAGGGAGCGTACTAACAGGAGGGGCAAAAGCTGCTTATGAGGGTGGATAGTGATAGGACAAGGGGGAATGTTTTAAACAGCGACAGGGGAGGTTTCAGTTAGATATTAGAAGGAAGTTTTTCACGCTGAGGTGGTGACGCACTGGAACAGGTTGCCCAAGGAAGTTCTGTATTTCCTATCCCCTGACCTATTCAAGGCAGGCTGGGTGTAGCTCTGGGTAGCCTGGTCTAGTGGCTGGCAATCCAGCGCATAGCAGGTGGGTTTAAACTCGATGATCATTGTTGTTCTTTTCAGCCCAGGCCATTCTATGATTCTATGATTATGATACCTAGACACTGGTGCTATTGCCTTATCAGTAACTTCCAGGGAAATTTAGGTTATGGCTGCAGCAGAAGAAGAGTAAAAGGTGACTGGGAGGAAAAAGAGGAAGAGAGAGAAAAAGAAAGAAAGGAGAGAAAATGGAGAGAAGCAGAGAAAGAACATTAGAGAGAAAGATGTGGGGGGAGAAAGCAATTGTTGTCCATTTTGAGGAGCTGGAGCTGCAGTGCTGGAGCAGAAGGGGGGATGAGAGTGCTCATCCAATGGCTGAAGTCTCCAACTGGCAAAAAGGAGACAGCACAAAATGCAGCTTCTCTGTGCATCCCTTCCTTTCTGCTAGTTGGCAGCTGCAGCATCACATGGTTGCAAAGAAGTGAGTTCACAATGACAGGTTTGTCAGAAATGTGTTTGTGCCAGAAATGTTCTTGCGGTGAAGCAGTGCCATTGGTGGACACACAAAGGCTGTGCGGTTATCTCACAGCATCTGGTGCTTTGCAGCCTCTGTTGTTATGGCAAGAGCCTTGTTATGGCAAGTGTTGGAGAGGTAGCAAGCACAGAGAAAATGTCAGCAAATGTGTTTTGTTGTTGGATTGTAATTCTGTGGAGCAGAGAGTGCCCGTGTGAGGAGTTCCCGCGGTGAGGGTCCTGCAGTGGCAGAGTGATGGCACTGCTGAGCACAAGGAGCACATTGCATCCATGGCCGCTGTCACACGAGCACACGCTGCAGACAAACGGGCAGAAGCATCCAGAAGCCCAGGGGAGGGGTAGAAGATAGAAGTGCAGAACTCACAGGTGATGATAAGATCTGTTTACTAAGTCTGAAGGAAGGAATCACAGTGAGTGATATCATGATGACAATGGCATATATTTACAAAGTGATGCACAGTGCAGTGCCTCCAAACCCTCCTGATGCTGAGACCAGGGCAGAAGAGCAGGAGGGAGACACTGGGTGGGATCTGGAGGGGGTCAGAGTGGAGGTGGATGACAGGTGGTGTGGTGTTAGAGGGCACTCAGTGCGATTGTGGGGAGGATTGGGAAGAATTTGGTGGTCAAATCCTGGAAGGAATGGTGTTGGGTTTTTTGGGGTGGATTAAGGAGTACTTGTCAACTCAAAGGAATAATTAAGGGATTTGAGGGGGATCAGGAATGATTTCTGGATTAGTGTGGAGAATTCAGGGAATTGGTGGGTCTGGGAACGAGATGAGGTGCATAGGTGAGGATTTGGGGATGTCAGTTCTCTTGGGATGAAAGGGTGGGATCATGGTATCGTGGATCTCCAAGCAGGGAATTTGGAGTGTGTCCCTTTCAGAGCTCCTTAACAATGAGGCACCGCGGGTGTGGGAGTATCAGCAGGGGTCCCCCAGTATCCACAGCCCCCCATGGATGTGGATAATGGGGGGCTGAGGAGTCGCAGCTGCCCTGGGTGGCCGGGGACCAGGGGTCACAGCATGAATCTCAACGTAACTCAGACGCTCACTGTCACTGGGGGGGCACCTGGAGACACAGGGGAACAGCGGGGTGCCACCATGGGGTCTGCAACAGGCTTTGGAGGGGGATTGATGGTGTTGGTATTTGGGAGTGGTGTTTAAGAGGGTGGGTGTGGAGTTGTGCTGTCCTTCTCTTAGAGGATCCCAAGGGGGATGTTTGGAGGTCCTGCTGTGGTTTGGGTGTGCTCAAAGGGTCTGAGAGTGTTTAGGGTTTGTGGGACCACAGAGGATTCGATTTGTCATCCCTGTGAGTTATATATTGGGATTCCATATCTGCAGCTTTTGAGGGTTCCTTTAATTGGTTTGTGAGAGCTTTTTGGAGTCTGGGACATGTTTAGAGCCTGGAGAGCTCCAATGAGTGTGAAGGCTGAGATTTGGAGTCTGGCTTTAGCACAACATGCAGAATTTGAGTCCCCCATGAACTGGATTTGGGAGATTACATATCAAGTTAGGGTAAGCCATATGGGGTTGGTGGTCCTTTGGGGTAATTCTGAGCAGGGTTTGGTGAGGCCCTAAGGGGAATGCTGGGATTTGTGACCCCTGACCCAGACACTGTCCTGGAACTGCACGGCCTCTGCATTCAGGGGGGCTCCTTTGTCAGCATCTGGAGAAGGTGGGAGGTATGGGGACGTCATGACTCAAGCTCGAGGAGCCCTGAAGGGAACCTATAGGGGAACAAAGGGCAGGCAAGGGACACCTGGGAGGATCTATATGGGGTAGAAGTGCATGCAGGGAACACTGGGGGAATCAGTAGGGGATGGTAGACACTTAAAAGCTTCCTCACCACAGTTCTCATCTCTCTGTATCCAGAGGTTGCGGGCATCGATGATGAAGAAAACTGCAAGGTCAACGATGAGTGCAGCCACAAAGACCCTCACCAGTGCCAGCACCAGATTGGCACAGGACTGCTCCTCAGCACTTGTGGAGTCCGGGTGTTTGGGTGTCCCTATTGCCAGCCACAACCCCTATTCAGCCCGGATGCAGCAACACAGCGACCCATCCGTGGCAGGGGGTGCACGCAAATGGGGGGCTCAGGCTTACGTGGGGATGCAGGTGTGAGTGTCACCTCCAGAGTCACGTTATTGCCAAGGGGTGAGGACAGAAAGGGGTAAGCCCAGGGGCGGTAGGAGCACCTGTAGGTGCCGCTGTCAGCTGGGGTCACCCCAAAGATGGTGAAGGTGGCTGTGTCCACCACATCGGGGTCCTGGCGTTGGATGGGGGCTGAGCACCCATCCTTGTGCAGGAGGAAGGCGGCCCCATAGTCCTTGTTCCAGCACTGGATGGTGACATTGGTCCCTGTAACCACACATTCCTCAGGGCTGAGGGAAATGCTGGGCGGGGGGAATCTGTGATCTGCATGAACGGAGGGGACAGCAATAGGACACGGTCCTGTTGGGAGCAAGCAGAGCCATCTGCTGTCCCCTGTGCCCTCACCTGTCAGCACCAGCTCCACAGGATCACTCTTCTCTGATTCCTCTGCTGACATAGACACCTGGTACTGACACCAATATGTACCTGCGTGCTCCCGATTTGTTCTCAAGAAGGAGAAGACTGCAGTGTCCTGCACGTTGTACTTGTAATTGCTGTATGTCCGATGTCCTTCTTTGTACAGCCAGACCCAGGCAGCCGACTGGGGTAAGTGGCAGCGCAGGGTGACATTGTCCCCCAGGGACACCCCCTGGCTGGGGTGCAGCGACAGGGAGGGTCGGGGCACTAGGACAGGGGACAGCAGTCAGCCTTGTCCCTGCACACCCTCCTCTGCCCCTCTCATGGCACCCTGCCCATGCTCCCCTCTGCTGGCCGCATCCTCCCCCTGTTCCCCATACTCACACTGCTGTGCCCTGCTCGCTGCCACCTGCCACCAACCTGCAAGGGACACGGTCCTGGTTCCACACAGGGCTTCCAACCCCCGTGGCATCACATCCCCATTGTCACATACCGAGAATGAGGGCCAGCACCATTGTTGCCATGAGGCAGGAGCAGTTTGGAGACAGTGAGACTGCAGTGGGGCCAGGGAGTGGTGTTGTTCTGCTGCCAGTTCCTCTTTTGGGACAGGATGGTGTGACGTCACCTCCTGATGTGGCAATAACTGCCAAAACGGGAAGTGGCATGTTGGGGTCCCCAGAAATGTTGTACACATGGAGCTGTGCAAATAGTCCCCGCTTTTTTGTCCTTTGCAGTTTGTCCGGCCTTGGGTGTCACACACAAAGTTCTGCCAGCACGTGGTCCTGCAAGCTTTCCCCCATGGAATACCAAACACAGGACATGGCTCCAATGGGGTGTCCCCCATGGGATGTCACATGTGGTCCCCAACACTTCCATCCGACTGTCACTACGCACTTCAGGTACCACACTCCGTCCCCATTGTGCTTTCCTCCACCATCCCCACTGGGGGCGTAGCAGGGACCTTTGGGGATGCAGTGACACCACACAGACATAGGATGTGCTATGGACACACAGGCACAGTGGAGCACACATGTGGCACAGACATGGATCAACTCTAAGGAAATGTTTTGGCAGAGAAGGAGCACACGTGTCACACCAATGCGGTGTGTACCTGCTAAGGACACACTAGTGCATTGTTGTGGTCACACACAGGTTTACAGACAGGATCTCACACACAGATGCACAAAGGCATGGCGTTACATAAGGAGTACATCTGTGTACATCTATGGAGAATATTTGCAAAACACAATTGTTCACCTCTACTTATTGATTCCCAACCCATCCCCGAGCTGCACCCACTCACCCCATGTACCTCTCCTCAGAGTTCCATTTCTCACCCGATGCCATATGGTGTGGGAGATGCCTTTGGCACTGCAGGTCAGCTGTCCTGGTTCGGTCCCCTCTCAGCTCCTGGTGCCCCCCAGCCCCTCGCTGGCAGCACAAGGCAAGAAGCTGAGAAACGGAACCATCCTCAGCTCTGTGCAGCACTGCTCAGCATCAGCTGAACCACCTCTGTGCCATCAGCATTGGTTTTCTGAAGCCAAAACTCACGGGACACAAGGAAGCAAATCAGCTTTATCCCAGCTGAAACCAGGACAATATCCCGCCATGTTCCATACAGCTTACATCAGGCTCAGGTCCCACTGTTTCCCATACAACCTAATTAACCACCATCTCCTATCCTGTGTTTCAGCACATACACACACAGCATTTCCGTGGTCCCTTGGTCATCCCTATGAAGTGCTGGTGGAGCTCATTGAGTCCATGACTTTGGGCTCCATCAGCAGTGCAGGGTGCGCTTGGTGGCTGTGACTCGTGGTGCTCCCCAGGGGTCGGTGCTGGATCTGGTGCTGTTCAACGTCTCCATCAGTGACCTGGACAAAGGGATGGAGTCCACCTGTCTCAGCAGGTTTGCAGGTGGCACAAAGCTGGGAGGAGTGGCTGACACACCAGAGCTCCGTGCTGCCATTCTGCACCATTGGGTTGGGCTCTCTTGAGTGGTGTGCAGTGACTGGATGAGGGGCAGTGGGCACAAACTGGAGCTCAGGAAGTTGCATCAAATCATGAGGAAGAACTGCTATACTGTGCGGGAGACAGAGCACTGAAACAGGCTGCACAGGGAGGTGGTGGGTTCTCCTCTGCAGATAATTAAAACCCACTCGGATGCTTTCCTGTGCAACCAACGGCAGGGAAACAAGTTGAGCCGAGAGGTTGGATTTGGTGAACTCCAGAGGTCACTTCCAACCCCACGCTTCTGGGATTCTGTGCTATGTCCTGGCTGAGTATCTGGGCTAACCACAGGGCCTGTGGCAGGGGTTGGATCAGCCAGTGTTTGATGGAGGGATTTAAAATTGTCCATCAACACTTTGCATTCCTGTGGAGCAGAGAGTGCCCATGTGAGGAGTTCCCGCAGTGAGGGTCCTGCAGTGGCAGAGTGATGGCACTGCTGAGCACAAGGAGCACATTGCATCCATGGCCGCTGTCACACGAGCACACGCTGCAGACAAACGGGCAGAAGCATCCAGAATTGCAGGGCAGCCCTCAGAGTTGAGAAACAGCACCAGCGCAGTGAAGGGAACAGCCCTGAGAGCTGTGATGGATGGCACTGAGTGAGGGAACAGCTGAGCGCTGTGAGCAGCAGCTCTGAGGCTGCTGTACCGCTGAGAGCAGTTGTGTTGGAACATGCTCTGCTCACAGCTGTCGGGATCTGCACCCATACTATGAAAGGGTGCTGAAGGATTGGATGGCAAGGAAAGGATGCTGTGGTTAGAGATGAGCATTTAGGGGTGTGGTGTGATTGGGAAGCACTTGGGGGATCTGGCGAGGACGTGAGGGTGCTAGACGTGGTGAGATGTGGGAATCATTGAGAGAGGAACATCAGGGAGCTCAAAACATTGAATTGGGTTCTCTGCCACACTGTGCATCCCAAAAATGAGACACGCTGGACTGAGGCCTTGGTAGGGTCTTCCAGCACTCATGTTAGCATTGGTAACTGGGGGCTGTGGAGTGGTGGATCCCCCCATGAGGTGGGATTGCCTGGTTGGCAAAGATAAGTCCCTCGCTGTCACCAGGGAACACTTGGAGACAGAGGAGAATGGCTGCAGATCTCCTGTATATGGAAGTGAGGAGGGACAGCTCTGTGGTAAGTGTGAGTGGTGATCGTAGTTGGTGTGTTTGGGACCTGGGGGGGCTTTGATTTGGGGTCCCATTGGTCTGAAACTCCCAAAAAGGAAGATCCTTTGTGAGGCTTTTGGAGTCCCACTACATGATTTGGGGCTGCTCAGACTGTCAGGGGGTTGTTTAGGGCTGGAGATGCCTAGGGCCTCCAAAATCTTTGATCTGGGGCCTGGGGAGCTCTCCACAATGCAGATTTGTGCTTCCCCATGGTGAGGATCTGGGGCTGCACTTAAGTGTAGAGTAAGCCGTATGAGGAGGAGGGTGCAATTGGAGGATGGGGTGTCCAAGGGGCAGGTTGGGATTTAGGATCCCTCACCTTTAGGTTTCCCTTACCTGAAAGTGCAGGGCCTCGGGGATGTTTGTGTCAGCCCCTGTGTGAATACAGGAGGGGAAGAGGGTTGGGGTTATGGAGGGTGAAAGGGAAGTGATGCTTGTAGGGCATGTGGAGACATAGGGGGAATGGCAGGGGAGTCAGGTGATACTTGAATGAATTTCTAGGGGATCAGTAAGGGATGGACATCCGTGCACAAGATGACTGGGGTAATGTATAAGGGCTGGAAGGGGAAATAGAGGGATATGTGGGGGGATTTATAGGTGATGGAAGGGGAGCAGGGGACACTTGGGAGAATCGATAGGCAACCTATAGTGGATCGAATGGCACACCTGGGGCATTCTACAGGAGAAGGGAAGAGGAGGAAGGGGACAACTGGGGAGTTCTGTAGGACATCAAAACCATCTAAAACTTTCCCCACCAGGCCTCACATCTCTCTGTATCCAGAGGCTGCGGGCATCGATGACAAAGAAGATGCCGAGGCAAAAGATGAGGGCAGCAGCGCAGCCCCTCATCACCGCCACCACCAGGTTCCCATGGGACACCGACTCAGCACTGTGGGGTGCAGGTATTTGGGTGTGTTCATCTCCAGCATCACCTGCAGAGGGATGGGATGTGATGACACTGCCAGCCATGGGTGACACTGGGGGCAACAAAATCAGGAGGCTTGAACCTACCTGGGGGTGTGGGTGTGGGAGTCACCTCCAGCGTCACGCTGTCCCCAAGGGGTGAGGACACAAAGGGGAAGTTCCTGCTGCGAGAGGAGCACCTGTAGGTGCCAGAGTCTGCCAGGGTCACTCCAAAGAGGATGAAGGAGGCCGTGCCAGCACCATCAGGGTCCTGGCGCTGGACAGGGGCTGAGCACCCATCCTTGTGCAGGAGGAAGGAGGTCCCATTATCCTTGTTCCTACATTGGATGGTGACATTGGTCCTTGTCTCCACACAGAGGGTGACGTTGGTCCCCATCTCCTCGCATCCCTCCCGGCTCAGGGAAATGCCGGGTGGGGGTAAGTTGTAATCTGTGTGCAAAGAGGGGACAGCAGTGAGACATAACCTTGTGGGCATCGACCAGGGCCACCCATTCTCCCCAACACTCTCACCTGTCAGCACCAGCTCCACGGGGTCACTCTTCTGCCATGCCCCCCATTCCTCTGACACCTGGTACTGGCACCGATATGTCCCCGCATGTTCCTTACTTGTGCTAACAAAGAAGAACTCTGCCGTGTTCTGTACCTGGTGCTTGTACATGCAGGAGGTGAATCGTTCTTCCTGGCAGAGCCGGACCCAGGAAGCTGGCTGGGGCAGGTGGCAGCGCAAGGTGACATTGTCGCCCAGGGACACCCCCTGGCTGGGGTGCAGTGACAGGGAGGGTGGGGGCACTAGGACAGGAGAGAGCAGTCAACCTTGTCCCTGCACACCCTCCTCTGCCCCTCTCATGGTCCCCTGACCACGCTCCCCTCCTTCTCTCCCCATTCTCCCCCTGTTCCCCATACTCACGATGCTGTGCCCTGCTCGCTGTCATCATCAGCCACCAACCTGCAAGGGACACGGTCCTGGTCTCACACAGGGCCACCAACCCCCGTGGCACCACGTCCCCATTGTCACTCACCCAGGATGAGGGCCAGAGCCATTGGTGCCATGAGGCAGGAGCAGCTTGGGGACAGAGAGACTGCAGCAGAGACCGGGAGTTTCAGGAGAAGCAATCTCATTTCCTCTTTGGGCACAGGATGGAGACATGAAGTCTCCACCTCATGTGATAAATATCCATAATGTCTGGTGGCACTTTTGGTTTCCCAGTGACATACATAGAGCACTGCACACTGTCCCCGTTGCTGTGCTCCACACAAGCTGTTACCTCTCAAGTGTCACACTCAGACCACAAAGGGCTGCCAGCACGTGGCCTTGCACAGTCCCCCATGGGATGCCAAACACAGCTCACATGGCTCCAATGGAAAATCCCACAAGGCATGCCACATGCTGTCCCCAACACGTCCAGCCAGCTGTCACCATGCACTTTGGGTACTACACTCTGTCCTATGTGCTTTCCTCTGCCATATCCACAGGGTTCAGCAGCAGTGACCACCTGGGGACACAGTGACATCTGCACAGATGGGGAGTGCACACACTGAGGGCACTGAATCATCACAGTGCCCGATAGGGCAGTCCGTGCTTTTCTGGGGTCTCCAGGGCAACAGAGTCAGAGTGAAGGAACAGCTGAATGCTGTGAGCAGCAGCTCTGAGGCTGCTGTACCGCTGAGAGCAGTTGTGTTGGAACACGCTCTGCTCACAGCTGTCGGGGTCTCCACCCTTCAGCCCCACGTTGGCCACTATAAGGACTGTGGTGCTGTCACCCGGCAGCAGCCCTGCAACACACTGCCCTTCTATCAACAAGCCCCCTCTTTATGGGCTGGGGAGGGGATCAGACAAAGAAAGACAAAACTCATTGGTTGAGATAAAAACTACTTACTCAGACCAAAAAGGAAGAGAGAAACAACCATAAGGGTAATAACATTTCTATGCTTACTAAATCAGTGATGCTCAACACAACTGCCCACCACTCTCTGACCAGTGCTCCAACTTGGGAAGGATTTGCAGTCCCTTTTGCAGTGTGTGTCAAGAGATTTGAAGAGTACAAGTAAGGATCCTGGGGTAAGAATTGAGCATTTAAGTATTTGGTGTCATTGTGAAGTGCATGGGGTCTTTATGCGTGGCATTTGGGCGTTCCACTATTGCTTGGGATGCCCATAGGATCTGGGGGCTTTCCGGGAAGTTTTGTGATTCCCTGAGACTTAGAGCTTGCTGCGGACTACGTGGGTGCTATTTGCTCAGATCTGGGGGTGCCTATAGGGTCTGGCTGTGTGTAGGGCTGGAAGAGCACCAGAGGGGCTGGTGGATTACATCTGGAATTCCTACAATGTAGATTATGGGTTCCCCTTGGGCTGAATTTGGGGATGCACATAAAGACAGAGTAAGACGTATGAGGTTGGGAGTCTCTTGGGGTCCATAGGGACAGGATTTGGAGTTCAGAGTGGGGTTTGGGGTCCCCAGGGGGTAGGTTGTGGTTAAGGATTCCCTGACTCAGATATTGTCCTGGAACTGAATGGACTCAGCCTTCCTGGGGGAGGGGCATCTGTATCAAAATGGGGAGGGGAGTGGCATGGGGGTTATTGAAGGCACCAAAGAGCACGAAGGACATCAACAGTGCATGGAAGTGGAGGCAAGGGAAAGTTAAGGGGATTGATCCATGTGTACGGGATGGAAGATGAGGAAGGACACAGCTGGAGGGAGGAATAGCATTTGAAAGGTATGGGAGGGAGATTGGAGGGTATATGAACTATCCAATAGGACACAGAACATAGTTGGGTGTGATCTAAAGCTGCTCTATCGAGTGCCAAAGTGATTCAGCTGTCTTCCCCACCACGGCTGTCATCTCTTCGTATCCAGAGGCTGCGGTTATTGAGGACAAAGTAGAGGCCCAGGCCAAAGACGAGGGCAGCAGCGCAGCCCCTCACCACTGCCACCACCAGGTTCCCATGGGACCTCCTCTCATCACCTGTGGGGTCCAGCAGTGTGCATGTCCCCATCCCCGGACATCACCTCCACGAGGATGAGATGCAGAGACACTGCCAGCAACGAGTGGCACCAGGGACATCTAAATGGGAGGCCCAGAACTACCTGGGTGTGCAGGAGCTGGTGTGACCTCCAGTCACGTTGGCCCCAAGGGGAGAGGACAGGAGGTAGGAGCTGGCTACAAGATAGGAACACCTATAGTTGCCCATGACAGATGGTGTAACTGCAAAAAGAGTGAGTGTGGCTGTGCCCCCATGATTCTGGTCCTGGTACTGGACAGGGGCTGAGCTCATCCTTGTGCAGGAAGATGGTGCCCCCACATTCGTGGTTGCAGCACTGGATGGTGACATTAGTCCACATTTCCACACGCTCCATGGGACTCAGGGAAATGCCAGGTTCGGTATAGTTGGAATCTGAGTGCATGGAGGTAACAGCAATAGAACACAGCCCTGTGGGGACAGCCCAGGGCCATCGGCTTTCCCCAGGGCCCTCACCTGTCAGCACCAGCTCCATGGCATCACTCTTCTCCAGTATCCCTGCTGGCTCCAACACCCGGTACTGACACTGATATTTCTCTGCATCTTCATTCTTTACACTAAACATGGGGAACTCAGCCATGTCCTGTACCATGTCCATGTCCTCCTGCTTTTCAAATCCCCAGTGTCCTTCCTGCTCAACCTGTGCAGCTGGTCGGGGCAGGTGGCACTGCAGGGTGACAGTGTCCCCAAGGGACACCCCCTGGGCAGATCATGCCTGACCAATATTATGGCCTTCTGTGATGGTGTGAGGGCTTTAGTGGACGGGGGAAGGGCAGTGGATGTCATCTACCTGGACTTCTGCAAGGCCTTTGACACAATCCCTCACCACATCCTTCACTCTAAATAGGAGGCGTGTGGATTTGAGGGCTGGATTGTTTGATGGATTAGGAATTGTCTGGCTGGACACAGCCAAAGGGTTGTGATGGGTGGTTCTGTGTCAGGGTGCTGCACTTGGGTCAGGGCAATCCCAGGGATTTATCCAAACTGGGGGAAGATCTCCTTGAGAGCAGCCCTGAGGAGAAGGACTTGGGGGTCCTGGTGGATGAGAAACTGGACATGAGCCAGTAGTGTGCGCTTGCAGCCCGGAAAGCCAACCTTGTTCTGGGCTGCATTAAGTAAGGGGTGGCCAGCAGGGTGAGGGAAGTGATTGTCCCCCTCCACTCAGCTCTTGTGAGGCCCCATCTGCAGTTTTGTGTCCAGCCCTGGGGCCCCCAGTACGGGAAGAGCATGGAGCTCTTGGAGTAGGTCCAGAAGAGGGCACTAAGATGATCAGAAGGCTGGAGCAGCTCTCCTATGAGGAAAGGTTGTGGGAAGTGTGCTTGTTAAGCTTGGAGAAGAGAATGCCCCAGGGAGACCACACTGTGGCCTTCCAGTACTTGAAGGGAGCATATAAACAGGAGGGGCAAAAGCTGCTTATAAGGGTGGATAGTGATAAGACAAGGGGGAATGGTTTTAAACTGCGACAGGGGTAGTTTAGGTTGGATATTAGGTGGAAGTTTTTCACACTGAGGTGGTGACGCACTGGAACAGGTTGCCCAAGGAAGTTGTGGATGCCCATTCCCTGAGCTATTCAAGGCCAGGCTGGGTGTGGCTCTGGGCAGGCTGGCCTAGTAGTTGAAGATCCTGCACATAGCAGGTGGGTTTAAACTCGATGATCATTGTAGTCCTTTTCAGCCCAGGCCATTCTATGATTCTATGATTATGATACCTAGACACTGGTGTTATTGCCTTATCAGTAACTTCCAGGGAAATTTAGGTTATGGCTGCAGCAGAAGAGGAGTAAAAGGTGACTGGGAGGAAAATGAGGAAGAGAGGAAAAAAAAAAAAAAAAAAGAAAAAAGAAAAAAGAAAACAGAGAAAATGGAGAGAAGCAGAGAAAGAGCATAAGGGAGAAAGATGGAGGGAGAAAAGCAATCATGGTCCATTTTGAGGAGCTGCAGTGCTGGAGCAGAAGGGGGGATGAGAGTGCTCATCCAATGGCGGAAGTCTCCAACTGGTAAAAAGGAGACAGCACAAAATGCAGCTTCTCTGGACATCCCTTCCTGCCTGCTGGTTGGCAGCTGCAGCATCACAAGGTTGTAAAGAAGTGAGTTCACACTGACAGGTTTGTCAGAGAAGTGTTTGTGCCAGAAATGTTCTTGCGGTGAAGCAGTGCCATTGGTGGACACACAAAGGCTGTGCGGTTATCTGACAGCATCTGGTGCTTTGCAGCCTCTGTTGTTCTGGCAAGAGCCTTGTTGTGGCAAGTGTTGGAGAGGTAGCAAGCACACTGAAAATGTCAGCAAATGTGTTTTGTTGTTGGATTGTAATTCTGTGGAGCAGAGAGTGCCCGTGTGAGGAGTTTCCGCGGTGAGGGTCCTGCAGTGGCAGAGTGATGGCACTGCTGAGCACAAGGAGCACATTGCATCCATGGCCGCTGTCACACGAGCATACGCTGCACTGCAGACAAATGGGCAGAAACATCCAGAATTGCAGGGCAGCCCTCAGAGACGAGAAGCAGCGCCAGCACAGTGAAGGGAACAGCCCTGAGAGCTGTGATGGATGGCACCGAGTGAAGGAACAGCTGAGCTCTGTGAGCAGCAGCTCTGAGCCTGCTGTACCGCTGAGAGCAGTTGTGTTGGAACACGCTCTGCTCACAGCTGTCGGGATCTGCACCCTTCGGGCCCCACGTTGGCCACCATAAGTATTGTGATGCTGTCGCCTGACAGCAGCTCAGCAACATACAGCCCTTCCAGCATTGACCTTTCTCTTTGTGGTTTGCCAAGAGAATCAGATAAAGAAAGACAAAAGTCACTGGTTGAGACAAAAACTCTTTACTCATACTAAAAAGGAAGAGAGAAATCGCAGTATTGTAATGGTAATAACATTTATATGCTTATTAAAATAGTGATGCTCAACACAACTGCCCACCACTCTCTGACCAACGCTTCAACTTGGGAAGGACTTGCAGTCCCAGGGGGTGTTAAGAGACTCGAGGAGTATATGAAGAGATTGTGGGGTTAGAAGTGAGCATTTAGGTATGTGGTGTCATTGTGAAGTGTATGGGGTACACTGGTGAGGATTTGGGGATTTTAGGCTGGGGGCATTTGGGATTCTCGTGGCTATGATTGGGTAACAGAGGACATGGGTTTGGGAGCCTGGAATTGCTTAGTTTCAGGGATCTGGTCACGTTTTTGGGGTGTTTCCTTATGGTTTGGGGATGCCCCTGAGTTCTGTGGGGTGTTAAGGACTAGGGGGTGTGGGGAGACCTAGATCTGGGGACTCAATAGGTGAGAAACTGGGGGTGCATTTTGTTTGTGGGTTCCACTATGGCCCATTGGACCTGGGGGCTGTGCAGGAAATCTGGGGATTCCCTGGGGCTTTGTTTTGGCTGTGGTCTACATAGGTGCTATATTCTCAATGCTGGGGGTTCCTAAATGATCTAGGTGTGTGTTGGGCTGGAAGAGCACCAGAGGGGCTAGAGGATTACATCTGGAATTCCTCTCATATATATACTTTGAGTATCCCATGGCTGGATTTGGAGATGCACATAAAATAGAGTAAGCCATAAGAAGCTGGAAGTCACTTGGGATCCATGTGGACAGAGTTTGGGGCTCCAGGTAGGGTAGGCGTGTTCCCAAGGGGCAGGGTAGGGTTAGGGTTTCCCTGACTCAAATACTGTCCTGGAAATGAACGGACTCAGCTTTCTCAGGGGAGGGGCACCTACATCAAAATGAGGAGGGAATTGGAATGGGGGTTATGGAGAACACCAAGAAGCACGAGGGAGATCAGTAGCGCATGGAAGTGGAAGCAGGGGAAAGTTAAGGGGATTGATCCACATATACAGGATGGAAGATGAGGAAGGACACAGCCGGTGGGAGGTATAATGATTGAAAGATATGGGAGGGAGATCGGAGGGTATATATGCTATCCAAGAGTAAAAAAGTATATGCTTGGGGGGATCTCAAGCTGTTCTATCGGGTGACAAAGTGATTCAGCTGTCTTCCCCACCAGGGCTGTCATCTCTTTGTATCCAGAGGCTGCGGGCATCAAGGACAAAGTAGAGGCCAAGGCCAATGACAAGGACAGCAGCGCAGCCCCTCACCACTGCCACCACCAGGTTCCCATGGTCCTCTCAGCACCTGTGGGGTCCAGCAGTGTGCATGTCCCCATCCCTGGCCACCACCTCAATGATGACAGGATGCAGAGAAACTGCCAGAAATGAGTGACACCAAGGACATTGAAAAGGGGAGCTCAGACCTACCAGGGGGTTCAGGTGTTGGTGTCACCTTGAAAGTCACACTGTCCCCAAGGGGTGAGGAAACAAGGTAGAAGCCTCCAATGCGGCAGGAGCACCTATAGGTGCCCAAGTCCGCTTGTGTCACCCCAAAGAGGGTGAAGGTGGCCGTGCCCCCAGCATCAGGTTTCTGGTGCTGGATAGGGACTGAGTGCCCACCCTTGTGCAGGAAGATGGTGCCTCTGTTCTCCTGGTTGCTGCACCAGATGGTGACATTGGTCCCTGTTCCCACGTTTCTCCCAGAGCTCATGGAAATACTGGGTGGGGGGAATTTGAGATCTGTATTGAAAGGGGAGACAGCAATGGGACATGGCCCTGTGGGGAAAGCTCAGGGCCAATCACTGTCCCCAGTGTCCTCACTTGTTACCACCAGCTCCATGGGTTCACTCTTCTCCGATGTCCCTGGTGGCTCAAAAACACAGTACCGGCAATGATATTTCACTGCATCTTTCCTCTCTACACTAACCAAGAGGAATTCAGCCGTGTCCTGTACCATGTCCATGTCCATTTCCTTTATGAATCTCCAAGGTCCTTCCCTATAGAGCTGAACTCGTGTAGCCGGCTGGGGCGGGTGGCACCGCAGGGTGACATTGTCCCCCAGGGACACCCCCTGGTTGCAATGCAGTGACAAGGAGGATTGGGGCACTAGGACAGAGGACAGCAGTCAGCCTTGTCCCTGCACACCCTCCTCTGCCCCTCTCATGGCTCCCTGACCGTGCTCCCCCCACTCTGTCCACATTCTTCCCCTGTCCCCATACTTATGATGCTGTGCCCTGCTCACTGCTACCAGACACCAGCCTGCACGTGAGACAGTCCTGGTCCAACACAGGGCCACCAACCCCCGTGGCTCCACGTCCCCATTGTCACTCACCAAGGATGAGGGCCAGCACCATTGGTGCCATGAGGCAGGAGCAGCTTGGAGACGGCCAGACTGCAGTGGGGAAAGGAAGTGACCAGAGAGCTGCTTTCAGTTCTCATTTTGTGATAGAATTCCATGATGTCACCTTCCCATGTGACAATTGTTGTCCCCAAGGGGGGCGGGCGGGATTGGATGCCATGCAGATGACAGTGCACACATCTCCTTTACCGTGCCCCACACAGGCTGTCACCTGTCAGCTCTCACACACTGTCCACAAAGCACTTCCTGAATGTGGCCTGCCACTGTGCCCCCTGTGGGATGCCGAACACAGCACACGTGGCTCCAATGGGGTGTCCCACATGGGATATCACGTGTGATCCTCAACGCATCCATCAGCTGTCACCACACACTTTGGATACCACACTCTGTCCCCACTGCTCTTTCCTCTGCCATCCCCACTGGGGAAGCAGCAGGCACCTTTGGGGACACAGTGACACCCACACAGGCATTTGTCAGATGCTAAGGACTAAGATGTACATGGAGGAACACACGTGGTCTGTTGTGTTGGATTGGTACAGATTGTGGCATCCCACAGAAGATGTGGTGGGATTATTGACATAAATCAGAAAAATGTGTTGTCCTTCATAAATGGTGGCCGGATTTTGGGGTGGATTGGTTGGCTTTGGGATTCTCAACCGGTTGTAATGAATTTATGGTGGTTAAGGAAGAGATGTTAGAGATGAGCATTTGAGGGTAATTGATGTCATCCAAAGGCAACTAATGTCATCAACCTGGGCTTCCACAATGTCCTTGACAAGATTTCACACCACACCCTCATCTCAAAATGGGAGAGATATGGATGTGAGCATTGGGCTGTCCGGGAGAGAAGGAATTGGTTGGGAAGTCGCAGTCAGAGGGATGTGCTCAATGGCTCCATGTCCAGGTGGAGGTGGTGTTGAGTCGTGACCCCCAGAGGTCCCTCCTGGGAGCGCTGCTCTTCACCACCTTTCTCACTGACAGAGATGATGGCATGGAGTGCAGCCTCAGCACTTTGCTGATGGCGCTGAGCTGAGTGCTGCTGTGGATAGGACGGAAGGAAGGGATTCTGGAAAGGACCAACAGAAAGCACATTCTTGACTTTCTGTGCTGTGCTTGGTATGCCCAAACTCTGGCAGTGCTCTGTTGACAAACCGCCCCATTGTTTTCATGAGAGAGTTTGGCTACAGACTTGCTTTTGGCCAAGCTGTTGTTGTGAACTCCCTTGTTTGTGACCTTGGGAAGGTGAACTGCTAACCCAGCAGGCACAAGGGATGTCTGAGGAGAGCCTGGGAGTCATCTTCATCATCTTCATGGTGGTCATTGTTGCTCTTTGCCGATTCAGGACTGCCACCTCCAGGTGAGTCTCACCCCCATCCCTTCTCCAGCGTTGTGGGCCGACACTTTCCCTCCTCAAAACAGACCTTGGAATCAGAGCAGTGATCAATCTGATTCTTGTCCCTCTCACTGTGTCTTGTTCTTTTCCTTCTCCCTGACAAATCTGAGTCACTCTCACTTTGGAGGATTCCCTCCTTAGCTCCCAATTTCTGCACGATATTGAATGAGAGGAAAGAGATGTAGGAAGAGATGAAGAGTTAAAAGCCCAAAGGGAAGGTGTGGAATTTCAGTGCAGTTCAGACAGAGTCGTGTAATATTCATTCCTTTCTTCCTTCCTCTCTTCAGCACTGCCTTCTTTTGGTACTCCTGACTCTTCTTCCCATCTTCATTATCCCCCTGGTAGACCTAAACGGGTGGAAAATATATTTGGGGGGTTCTTGAATTGACACGTGCGATTTGGGAATTGTTTTCTGAAATTATTTCTGTTTTGGAGCATGGGAAAGAGGAGGGAAGAGAGGGAAGGAGGATTTGTGCCACACGGTGTGGTCTGTGTGGTGCACAGAATGGAGGAGGAAGCTTAAAAATAGAAAAGGGGAAGTCATGTGGGCTGAGAAAACGGCCATCTAGGAAAAAAATCCCCAGGAAACAGCAGATTGACTGAGTAGAGGTTGGGTCAAAAAAGACCATTTTATATCTCAAGCTCCAGCGATGGAGTGACTTTAGTCACTTCAGGTGGGATAATGGTTGTCCTGAGGGTAGGTTGTGTCCTCTCCTCAAATTTCCCACCAAAGCCAGGAGATCTCTGCACTAAAGACTGTGGGTTTTGGTGGCTGACTGTACTTTGCAAGCACCAAAGGAGTGCAGGCAACAAAGAACTTTGTATTATTGGTTGAAGGAAAGGTACTGCACAGAGTGGCTTGCTGGGAATATCCCAACAGCCCATGATCTTTCCTCTCTCCACTTTTCCAGAGCTTCAAAAGAAAATAGAAAGGCATCTCCCAGCTCTGGGAGATGTCTTTAAAGGGAAAGCAAAGAGCATCCATGGAATTGGGTGAACCACTCTCCCTCCCCTCACCTGTGAGTTGTTCTGCTTGTCCTGGTGGCTGCTGCTTCTCCAGCCCATAAATCTGGGATACTTCTGGGACTGGGGCCACATCGAGATGTGAACCCAGAGGTAGTTATGGAAATGAGGTCTGGAAAGGCACTGTAGCATGCAGAGCTGTGCTTTGAGATTTGGAAGTTCATTGAGATGTAGAAGTGGTGCACTGGGTGGGAAAACTTTTTGACTCCTACTTAAAAAGAGCTGCATATTTTGTTTTCTTGGAGATGATCATTGTGATTTTCCCCCATCTGAACCTGTTTGTTCATCTGCCCTTTCAGATGTGAGGTGCAAGGTGGTGTCTTCTGAGCCTCCATGGGGGACTCTGTGCTCAGCTCCTCCCAGGGCAGCATGGAGAGGAATTGGGAGGTGGGACCACGTGTTCCCAGTGCACATGTCAGTTTCAGCATGTGTCCATATCAGAGTGGGTGTCACCGTGTCCCCAAAGATTGCAGATGCTGTCCCCAGTGGGGATGGCAGAGGAAAGTGCAGTGGGGACAGTGGGTTAAGTGCAGGCTGCACATGTTATGGAATGCGTGTAACATCCCATGTGTGACACCCCATTGCAGCCATGTGTCCTGCAGTTGGCATCTCACAGGAGACACCCAGCAAGGCCACGCACTGGCAGCCTTTTGGGCACAGTGTGTGACAGCTGACCGGTGGCAGCTTGTGTGGGACACGACAATAACGGTTGGATGAACCAGTCCACGTGTGCCACCCCATGCTGGGTCCCATGGTGCCACCGCATGGGGAAGAGAATTGTCAGATGAGGAGGTGACACCATGCCATTGTGTCTCCAAGGGGAAGTGAGAGTGGATCTCCAGCCACTCCCAGTCTGCACTGCAGTCTCGCTGTCCCCAAGCTGCTCCTGCCTCATGGCACCAATGGCGTTGGCCCTCATCCTGGGTGAGTAACAATGGGGACGTGGTGCCATGGGGGTTGGTGGCCCTGTGTGGGACCAGGACCGTGTCCCTTGCAGGTTGGTGGCTGGTGGCAGCGAGCATGGCACAGCATCGTGAGTATGGGGACAATGGGAAAATGTGGACAGAGGGAGGGGAGCATGGACAGGGGGCCAGCAGAGGGGAAGGTGTGCAGGGACATAGCTCACTGCTGTTCCTTTTCCAAGTGCCCAGACCCTCCTTGTCGCTGCACCCCAGCCAGGGGTTAGAAGTGGGGAACAATGTCACGCTGCGCTGCCACCTGCCCCGTCCAGCTGCCTGGGTCTCGCTGTACCAGGAGGAAGTTTGGACATTCTCCAGGTACATTGACAAGGAGCAGGACATGGCAGAGTTCTCCTTCCCTAGCATAATGAGGAAACACGCAGGTACATATTGGTGCCAGTACGAGGTGTCTGGTTATGAGGACGTATCAGCGAGGAGTGACCCCGTGGAGCTGGTGCTGACAGGTGAGGACACTGGGGACAGCAGATGGCACTGGGCACTCCCAACAGGACCATTTCCTATTGCTGTGCACTCCCCTTATGCAGATCACAGCTTTCCCCCACCCAACATCTCCCTTCACCCCGAGGAACGTGTGGGGACAGGGACCAATGTCACCATCCGTGCTGGAACAAGGAGTATGGGGCCACCTTCCTCCTGCACAAGGATGGGTGCTCAGCCCCTGTGCAACGTCAGGACCCTGATGATGCTGGCACGGCCTCCTTCACCTTCTTTGGGGTGGCCCTGGCAGACTCCGGCACCTACAGGTGCTCCTTCCACCCCTGGCATTCCCCCTTTCTGTCCTCACCCCTTGGGGACAGTGTGACATTGGAGGTGACACCCACACCTGCACCCCCAGGTAGGTACCAGCCCCCCATTTGGGTGCCTCCAGTGTCACCCACAGGTGGCAGTATCATCACATCCCTTCCCCATCGAGGTGATGCTGAGGATGAACACACCCAAATACCTTCACCCCGCAGGTGCTGAGTTGGTGTCCCATGGGAACCTGGTGGTGGCAGTGCTGAGGGGCTGTGCTGCTGTCCTCGTTTTTGCCCTCGGCATCTTCTTTGTCATTGATGCCCGCAGCCTCTGGAGACGGAGAGATGAGAGTCTGGGTGGGGAAGGGATTTAATGGTTTTGATCTCCTGAAAATCTTTGTAGATCTCCCCAATTGTCCTTTTGCTTCCCTTCCCTTCTTCTGTAGAGTGCACCAGGTGTACCTTCTGATCCACTATTGGTTTCCTATCGATTCCCCCAAGTGTTCCCTGCCCCCATCCCATCTCCTATAAATCCCCCCATGTATCCCCTGCCTCCCCTTCCAGCCCCTATCAATTATCTTATCCACCCCTCCCCTACAGATCACCTCCAGAGCCCCCTGACTCCCATTCTGCCCAACGTACATCTCCTATAGATTCCCTCATAGACCATCGCTGTTATTTCTCTCTTCCTTGACTGTCTTATTAAACAGGTTTTTCTCTCAACCTCTGAGTTCTAGATTATTTTTCCTCTGCTTCTCTCCCCTATCCCACTGGAAACAGTCAGTGAATGATGAGAACACCTTGATAAGAGTCTTTCTAATCACTTGACTGCAACTCTCAGGTGTGAGAAGACAAGATCCTCTGGAGAAAGACATTCCCTCACTCTGCATTCTCTGTCTCTGCTTCTGCTCTTTGGTGAAGGCTTTGGGGAAAAATGCTGTGAGTCGGGCAGGGCAGCGCAGGATGCACGGGAGTAAGAACTGTGCATCAGCCCTGAAGGCACCCAAGGGGGGATTTATTTTGGCGTGGGATGGAAACTGTGAGTCTGCCTGAAAGGTGACGTGGGAATGGCCCTGGCATAGTGTGGGTATTGGGGAGGACATTTACAGTTTGGGGTAACACGGGTCACTGTCACACTGCACTGCCAGGAGGGGCTGGGCAGGAAGTGAGGAGTGGGACTTTGTGGAAAGAGGGAATCGGTTTTCTTTCTCTTGGTGATGGGATCTGTGTGAGTCATTATGCTGTCTTTGTGATTGTTCAATGTTTGTGTTGTACAAGTGTTCCTTGTGGAATCCCATTCCCTGTTTGAAATACTCTGTGCTGCTGTGGGAAGTTGGTTATGACTCTTGCCCAGGAAATTTGGTGCCCTGGGGAAGCGGGTGGGCTCCATTACCCAGCAGCACACAAGGGATTTTCAACCAGTCCTGAAGAGCAGCCGGGATAAACAGCTGTGATGGGACAAAGGGTGTCAAGAGAAAAACCAAAAAGACCCCTCTGGCTCAGTGGAGAGACATCACTGGTGACCCTGAGTGAACGCTGGCTAAGAAACTGGGAACATAAATGATGTAACAGGACCAGATGTTATAACTGAGTTTTGTAATGGTGAGACCGAGTGCTGGGTGTCTGTGCGAATGTATTGTTAGAGTCGTGGGCTTTGGAGGGAGTGGGACAAACTGGTTTGATATTGTATGGGAGTGTAATTGAGGGTAGAAATAGTGGAACTGTGAGAGAAAAAAAGGCAGAAGGGTTGAGGAAAATCAGTGAGATTGAGATATCAGAGTTTATGATCTGCTCCGGAATGCACCTGGACCCTCCCCCGGGGCTCATAAGCAGAACTCTCAGAGTGGCAGAGAGAGATCGGCAGCCAGAGAGTTCACTGAGCAGTGCTGCACAGAGCCAAGGATGGCTCCGTTTCTCAGCTTCTTATGCTGTGCTGCCTGTGAGGGGCTGGGGGGCACCAGGAGCTGGGAGGGGGACAGAACCAGGACAGCTGACCTGCAGTGCCAAAGGGATCTCCCACACTGTATGGCATCAGGTGAGCTCTGAGGAGCTTCCTGGGGGGAAGAAGCCATTGCTGGAGGTGATGAGCGGTGAGCAGTTGCATCGTGCATCACAGGTTTATATCTATTCAGATCTCTATAATTAAAATCACCGTTATTTCACTTCCCTTTTTGTTTTCTCGGTGTGTTTCTGGCTTTATTAGTGGTGAAGACCCCATTCAGAAACAGGCCTGAGGCAGGATGGCTGTGGGCAGCACGGGGTGTGGGAGGACACGGGCAGTGTCACTCACCATTGTCCCCAACACGTGCAAGATACAAGCCCTGCCGTGGCACCAATCAGCCCAGCGGGCACAAAGGGATGCTGGGGAGAAGCTCTGGGACTGCAGCACTGCCAGACTTTGCAGCTTTGGGGTGGGCACACTCACAGAATGGGGACACTTACAACCCTTTGGCTGAACCAACGCTGCCATCCACAGCGCTGATCCCTTCCACTGCCCGTCTCTCTCTTTCTCTTCCCTGCACTCCATCTCCTTCTCTTCCCTTTCCTCTCCTGAAGCTGTTCAGCAGTGCAAGGCTTATTTCCATTTCTCCTTGTCGCATTGCTCAGTTGCACAGAGATGTACCAGTCAGAGTGCCAGTGCCTCCATAGCAATCTCAGTGCAGAGATTCTCATTCAGATTGCTGATTGCATTTGGACCCTCAGTGCTGGTTTCACTGTCATGGGTTCCCATGGGAAATTCCAACTCTGCACTGAGTCACGGTCATTCATCTCAGTGCACCTGTGGTCCCAGAGCCCATCGCTGCTGTTGCAGAAAGCAACAGAGGAGGCACCAGACGTCTCTGCTTCTTCTTCTGTCCCAGTTTGGAAGGTGTCCATTCTCATCCAGTCATGAACTGATGTTCTCGCTACTCCTACCTTTGTCGTTCATCCATTCCAAAACTCCTCTCTGTTGTCCCCCTCAGCATCATGCAGCTTCACCCCTCACTGAGCTTTGCCCACACAAACTCTGCACAGTGAGCACAGAGTGTGGTACCCAAAGCATGTGGCGCCAGCTGGCTGGACGTGTTGGAGAGCACAAGTGACATCCCATGAGAGAAACCCCATTTGGAGCTACATGTCCTGTAATTGGCATTCCATGGGCGACACCAAGCAAGGCCATGTGGTGTTGAAAGAATTTTGAGGACACTGTGTGACATCCCAGGGTTGACTGCTTGTGTGCGACACCCCAGTGGAACCTTCTGTGCTGCTATGTGTGTGCCACCCCATCAGGTTTAAAACATTGCCACTCCCTGGGGACTGAATTTGACACGTGAGGAGGTGACAAATCACAACATCCTGATTCAAAAGGGGAACTGAGAGCTGCTTTCTCTCACCACTCCCTGTCCTCACTGCAGTCTCACTGTCCCAGAGCTTCTCCTGCCTCATGGCAACAATGATGCTGGCCCTCATCCTGGGTGAGTGACAATGGGGATGTGGTGCCATGGGGGTTGGTGGTCCTGTGTCTCACCAGGACCGCGTCCCTTGCAGGTTGGTGGCTGGTGGCAATGAGCCGGGCACGGCATTGTGAGTATGGGGAACAGAGGAAGAATGGGGAGCGTGGGAGGGGAGTGTGGTCAGGGTGCCATGAGAGGGGCAGAGGAGGGTGTGCAGGAACAAGGCTGACTGCTGTCCCCTGTCCTAGTGCCCCCACCCTCCCTGTCACTGCACCCCAGCCAGGGGGTGTCCCTGGGGGACAATGTCACTCTGCGCTGCCACCTGCACCAGCCGGCTGCCTGGGTCTGGCTGTACCAGGATGGAGGTAGGACACACAACAAGTACCAGGACAAGGAGCAGGATGCGGTCAAGTTCTCCTTCGTTAGCACAAGGTGGGAGCATGCAGGGGCGTATCGGTGCCAGTACCATGTGTCTGAGCCACTGGGGACATCAGAAAAGAGCGATCCCGTGGAGCTGGTGCTGACAGGTGAGGGCACTGGGGAGAATGGTGGGCTTTGGGCTGTACCCACACGGTGGTGTCCCACCTCTCTGCCCTCCCTGCACACAGATCGCAGGTACCCCCCACCTGGCATTTCTCTGAGCTTTGAGGGACACGTGATGACAGCCATCAATATCAGTATCCACGTGGGGAGAGGGTCCAACGTCACCATCCAGTGCTGGAACTGGGATTATGGATCCTCCTTCCTCCTGCACAAGGGTGGGCACTCAGCCCCTATCCAGCGCCAGGACCCCAGAGGTGGAGGAATGGCCACCTTCACCCTCTTTGGGGTGTCCCCAGCTGACACCGGCACCTATAGCTGCTCCTACCGCCCCTGGGGTCAGCCCTTTCTGTCCTCACCCCTCGGGGACAGTGTGACACTTGAGGTGACAACCCCACCTACACGTCCAGGGAGGTCTGAGTCTGCCATGTCTATGTCCCTCGTATCACCCATGGGTGGCAGTGTCACCTCATCCCGTCCCCAGGGCGGTGGTTTCTGGGGATGGCATCACCCAAACACCCGGACTGCACAGGTGCCAATGGGGAATCCCGTGGGAGCCTGGTTGTGGCAGTGGCAGGGGGCTGTGCCACTGTCCTCGCCTTCAGCCTCATCCTCATCATCTTCTTCCTCCTGCCTGCCCGCAGACGCCGGATACAGAGAACTACCTGCTCTGGTGAGGAAAGGGGTAAATGGTTTCATCTCCCAGAGATGCCTCAAGCACTCACTGCTGCACACTGCAACCCCAGTACATTCCTGGAGTTCCCATTTCCCTCTCCATCCTGTATAAATCCCCCTCCATGTCCCTCTGGGATCCCTCTGAGTTCCTCTGTAACCCTGATCCTCCCCCTTTCCTCTTTTTGATGCAGGTGAACCCCTCAAGAGTTCCAAGGCCAATGAGCTCCAGGTAAGAATCTGTGTGTGATGACCTCAAATACCGAGCTGCTCCCTAAGCTCTCCCCCCCCAAGCAAACCATAAGAGGAACCCCAAACCCTGCCCATGGTGAACCCAGAGGACCTCCAGCACTGTATGGTTTACCATAACTTTATCTGCACTCCCCAAACCCAACCCATGCACAACCCAAATCCACGTTGTGGAGAGTCCCCACATCCTTCATCTCAGCCCCCTTGTTCCCTGAGGATATCCAAACCCCAAGCTCAACACAAACTCCATGAACATCACAGAACATGAACCCAAAACACCACTCATACTGACACTTAATGTCTGACCCATGGGCACTGGCAGTCTCAGCCAACTGTCGGATCTCCAAACTCTAAATGTCCACTGAATACCCCATGGGCAACCGCAGACACCTTTGTCATACTCGTAGGAACACCACAACTAAGCCTCTGCACACCCCTAAACCCTTAACCATCCCCCAGAGCCCATGGGCACCCTCAAGCCAAGTAGTGGGAAGCCCTGAAAACACTTGTAGTGTCCCTCAGAGTCTAACCCAGGCAGACCCTGAATCTCAGCCAGCCCAGAACCACAAGCACACTCTCTTGGCTATTACCCTACATACTGAGATCACTGGTCCCCCCACAAGCACTTTGGGGAACCCCATGGTATATCACCCCGCTGTTTCCCTGTGTCTCCAGGTGCCACCCGGTGTCAACGAGGGGCTGACCTACATTGAGCTGCAAGCTGTGACCCCCAGCTTCTGCCGCCCTGGGGCCAGCACGGTCCCCCAGCCCCCTGTTATCTATGCTGAGGTGGGCTCTGGGAGACCCCACTGATGTCCCCCTCGTGGGTTGCCTCCTTTTTGGAGTGCAAGAATGGAAACAGACACCAAGTTCCCCGCTTGGGTCTTATTGATGCCCTCTGCTCCCACAGTCCCACAAATCTCCCCAAATTTAACATCCCCCAAATCCCCACCGGTGTGCACCAAATCGTCTCTAATCCCACTGCATCCCTGAACGGTCATCGCTACCGTCACAATCCATCCTTATCACCTGGATTCCTTTACACCCATAGAGACCTCCAAAGCCTCCCCATCCACACCCAAACCCCACCCACACTCTTGTAGGACCCCCACAACTCTCAAACTCTGCACCAAACTCCACCACCAGCCCTGAGGGATCCCTGGATTGGTCCCAAGTCACCACAAAAGGCCCCATAACACTGCAGTGGTGTGTAACAACAGGCGTGCACGAGCCCACAAGTGCAATTCAAGGAGTGTTCTCACACAGCTGTCACTGTCACCACTGCTGAAACGCACCGCCTCACTGTGCTCACATCCGCCACTTGGTCTCCATCAGAGCTCACAAGCATCGATGAATGTCAGTGGGGCCATTATTTCTGCATGGGGGAATTCAGCTCTGTCCCATATCCGTGTCAGATGCCATTGTGCCAATGTGTCCCCTCTGCTGCTGTCTGTCACGTGGCAACAAAAGGGGATGGGACACTGGTGGGAAGGTTTCACCTCTGCTGCTGTCCCACTGACATTCGCCTCTGAGGTCGTGGGCCAAAATAATAAATCAGCAGGTTTTACTTTCAGAATAGCCCTCATGAAGTATATGGTGTAGTTCAACTCTTACTACCTGAACTTTTTGATATTGTTCATTCAAACTGAAAAAGAGAGAAACAAACCCATGAAACGAGTGCGGTGTTTGCCCTTGTTTTTGTGAAACAAACACATCAGTCTGGAAGCAGCTGCCATTCTTAGTGAGCTCTCTGGTGTCTGTCAGGGAGTTCTGAGGACATTTCCCTCCTCCTGGGCTCCGTCCTTGGCAATAGTTTGTCACAGATGTCCGTACCCCAAAGGGCCGTGCCATGGATGAGGCAGATGTGGAGCGATGGCTGTTTCTCTCTGCTCACAGAAGGCTCATGGAGTCTGGAAGAGACACACGGCCACAGTTCTGAGCTGAATGCCTGGCTGCAGCACTGTGCATTCCATCTGAAAATTCACAGCTCCCAAAACAAATGATTTTCTCAGCACTTTTGAACCCTGTTCCCCAATCCCTGCACACAGCTGCGTCTTTCCGCTGCTCACAGTACTGAGCACCACTCCATAACCAGCCCTGTGGGACCGGAGTTCATCTCCTTCTCCCCAGAGGAACTCCTCATTCCTGAGGGGTCCCTCCAACCTTCCCAGTCCTGCCCCAGAATACACCCACCATTCCTCTGGAAACCAAAACTCTTTGCAATCCAAGCCAAAATCAAGCCACCAGTTCTGTGGGACCTCAGATCTGTCCCCAGCCACCCCAAGGTCACCAGGAGTCCACGTATCTGACCACACATGTGCACACCCATATGTGAGCCTCAACATGTGTGCCACTGCATCTGGTCATGTATATGACGTGTGTGGCACAGTCACACATGCACAGCAGCTGTACACGTGTACTACATGCTTAGTGCTCTGCCTCTGTGTGTGCGTGACATCATGTGTGTACACTGATCCGCGTACAAAATAATGCACACCTGTGTGTCCTTAGCATGTGACAAATGTCTGTATGGGTGTCACTGTGTCCCCAAAGGTCCCTGCTGCTGTCCCCAGTGGGGTTGGTAGAGGAAAGTATAGTGGGGACAGAGCGTGGTGCCCAAAGTGCGTGGTGACAGCTGGCTGGACGTGTTGGGGAACTTGTGTGACATCCCATGTGGAACACACCATTGGAGCCACATGTGCTGTGTTTGGCATCCCAGGGGGACAACGTGCAGGGCCACGTGCTGGCCGAGCACTGAGGATGGTGTGTAACAACCAAGCGATGACAAACTGGAAAGGACAAAAAAAGGAGGACTATTTGCACAGCTCCATGTGTGCCACACTGCTGGGGACCCCACAGTGCCACTTCCCGTTCTGGCAGTGATTTCCACGTCAGGTGGTGACACCAAAACATCCTGTCCTAAAAGGGGAACTGACAGCAGCTCAACGCCAATCCCCGCCCCCACTGCAGTCTGGCCGTCTCCAAGCTGCTCCTGCCTCATGGCACCAATGGTGCTGGTCCTCATCCTGGGTGAGTGACAATGGGGACGTGGTGTCACGGGGGTTGGTGGCCCTGTGTGAGACCAGGATTGTGTCTCTTGCAGGTTGGTGGCTGGTGGCAGGAAGCAGGGCACAGTAGTGTGAGTATGGGGATAAGAGGAGAATGGGGAGAGAGGGAGGGGAGCGTGGTCAGGGGGTCATCAGAGGGGCAGAGGAGGGTGTGCAGGGACAAGGCTGACTGCTGTCCCCTGTCCTAGTGCCCCGACCCTCCCTGTCACTGCACCCCAGCCAGGGGGTGTCCCTGGGCAACAATGTCACCCTGTGCTGTCACCTCCCCCAGTCAGCTGCACGAGTTGAGCTCTACAAGGAAGGATACTGGTGGTATGTAAAGCAGGCAGACATGGACATGGTACAGGACACGGCTGAATTCCTCTTGGTTAGTGTAGAGAGGAAAGATGCAGTGAAATACCATTGCCGGTACCGTGTTTTGGAGCCACCAGGGACATCGGAGAAGAGTGACGCCGTGGAGCTGGTCGTGACAGGTGAGGAAACTGGGGACAGTGATTGACCCTGAGCTGACCCAACAGGGCCATGTGCCATTGCTGTCTCCCCTTTGAACACAGATCCCAAATTGCCCCCACCCAGTATTTCCATGAGCTCTGGGAGTAAAGTGGGAACAGGGACCAATGTCACCATCTGATGCAGCAACCTGGAGCATGGGGGCATTATCTTCCTGCACGAGGATGGGCACTCAGACCCTATCCAGCTCCAGGACCCCAATGGAGGGGGCATGTCCACCTTCTCCATCTTTGGGGTGACGCCATCCGACTCTGGCACCTATAGGTGCTCCTACCACATTGGAGGCTTCTACCTTGTTTCCTCACCCCTTGGGGACAGCGTGACACTGGAGGTGACACCTGCATCTGCACGCCCAGGTAGGTCTGAGGCCCCATTTCGGTGTCCCTGGTGTCACTCATTTCTGGCAGTGTCTCCGCATCCCATCCCCATGGAGGTGGTGGCTGGGGATGGGGACATGCACACTGCTGGACCCCACAGGTGATGAGAGGAGGTCCCATGGGAACCTGGTGGTGGCAGTGGTGAGGGGCTGCGCTGCTGCCCTCGTCTTTGGCCTGGGCCTCTACTTTGTCCTCGATGCCCGCCGCCTCTGGATACGAAGAGATGACAGCCGTGGTGGGGAAGACAGCTGAATCACTTTGGCAGTCGATAGAGCAGCTTTAGATCACACCCAAGTATGCTCTGTTTCCTCTTGCATAGTTCATATACTCTCCAATCTCCCTCCCATACCTTTCAATCCCTATTCCTCCCTCCAGCTGTGCCCTTCCTCATCTTCCATCCCATATAGGTGGATAAATGCCCTTAACATTCCCCTGCCTCCACTTCCATGCACTACTGATCCCCCTCGTGCTCTTTGGTGCCCTCCATAACCCCCATCCCGCTCCCCTACCCATTTTGATACAGATGCCCCCTCATCCACAAAGTCTGAAGCCATTCACTTCCAGGACAATGTCTGAGTCTGCAAATCCTTAAACTGAACTTGCCCCCTTGGTAACCCCCACAAACAGCACTGCTAACTCCAAACCCTGTCCCTATGGACTCCAAGAGACTCCCAGCCTCATACATCTTACTCTGTCTTTATGTGCATCCCTAAATCCAACCCATGGGAAAACCAAAAACTACATCCTAGGAATCCCAGATGGAATCCACCAGCCCCTCTGGTGTTCTTCCAGACCTACCCACACCCAGACCCTATAGGCACCCCCAGATCTGAGCAAATACCACCCATGTACCATGTAGTGCGCAGTGAGCTCTAAGTCCCCAGGAATCCCAAAACTTCCTGCACAGCCCCCAGATCCCATGGGCATCCCCAAGCCATAGAGAAACCCCCAAAAGCCATGCATAGAGATGCCAGTATCTCTCCTACAGAGTCCTCAAAGTTAAGCCTCCCCATATCTCCTAGCCCTAAACTCTTATCAGAACATGTGGGCAGACTCAAACCATAAGGAAACAGTCCAAAAACACACTTGGATCCAAAAATAAGCAATTCCAGGCTCACAAGCCCATGTCCCCTGTTACCCAGTCTTAGCCACCAGAATCCCAAATGCCCCCAGTCTAACATCCACAAATCCTTACCGGTATATCCCAGACACTTCACAAATATCTAAATGCTCAATTCTCACTGCAAAATCCTTCCTTATTTTCCTCAAAGACCTTAACATCCATGGAATCTCCAAGTGCTCCCCAGGTTTCAGCATCAGTCAGAAGGCACTGGGCAGTTGTGTTGAGTGCTAGCTGTTTTGTAAATATATAAATGCTATTAGCATTACTGTTATTACTCTCTTCCTTTTCTGCTCTAGTGAATAGCTTTAAACTCAAACAATGAGTTTTGCCTTCTTTGATTTTGATTCTCACCTGAACCCACAAAGAGGGGGGTCAGTGAGAATCAAAGCTGTGTGGTGCTGAGCTGCTGTCGGATGACAGCACCGGAGTCCTTGTGGTGCCCAACGTGGGGCCCGAAGAGTGCAGATCCTGACAGCTGTGAGCAGAGCGTGTTCCAACACAACTGCTCTCAGCGGTACAGCAGCCTCAGAGCTGCTGCTCACAGTGCTCAGCTGTTCCCTCACTCGGTGCCATCCATCACAGCTCTCAGGGCTGTTCCCTTCACTGCGCTGGCGCTGCTTCTCGCCTCTGAGGGCTGCCCTGCAAGTCTGGATGCTTCTGCCCGTTTGTCTGCAGCATGTGCTCGTGTGACAGCGGCCATGGATGCAATGTGCTCCTTGTGCTCAGCAGTGCCATCACTCTGCCACTGCAGGACCCTCACCGCGGGAACTCCTCACACGGGCACTCTCTGCTCCACAGAATTACCATCCAACAACAAAACACATTTGCTGACATTTTCGGTGTGCTTGCTACCTCTCCAACACTTGTAAGACAAGGCTCTTGCCAGAACAGAGGCTGCAAAGCACCAGATGCTGTGAGATAACCGCACAGCCTTTGTGTGTCCACCAATGGCACTGCTTCACCGCAAGAACATTTCTGGCACAGACACAATTCTGACAAACCTGTCATTGTGAACTCACTTCTTTATAACCTTGCAATGCAACAGCTGCCAACCAGCAGGCAGGAAGGGATGCCCAGAGGGGCTGCATTTTGTGCTGCCTCCTTTTTGCCAGTTGGAGACTTCAGCCATTGGATGAGCACTCTCATTCCCCCTTCTGCTTCAACAGTGCAACTCCTCAAAATGGACCATGATTGCTTTTCTCCATCTCTCTCTCTTACATTCTTTCTGTTCCACTCTACATTTTCTCTCTCTTCTTTCTTTTTCTCTCACTTCCTCATTTTCCTCCCTGTAGTCTTTCACTCTCCTTCTGCAGCAGCTATAACTTTGATTTCCCTGGAAGTAGCAGATCAGGCAATAATACCAGTGTCCAAGGATCCTTGATCCGTATCACTCAATAATTGTTACTTGCAAGTCCCCTAATTTTGTTGCAGGGCAGCTGATTGGTTGCTGCTGGAAAGTTCAATAAATGGTCTTCTGTTGCTCCTCTGAGTCACTGTCTGACTCTGCTGCCCTGGAGACTCCAGGAAAGCACAGACTGCCCTACTGGGGCACTGTGCAGAGAGTCTGGCATCCCTTGAGAGACAGCATGACCGGGCACAGACTCACAGCCCTTTGGGGACAGTGTGTGACACCCCAGAGTTGACAGTGTGTGTGGGGCACCTCATCAGGCACAATGTGCAGTGAACACTTCTCCACTTGTCCCACTACAAAAGGACACCACAGCGTAACCACTGCTAAGGGCTCACATTGCCACATCAGGAGCTGACATCACATCATCCTGTGCCCTGGGGGAAACTAAAAGTAACTCTCTGGCCACTCCCTGTCTCTGCTGCAGTCCCCAAGCTGCTCCTGCCTCATGGCACCAACTGTACTGGCCCTCATCCTTGGTGAGTGACAATGGGGACGTGGTGCCTTGGGGGTTGGTGGCCCTGTGTGTGACCAGGACCGTGTCCCTTGCAGGTTGGTGGCTGGTGGCAGCGAGCAGGGCACAACATCGTGAGTATGGGGAACAGGGGGAGAATGGGGAGAGAGGGAGGGGAACGTGGTCAGGGTGCCATGAGAGGGGCACAGGAGGGTTTGCAGGGACAAGGCTGACTGCTGTCCCCTGTCCTAGTGCCCCGACCCTCCCTGTCACTGCACCCCAGCCACGGGGTGTCCCTGGGCGACAATGTCACCTTGCGCTGCCACCTCCCCCAGCCGGCTGCACGAGTTGAGCTCTACAAGGATGGATATTCGGGATTTGAAAAGCAAGCACAGATGGGCATGGTACAGAACACGGCTGAATTCCCCTTAGTTAGTGTAAAGAGGGAAGATGCAGTGAGATATCAGTGCCAGTACTGGGTGCTGGAGCCACCAGGGACATCGGAGAAGAGTGACGCCGTGGAGCTGGTGGTGACAGGTGAGGGCACTGGGGAAAGCAGACGGCCCTGGGCTGTTCCCACAGAGCTGTGTTCCATCCCTGTCTCCTCTCTGCACTCAGATCCCAGCTATCCCCCACCCAGCATTTCCCTGATCCCCAAGGAACGTGTGGAGACGGGGGCCAATGTCACCTTCCAGTGCGGCAACCAGGAGTATGGGGGCACCATCTTCCTGCACAAGGATGGGCACTCAGCCCCTCTCCAGCACCAAAAACCCAACGATCAGGGCACAGCCACCTTCACCCTCTTTGGGGTGACCGTAGCTGATTCTGGCACATATACGTGCTCCTATCAAATTGGGAGCTTTCACCGTCTGTCCTCATGCCTCGGAGATAATGTGACCCTGGAAGTGATTGCCAGATCTGCACATCCAGGTAGGTCTGAGCCCCTCATTTTGGTGTCCCTGATGTCACTCATTTCTGGCAGGGTCTCTGCATCCCATCCCCATGGAGGTGATGGCCGGGGATGGGGACATGCACACTGCTGGACCCCACAGGTGATGAGAGGAGGTCCCATGGGAACCTGGTGGTGGCAGTGGTGAGGGGCTGCGCTGCTGCCCTCGTCTTTGGCCTTGGCCTTTACTTTGTCCTCGATGCCCGCCACCTCTGGATACGAAGAGATGACTGCCCTGGTTGGGAAGACAGCTGAATCACTTTGTCACTCAAAAAAGCACCTTTAGATCACACCCAATTATGTTCCGCTTCCTCTCTGATAGTGTATATACCCTCCAATCTCTCTCCCAGACCTTTCAATCATTATACCTTCCCCCAGCTGTGTCCTTCCTCATCTTCCATCCCGTACACATGGATCAATCCCCTTCACTTTCCCCTGCCTCCACTTCCATGCACCATTGATCCCCCCCGTGTTCTTTGGTGTTCTCCAAAACCCCCATTCCAGTCCCATCCCAATTTTGATGCAGGTGCCCCACCCCCAAAAGGGCTGAGTCCATTCATTTCCAGGACAGTATTTGAGTCAGGGAAACCCTAACCCCAACCTCCCCCTTGGGAACACCCATACCCTACCTGGAACCCCAAGCACTGTCCAAGTGGATCCCAAGGGATTTCCAGCTTCTTATGGCCTACTCTGTCTTTATGTGCATCCCAAAATCCAGCCCATGGGATACCCAAGTATATATATGAGAGGAATTCCAGATGTAATCCCCCAGCCCCTCTGGTGCTCTTCCAGCCCTACACACACCCAGATCCATTAGAATCCCCCAGCACTGAGAATATAGCACCTGCGTAGACCGCAGCCAGCACAAAGCCCCAGGGAATCCCCAAACCTCCTTCACAGCACACAGATCCCATGGGCATCCCCAAGCCATAGTGGAACCCACAAATGACGTGCATAGTCACCCCCAGTATCTTGCATATTAAGTCCCAGGATCTACATCTCCCTAGATGCCGTAGTCTTTAACAAGCCGCAGAACTCATGGGCACCCTCAAACCGTAAAGAAACGCCCCAAAAACACTTATGGATCTCTGAAACGAAGCAATTCCAGGCTCCTAAGACCAGGCCCCTGTTACCCAGTCTTAGCCACCAGAATCCCAAATACCCCCAGCCTAACATCCCCATATATTAACCAGTCTACCCCATACACTTCACAATGACACCACATACCTAAATGCTCACTTCTAACCCCACAATCCTTCCTTGTACACCTCGTGTCACTTAACACCCCCTGGGACTGCAAGTCCTTCCCAAGTTGGAGCATCAGTCAGAGAGTGGTGGGCAGTTGTGTTGAGCATCACTATTTTAATAAGCATATAAATGTTATTACCATTACAATACTGTTATTTCTCACTTCCTTTTTAGTCTGAGTAAACAGTTTTTGTCTCAACCAATGAGTTTTGCCTTTCTTTGTCCGATTCTCTCGGCAAACCACAAAGAGAAAGGTCAATGCTGGAAGGGCTGTATGTTGCTGAGCTGCTGTCGGGTGACAGCACCGCAGTCCTTGTGGTGCCCAACGTGGGGCCCGAAGGGTGGAGATCCCAACAGCTGTGAGCAGAGCGTGTTCCAACACAACTGCTCTCAGCGGTACAGCAGCCTCAGAGCTGCTGCTCACAGTGCTCAGCTGTTCCCTCACTCGGTGCCATCCATCACAGCTCTCAGGGCTGTTCCCTTCACTGCGCTGGCGCTGCTTCTCGCCTCTGAGGGCTGCCCTGCAAGTCTGGATGCTTCTGCCCATTTGTCTGCAGCATGTGCTCGTGTGACAGCGGCCATGGATGCAATGTGCTCCTTGTGCTCAGCAGTGCCATCACTCTGCCACTGCAGGACCCTCACCGCGGGAACTCCTCACACGGGCACTCTCTGCTCCACAGAATTACAATCCAACAACAAAACACATTTGCTGACATTTTCTGTGTGCTTGCTACCTCTCCAACACTTGCCATAACAAGGCTCTTGCCACAATATCAGAGGCTGCAAAGCACCAGATGCTGTGAGATAACCGCACAGCCTTTGTGTGTCCACCAATGGCACTGCTTCACCGCAAGAACATTTCTGGCACAAACACTTCTCTGACAAACCTGTCATTGTGAACTCACTTCTTCACACACTTGCGATGCTGCAGCTGCCAACCAGCAGAAAGGAAGGGATGCCCAGAGGGGCTGCATTTTGTGCTTTCTCCTTTTTGCCAGCTGGAGACTTCAGCCATTGGATGAGCACTCTCATTCCCCCTTCTGCTCCAGCACTGCAACTTCTCAAAATGGACCATGATTGCTTTTCTCCATCTCTCTCTCTTACATTCCTTTCTTGCTTCTCTCCATTTTCTCTCCTTTCTATATTTTTCTTCCTCGTTTTCCTCCCAGTCATTTTTTTACTCTCCTTCTGCAGAACCAATAACCTAGATTTCCCTGAATGTAGCAGATCTGTCAGTAACACCAGAGTCAAAGTCCTTTATCCATATCGCTCATTATTTGTTACTAGGAAGTCCCCTAATTTTGTTGCACAGCAGTTGATTGTTTGCAGCTGGAAAGTTCAATAAATAGTCTACTGTTGTTCCTCTGAGTCACTCTCTGACTCTATTGCCCTGGAGACCGCAGGAGAACACGGACTGCCCTACTGGGGTACTGTGCATTCTTTTGGGGCACAACATGCCAGGGCACACACTCAGCCCTTTGGGGACAGTGTGTGGCATATCAGGGTTGAAAGCGTCTGGGGCACATGAACAGGCACAGTGTGCAGTGAGCACCTCTCCACTTGTCCCACTACAAAAGGACACCACAGCGCAACCACCACTAAAGGCTCACATTGCCACATGAGGAGGTGAGATCACATCATCCTGTGCCTGGGGGGAAAATGAAAGCAGGTCTCCAGCCACTCCCTATCTCTGCTGTAGTCTCACTGTTCCGAAGCTGCTCCTGCCTCATGGCACCAATGGCGCTTGCCCTCATCCTTGGTGAGTGACAATGGGGACGTGGTGCCATGGGGGTTGGTGGCTCTGTGTATGACCAGGACTGTGCCCCTTGCAGGTTGGTGGCTGGTGGGAGCGAGCAGGGCACAGCATCGTGAGTATGGGGAACAGGGGGAGAATGGGGAGAGAGGGAGGGGAGCGTGGTCAGGGGGCCAGCAGAGCTACACAAGAGGGTGTGCAGGGACAAGGCTGACTGCTGTCCCCTGTCCTAGTGCCCCGACCCTCCCTGTCACTGCACCCCAGCCAGGGGATAGAAGTGGGCGACAATGTCACCCTGCTGTCCAGCTGCTGTCACCTGCCGCGCCCAGCTGTCTGGGTCTGGCTGTACCAGGAAGGACGTTGGACATACAGCAATTACAAGTACAAGGAGCAGGACACTGCAGAGTTCTCCTTCTTGAACACAAATCGGGAGCACGCAGGTACATATCGGTGTCAGTACCGGGTGTCTTGGTCAGCAGAGGATTCAGAGAAGAGTGATCCTGTGGAGCTGGTGCTGACAGGTGAGAGCACTGGGGACAGCAGATGGCTCTGCTTGCACCCAACAGGACTGTGTCCCACTGCTGCCCCCTCCGTTCATGCAGATCACAGATTCCCCCCACCCAGCATTTTCCTGAGCCCTGAGGAATGTGTGGAGACAGGGACCAATGTCACCATCCAATGCTGGAACAAGGACTATGGGGCTGCCTTCTTCCTGCACAAGGATGGGTGCTCAGCCCCCATCCAGCGCCAGGACCTCGATGTGGTGGGCACAGGCACCTTCACCATCTTTGGGGTGACCCCAGCTGACAGCGGCACCTACAGGTGCTCCTACCGCCCCTGGGCTTACCCCTTTCTGTCCTCACCCCTTGGGGATAGCGTGACGCTGGAGGTGACACCCACACCTGCATCCCCAGGTGGGTCTCAACCCCATTTGAATACTCCTGGTGCCACCCATGAGTGGCTGTGTCACCTCCTGTCCTTATAGAGGTGATGGTTGAGGATGTGATAACCCAAACACCCGGACCCCACAGGTGCTGCAGACAGTTCCCATGGGAAGCTGGTGGTGGCAGGGGTTGGGGGCTGCACTGCTGCCTTTGTCTTCATCCTCGTCCTTGTCGTCTTCTTCCTCCTTGCTGCCTGCAGATGTCAGATACGGAGAGATGAGTACCCTGGTGGGGAAGGGCTTAAGCATCTTTATTTCTCAGTAGATGCCCTCAAACGCTCCTCAGCCGATTCCCCTCCTCCCATCCTGCCCCATAGCCCCACCCCATTCCTCTCCTTGTTTTGATGCAGGTGCCCCTGCAGAAAAGCATGAGGACATGGAATTCCAGGTAAGTGTCCAGATCAGGGAACCCCAAACCCAGCCTGACCCTTGGAACAACTCCTGATCCCATTTACAGCCCCAAACCTGTCCACCGGGACCCCAGGGGATCCACAGCCTCATATGGTTTGCCTTCATGTTAAGGACAGCCCCCAAACCCAGACCATGAGGAACTCCAAATCTGCATTGTGGAGACACCCAAATCTGGGCCCTCAGATCCCCCTGGCCCCTCCAAAACTTAAATATCCCTCAGACCCACGGGCACTTCCATGCTGTGTAGGAAGAACCCCAAATATCACTCACACTGCGTCCCTCCCAAAGTACATTGGGGACCCCCAGGTTGACACTCTGCCTTCCCACTGTGTCCCCAGGTGCCTTCCAGTGACAGCGAGGCTCTGACCTACGTGGAGCTGCAAGCTGTGACCCCCAGCACTCAGCCCCTCAACCCCCCCGCTCACCCCCAACCCTCTGTTATCTATGCCGAGGTAGCAGTTGGGAGGCATCACTGATGCCTCCAGACGTGTGCACAAACACGTGTGTGTTGTGTGCACACATGTACTGCCAGCGTGCACAGTGCAGGTGTGTTGTGTGTGCTCACCGTCACGTGTGCACTGCATGCATGTATCACTGCATGTGTTCCTATGTGTCACATGTGTTCACCGTCACATGTGCACAGCAGTTCTACCCAGATGTGCACTCCGTGATTAACTCCATTCCTTGGTGTCTGCAACATCACGCGTGTACACCAGTAGATGTGCACAATGCTGCACATGGGTGTCCTTAGCATGTTTTCTGGGACCGGTAAAGAATGCCTGAGGTGAGCAACAAGACTTTGTGGACAGTTTTTCATTCCAAAGCAGTGCTTTGAAGAGAAGCTCTCAGGAAATGGGTGTGTATTCCTGCTCTGAGCCTTGGCGGACTCCATCGCGGTATCTGTCCCTGCTGGCTGGGAGAGGTGTGACTCAGGAGACAGAGAAAGATTCACCTGCCTCCAAATCCACTGACAGGGACAGTGCACATGTGCTCCCTGTGTCTGCACTCTCCGTGCCCTCCCTGTGTCCGTGTGTCCTTACCATGTGCCTCAGGTCAGCACCACATCTGTCCCTACAGCACACACATGTCCCCTTCCCGTGTGTGCATCTCCAGCTCCACATCCCAAACCAGCACCCGGCCCACATTGGTTCAGGGACAGAT